>LQNS02276924.1:6846894-6857936 GCA_001587735.2 Parhyale hawaiensis | reverse complement strand
GTCACCAAGATAACTCAAAAAGTTATGAACCGATTTCGATGAAATTTACAGGGATTGTTAGGTATGTTAGGAGGAACAGATGATTAACTTTTGGTGAAGATATGTCCATCCGTTTGTTTGTTTGTCTTCGTCATTTTTCTCGATGACATTACTCAAAAAGTTGTAGATAGATTTTGATGAAATTAACATGAATTGTTAGGTATATAACAAAGAGTATATGACCAAATTTTGGTAATGATCCGTTTGTTCGTTCGTTTGTCACTGTTTTTAATTTTATGCTTGTTAGCTCAAAAACTCGAAACATAATTAGTGAATCTTTATGAAATTTATAAGGGTTGTTAGTATAACTTAAAAAGTCATGAACGGATCTTCAAGAAAATTGAACAAGCTGTTATTAATATAAAAAGGCACAAATGATTAGATTTTTGAGTTTATGCAAAGAAAATTATGGTTTCAGAGTCAATTTGAATTTTTGCTACCGTTGGCTCACTTGGCGGAGGTATGCGCTCTCAGAGTGCTCTAGTTTCTTCCTTTTATGATGCAGCAACGAATTAAGTAGATATGTAAAATATCTAATTTCATTGAGTATCTGCCATACGTGCTGTAGTTGCCAGACTGCTGAAAAGAAGAGAATCATCTCGCTACTTAGCGTACAGTGCCGCTCTACAGTGTTGAAGTTGAGAGCGCCCAGTTTTCTGTTCATTTCAGCCAGCGATTGCATCCTTCATAGGCAAACTAAAAATGAGAGTAAGACGAACAAAGAAGCACAGGGGAAAATTCTTCCCAATCATTTTTTTTATAGCCAGTGAAATAGTGTAAGTAAATAGTTCAAAGGCCGAGTGTTAAACATTGCCCATTCTCGTGATGTCGAGAGTTCTATCCCCGAATTAGGGAAGGAAGTTTTACTGTGATTCGTTGCAGCGTCAGCGCTTCTTTTTCATCCATAGTCCATTAGAAGGGGAGGAGGGCACTGGACTGCTCTGAAAGGGGGACGGTTGGCGTAGCGTTATGCTCCTCTTTTCCCTCTTGGAGATTTATCTGGAACACGAACCAGTGCATGTATGAAAGTTTTCCAGTTGTAATGTGAAGTTAAATCGACTTTGCCTTTTCCATTAAATACACACCTGGTATTTCTTACAGCATTTTGGTTATTTTAATCGCAGTGCAAAAAGCACAAGTATCACTTTCTCGTACTTTTGTTTTTCATCTTGAAGGATCAGACCTGGCGGCTCCTGCAAGCACTGCAATGTTCAACGCCATGTCGGAGTACCTCATCGAAAAAGGTGGTGAGTAAACCGGAAAAACTTGCATCATGTGGCCCAAAATTATCCATGCTCTATAAATTGTTCGCGCTACACTGCAATTTTATTATTGGTTACGGCTATTTTATCAACACTGCTCTTTTACGAGGCTGATTGACTTGTCTTCTTGAATTTTGAGTTAAATTTAAAATGCGCAGAATAAATAGAGCATACAAACTGTAAAGTAAAATGCTAGTTTTACTTAGCGAGATAAAATTGTGATTGCTGATTCCTATCAACTTTCAAAGTTTTCGGATTTTCTACTAACCAAAGCGCGTAAAGGACGGCGAAATTGTTATTAATTTAGAGGCCTAGCAAAATATTAGCTACTCAAAACAAATTAGGAAATTTTGGATCTCCTGTACAACTGTCACCCCAAAAGCCCACCTTTACAATTGTCGCCCCAAAAAACTCACCTAACCAATTGTCACCCCAAAAAATTCCACCTGTACAATTGTCACCCCAACATATCCCACCTGTAAAATTGGCAATCTTAGGTTAGGTTAAGTAAGGTTAGGTGAGGTGCAGTTAGGTTATTTAGGGTTAGGTGAGGTGAAGTTAGGTTAGATTAGGTTAGGTAAGGTTAGGTTCGGTTAGGTAATACTGGGTTAGATTATATTAGGTTAGATAAGGCTAGGTTAGGTCATACAAGGCTGGATTAGGCTAGGTTAGGTTATTTAAAGCTAGGTTAGGTGAGGTTTGGTTAAGTTGGATTAGGGTAGGTAATGTTAGTTTAGGTAATATTAGGGTAGGTAATGATAGGTTAGGTTATGTTTGGTTAGGTAATGCTTGGTTAGGTTTGGCCTTGGTAGGGTAGGTTAGGTTTGGGTAGGCTAAGCTAGGTTAGATTAGGTAAGGTAATGTTAGGTTAGGTAAGAGTGTTAAAGCTGAGTGTTAAAGCCCTTACGGCTTTAGGGTTACCACGTTTACTGAGCTGGGTGTTCAGGGATAAGAAAATAATAAAGAATACCAGAATTTACTTTTGCATCCTGCATTTACACAGCTGAACTTCAGTCGGATGGAAAGCTGCAATAGCACAAATTCAATAAGGCAGCCCGGCACAGAAGTCTTCACTTGGTACATCCGACAAAATAAATACGGCGATATAGGAACAGGACACGTCTAATAAATTAGTTGTGGTTGTAATTATTATTGCATTTGCTCTGGAACACATATAAATAAATTTAAGAAAAAGCCGCAACATGGCCTGTATGATTGTTCTATACCAATAGATATATCCATTATTACAGCATAAGTATAAATAAATAAAGTTGTCCAGGTATCCGAAATTTTTATCTGAAATTTGTAAAATATTCTCACTGACGTTTTTGAGTTTTCACATTTTTATATCTCTAACGTGATCATGCTTACTAACGTTTAGGAATATTGAAATTTGAAGAGGACATATATTATTTCAATAACATGAATTGTTACTGCCTGTGCTATAGTCTATGCCTAAGTAACACTGCGTCGGTCTATGCCACATCTTTCTCAGTGACATCGCTATTAATAACGTTTTTTGGTGTCAGTAATGTAAACTAACAAAAACATAGTGTTAATTTTTATTTAAAATATATATATCTGTTGGGATTGCGGTTAACACATTTAGAAGTCAAAACACATTTTTCCAGTTTGAATAGCTTCTAGAAATCAAACTGTTGTCTACTTAGTCCTTTAATGAGAAAAAATACAGAAGTGAGAGCACAGTAATAGTTGCATGTATAATATATTACGGTATGTAGGTACTTAATTCTACTTATACCTCGAAGTGTATAAACACTACTCTAAAATATGTATAATATTATATATTAGGTTCTACTTATATATTCCTTTAAAGTTTAATATTGAACAACATCGTAAGAATTGCACATCCTGTATTTGATATAGTGTCTTTTAATAATCAGTATAGCAAAATAAACAATAATCTGAAAAAATGCCTTGCATAATACAGGGTGGGGCATAAATACTGTTACAAAATGAAACTCAGATTTATCCCAACAAAAAAATTATTTAGCACTCCAATTACAGAAAATGATTAGCAAATCGTCTAGGAACAATACGGTATAAGTACCATTCAAAATGTTTCCCTCGAGAATTCGCTACACTACGAATTCTTTTGAGAAATCATTTATGGAAGCACGCATAACATTTAAGGGTATTTTTCCAGGCATTTGCTTAATTTTATCTAAAGCCTCATTATTTTGGCAAGCAGTAGAACAGGCTTCACTCTCCAGGAGTCATCACAAAGAATAATCAAGAGCGTTATAATCAGGTGATCAGGGATCAGAGTGTGATCAATTTTCGTCCACAATAGGGAACAGTTCGCGTCACACAGCTATTGCTAAGTAAGACACAGAAATGAATTTAAGTCATTTATTTTGTAATGGCATAATAGACGCACAAATAGCTTCAATGAAGGCTTCTACGAGAGCAAACATCAAAAGCTTTGCAATGTTCTAAACGGACAATAATTGGTAAAAGTTAACTTCAAGTAGGTTTGTAAAGAAGGGCCATATGCAATGCGTAAATGTCGAAAGAGAGTGAAATTGTTAAAGTTTAAGACGCTGTAGGCAAAGAACTTCTTGAATTTATACAAATCAGCTTTGAATTTAATAATCTATAAACTTTAGAATTGACTACATATAATAGTTGATTAAGAGATTTGATATAGATAGTTACTCGTTGCAGTATGCAACTAGCAGTTACAAATTTAAACTTGCAAGTACAGTTAGAGATTCGATGGTACAGTTTCCGACTCGTTGGTAAATAGCGGAGGTTTGCCCAAGACGCACATGGAGCAGCTTCGGCGGCGACACACTTCAAGAAGAAGCGTAAGTACTTGGTAACGAAGCCAACACTTCGACCTCTGGGAAGCCAAGCGAACGCGGTCTCCAGTAAGCAGGGCGAATAAGGGCACCTCGCAACTCGGCATATGAAACCATACTGGTTCAGTTGTGACACAGCAGGCAAACTTCAAGAAAGGTAGAAAGGCAAAAACGGGAGCTTCAAGCGCAGAAGGAGAGAAAACGATAGCACCTAACGGAAAAATACCGAAGCTCTAAGTGCGTCTTGAGTGAGATTAAACCCGACTAGCGTAGGAATAGAGGAGAGTCGGGGAACAGCCTCTAAAGATCAAAGAAGAAGTTGAGCGACAGCGTAATGACATCTTAGTAATAAAGAAAATGAATTGAGCTGGAATTTTTCGCTTAATAGCCTACAATTAATAAGGTGATTATAGTTGGGAGAACTCCAAGTTTAATCGAGGCTGCGCCAGGTTTATTCTAAAGATGAAGGATTTGCAATTGTTGGGCGGACAGACGGTCTAAGCTTGATAGTAATATGAAATAAGAGTAAGTGCTAGTTTGAAGGGTAGGAGGAATGTCGCCACTTGCGGCGAAGTAAGCCAGGTACGGGAAACCGCATTGTAGCGCTGCAGAACACCGAGCGCCCAGGTCCGCTCTGGCCTCCCATCAGAGTCTTGAAGACGTCTGACCTCGACGGCTTACGGAAGGTATCTGTATCGTGGAATTGTATCGAACTGCGTGTTGAGAAGAATTGAGTAAGACTGGGAGCGCTAGTTAAGTGGATCCAAATTAGAGTTGAAGGAACTCTTGATGGGAACTGATAAGAACTGACTGAAGCAGACGACCCGCAGCAGACGTCATGTGGTCTGCAATAAGAATGCCGCTTAAAGAAGAAATGCACATAAAGATTTGAGTAGCTTGGAAAAGTTTTCTGCCTTAAAGACAGAAAACTTTATAGGAGGCCGTGTTTCTTTGCTAATCCCAGAGGGAAATTTCCACGTACTCATGTCCCCCAAGGGGTCAAGATTAACAAAGAACGTTACATTGAGGGCATTCTTAACGGTGCAGTGATCCCATGGTGTAATTCTCTGTGCGGTTATGAAGTTTGGACTCTCCAACAAGATGGAGCAACAAGCCACACTGCTCGAGTAACCCAGCAGTGGTGTAGAGACAACTTTCCGTCCTGGATTAGCAAAGAAGAATGGCCACCCTCATCACCTGATCTTAATGCTCTTGATTATTCTTTGTGGTGACTCCTAGAGAGTGAAGCCTGCTTTACTTCTTGCCAAAATATTGAAGCTTTCAAGATAAAATTGAACAAATGCTGGGAGAAAATACCCTTAGATGTTGTGAGTGCTTCCATAGATGATTTCTCAAGAAAATTTCGTAGTGTAGTGAAGGCTCGAGGGAAACATTTTGAACTAGAGCACTCTGAGAGAGCATACCTCCCGCCAAAAATTCAAGTTGACTCTGAAACCATGTGATTTCATTTGTATCGACTACAAAATCTGATCGTTTGTGCCTTTTAATAGTATTAACAGCTTCAGCAATTTTTTTAATGATTCTTTCACAACTGCTTGAGTTATGCTGCTAGCAAACATAATGACAAACATAAGTCAAGCATACTAACGAGCTAATCGATCTGCACCAAAATTTAGTCATTCATGTCGTTCAACATTATTAACAATTACTGTAAGTTTCATGAAGATCCATTCGAAACTTTTTGAGTTATTGCGCTAACAAACATAAAATCAAACACAGCAACAAACATACGAACGAACAAGCAGATCGTAACAAAAATTTGGCTATTTATTTTTTGTAATATACCTAACAACTCATGTAAATTTCATAAATATCCATTCATAACTTTTTGAGTTATGGCATTAAAAAATTAGGCTGTCAAACAAACAAACGCATGGACAGATCTTCACCAAAAGTTAATCATCTGTGCCTCCTAGCAAACCTAACAATCCCTGTAAATTTCGTCAAAATTCGTTCATAACTTTTGAGTTATCTTAGTGACAGACAGAAAGACACACAACAGACAGAAAAAAAAACGACGAAAACATAACTTCCTTGGCGGAGGTAGTTATATGCACCTATACCATATTATTTCTTCAGTATTTGCTAATGATTTTCTGTAATTGGACTATTAAATATATGTATTTTTTTGTGTTGCAATAAATCCAAGTTTTATTTTGTAGCAGTATTTATGTCCCACCCTGTATATGCTACCGCTCAAATGAGAAGACGTATGTGGCGACTTTTTTTTCCGTTAAAAAGGCAGGTTTTCACATTTTTAAATGGTTTTCCCATGTTTATTAACTAACTATCGAACTACAGTGCAGTAAATCTCTTTATTTTCAGAAGGCAATCCGTACTGGGTGGGGGTGGCATCTACCACCGATGGATGGCGGTGGTACCGGTCTCAGCGGGACCCGGGGACCTCATCTTCTGGCGACTGGGCCCCGGACCAGCCTGACCCATCGATGGTGAACCCCTGTACTAGGGTGGATAAAGCTGACGAGTACAGACTGGGTACCATGCAGTGTACTGGGACCGCCATGCCACTGTGTGAGTCTGTGATCACGGTTGCCAGCAGCGGTAGTGGTCTTAGCAGCAGCAGCAAGGGCTAGTGGTGCTGACAGCAGTTTAAGTATTAATACCAGAGCGCTAGTGGTATTGACACCAGTATCAGCGGTGGTAAAGCAGTGATACTAGTTGTAGTGATGGCGCTAGCGTTATCGGTAATATTAGTAGCGTTAGCGGTGGTGAAATGGCAGCAGTCATATTGTGTGAGCATTAACGGCAGTGGTAGTGGTGATGAATGATGATGGTGCTCGTAACGGTGATAGCCGCGGGAAGAGTGGTACTGATAGTTGTTGCAGTGGTGATGGTAGCGTCTACAGTGGTAATGGTAGCAGGAGTAAGGGTATTGGTAGCAGCGCTTATGGTGATGGAAGCAGCACTAGTGGTGATATGGTACAGGTAGCAGCCGTGATGCTAGCAGTGCTGGTGGTAGTTGGTGCAGTAAGTAATCAAATTGTCTTTGCTTCTCCTCTAGAATCCAATCTTTTAGCTTAAGTGGATTGGTAGACGTTGATAGCAGCTTACTTTGGAGCTCTTGATTTGAAGTTTAAATTTCAATTTACATGTCCCCTCCCCCCTCGTTTTGAATTGGAACTCATTTTCAAGAAAAACTTATAGTTATGAATTAAGAAAATTCTGTGCCTGTACTTAAAAATTCAATATAAATTGTAAGCACACGATTTTCCCCCCTGACGTACTGTATATACAGGATATTATATTTTCAGTGGTGCAATGCTGACTAGTGAATGATATATGATGTGATATTTCCACGAATGTTGTACTATATGTTGAGTGGTATGGTGTTTAATATTTTATGAGTGCAACACTGACTATTGAATAGCGTAGGATCAAATATTTTTTCTGGTTTAAACACTGTGTATACTATAGCCGATGCGAATTACTGCTGTCCCACGCCGTCTTCGTATGAAAGCAGTTAATAATTAATTAATTAATTAATTCAATTATTGCTTCGTTTTTTCTCTCTTGTTCGCGGTTCTTCTCTCAAAATTATGGCGCCCTATTCCTTTGGTGAACTTCTGAGAGTTCTCGAGAAATCTTCAGCACTTAAATTTAAGAAATTGGCCTAGGTGATAGCAACCTTAGTTCCTTCTGGTCAGTAGATGAATTTTCTCCTATCTAATCCTTAAGTTTGAGAGCGAAACAAAACTGAAAGTTTTTAGCTTCATAAAAAATAACTCATTGCTTAAAGTCCGTTAAATGGAGTGCAGCTCGAGAAGGTTGCTGCGTTCCGATACTAGGGGTTATTATTGACTAAAGTACCAGCGCTGTCAAAAATGACAGCGAGGAATTTGTGAAGACCAGTCTTCATTGAACATATTTTTGTTAGTAATATGCTTGTGAAGGCTACGCTACAACGGCCAATTTAAATTGTCGTAAGAGATAAGTGCTCTCTTTTTCAATTCATCAGTGCAGCACAACTTAACTGTTCCCTACCTATGATGACATGTCTAAAAATGAACTTATATTAGCAACCAGCAAACCATTCCTAAATTTAATTAAATTCCCCGCCGCGTATCCTACCTACCGTATGATACACCTACAGTGCGTCGAAAGCTTTGTGTTAGAGGAAAACTGCTCCGTCTAAGGAAGAGAGCAAGCTAGAAAAATAATTGTATCTACTGCTCCGCGAAAATCACTGCTTCACCTGTGCTTCATTGATCATATACTAAAATTGTACATCGTGAACTGAGAGCAATGTAGTTTCGATGTATGTAAAAAGTTATGAAAATCAGACTTTATGGCAGCTCTAAGAGAAGCTGTAAATATCTTTATTGCGTTTCGATTTCAAAGTTAGCTGAGGAAGAAGTGTATTCAATTAAAGTGGTGAAGATCCAAAGATCCCACTTCCGACATCTTTTGCAATCTTGTCTAATTTTTGCTCATCGATCGTCATGAAAGCATAACATAATTAGAAAATCTGCAACCTGGCCTATGTTTCGCCGATTTCGTTAACAGCATGACACGAAAGATACACATCTATAAACATACGACGGTGTTTATTATATAACTTTGATAATAAGTTTAGCTTCATTCTCCGCATATCTGTAGTATGAGACGAACTGTGCAAGGTAAAAGGTGTTATTTATGCTGCATCAAAATTTTCATCGAAACAGGCGTTTCTTTCACTGTATTATTCATTGTTTTACCCACAACTATCTTGATCTATTTTCATATGGAACAACTCAGTTGAAAATGGGGAAAAAAAGCAAATAACGTCGATAACAAAATTATGATGTCCTTAGAATCATTTTAAAGTTTAGAAATGAAGTAAACAGAATACCCCCTGATATATACCAATGCTACGTATAAAATATTAGCATTACTGAGGCTTCGGGATGTTCACCGATATTTTCTACTTATATTTATTTAAACGGAAATAGCTGGTGAAACAAATTGTTCCGATTCACATTTGTTCCCGTTTGTCTCACCAAGTCATTATACTAGGCATAGGTATTACGATACTAGATATAGGTACTACGATACTAGGTATAGGTACTACGATACTAGGTATAGGTATTACGATACTAGGTATAGGTATTACGATACTAGGTATAGGTGTTACGATACTAGGTATAGGTATTACGATCCTAGGTATAGGTATTACGATCCTAGGTATAGGTATTACGAGACATCGCCTTCCACTCAAGCGATGCTTATACCCAACTCCCAGAAAATTTTATCGAACCAATGTCAGATCAGCTATAGAAAAACTATTGTTTAAGTCAGTACATAGTGACTTTTATGATGTGTTCCCAATGAGTAGATATACTTTTATAGGCTTTCTTTCTTATACAACTGACGTTATGTACACTATAAATTGTATTTTAGGCTCTTGTACAACTTTCGAAGCAATAAAGGTCTGAAACTTTGAGGGTCTTTTATTTTACTTACAGACCACAATATTTTTTAACATTAATCACTATCAGCAAGAGGTACAGTAGCACTAATTCAAACTTCTCAACAAACATCAGCAACGACACTGGGTTCTTACTGTTTCTCAATCTCTGTCACTTAATTAATGATGCTGCCTATTTTTTTTATATAAGTACTCATGAGAAAGGCGACCAATGCTCAAACCCTCGCTTTAAGTTTGCAACTTCCTTGACGTAAGTAAAATCTATGATGAAATTCTTTTTTCTGTTCTTTCTATTAAACTAAAACCTGTTAAACTAGCGAACGTGGAAACATTCACATTTTACCTACCCCATAATTCGACGTAATGATACCCAGTGTTCAAGGATTACAGTTATTTGAAATAAGCCGGCCCAGAGATATGACTCACCTAGACGTAATTTCTTTCTTAAAAAAAAAAGAGGTAAACTTATTGCTCAACGGTTTAGTTTAAAGAAGGAAATGTCATCTGGAAAAGCTGTTCGGTAATTTAAGTCAGCCCTTCACTGTAAAGCGACACAGACAGCTAACAGGATTTTAAGGCTAGAGTACTTAGTTGACTTTACTGTCCGACACTAGCACGTAACAGTGTAAAATGAAAGTGGTTAGCTGACTTTACTTCAAACCATTGAAAATTAAAAATCAATGAGGCTGTTTGATTTTACATTGTGCTCTTATAACTGGCTTCGGTAGTGAGCGTACTTTATATTTAAACCTTCCCATTAACTTATGAATGATGTATTTTAGTTAGCTGCTTCTACTCATTTCTAGTTCGAAGGATACTTACACAAAAATGTTGCATTCTAGTTAATTGACCTAGTTTTTATAACGTAAAATATCAGTACTGTTATGTTCTAAATATAAGGTTCATACCAATCTCAGTACAGTTATATATTTGACGAAATATATCGTGCTAGCAGTAACTTATAATTGGCGTAAGACCTAAAATAGCAACGTTCTGTTGCTTAAGGTCTTACGCCAATTGAATAACAGACTAGTACTCATCGGTGTAGGAGTAGAAATAGTATTAGATGCACCCAAAGAAATGTATCATATTTTCCATGATTTAGAATTTCTTTCACCAATCTGTTTTTCGAAAGAGCTGTTTCACGCAACAAAATAATATTGCTCAATGTCCACGAGGAATTTCTCAACTGCGCTTCAGCGGTCTGTGGCCGATGTAACTTCGACCTGTTCAACGACCGGGCACATTGTTTGAAACTCCATAGAAACTCCATAGAAATTTATTTGTCTCATTCAATACAGAGGAATTATTACAGTAGAAATTAAAATGTCCCATTGACAAAATGTCGCTTAAGCCTTTTCACTTCTTGGACCTAAAAAGCAGACCACAGACATCGAGTCTGAGGTAATTCAATTAAAAAATCAAGACACAGTTTACACAACTTATACAGATTTATAATCTAAGACATAT
>LQNS02276924.1:6824589-6843633 GCA_001587735.2 Parhyale hawaiensis | reverse complement strand
GATGTCCTTGGACTTGTATTCGAAGTTTCTGGTGATGAATCCGAGTACTCTGCTCGCCATTTTCCCACTCTTGTCGACTTGCTGACTGTGTTGTAGTTTGTTGGTAATAGTGATTCCTAAGTCACGTTGTTGGGTGACAGTGGCCAATTTCATCCCATTCATACGAGAAGTACGCTACAACATACGTCGTCGAGTGTTCGTTTCCAGCTTAATGGACGCGTTTTTCTTTATAATCCGCTTGAAACATCATAAAACTTCATCTTGCCGAACAGAATCATTACATAACATAATCTTTACATAATCTTTTATACTAGGATTATGCAATTCGTTAAACTGACTCACAACTAAGGACAGCAGGTTCTAACTGGACCTATATTTGTATGAGTTCTCGCAGCCCACCATATTTATGCACACGAGTTCTTATATAAACTTCAAAGAAGTGAATATATCCGAGTGTATACTTCCTCACCTCTCTGACGTCACAACGTCGTAAGGATCAATGATGAAACAAGCATCGTTGCGTTTCTCGTTTGTTAAAACGCAACATCTGTTAAAACACTGAATTCTGAAATATTCGCACTTTACCTAAGTAGTGGATCGAACTAGGTGCATTGCTCATGGCTGGCTGCGATTTAAATAAGTTAGAGAAAAGAAATAACGCGCCGTGCTAAGACTTTTTCTCTGTTCCGGTGCGGATATTGTTGCATAAAATGCAAATGCAAGGCAGGTGCTTTTACTCTTTTTGGGGAATAGGCAGAGTCGGTTAACAACAGGTTAAAGTTCAGTCATTTAAATGCCTTTACGATCTTACACTAGCACCTGTAATTTTGTTATCTAGGTTGACTGACTTTGGGTGTCATCGATTCGCTGTGCAGGGTCAAAATAAGCAAGGCCCACTAGTCTTGACTTGAGTAAATCTTTAAAAAGCAGTGTTGCGTTTTCCATTTGAATCATGTTCCATGGGTTAAAAGTAAGCATGTTGCTTGGAATATCCATTTTATGCAACAAGATAGAGTTATATTTGACGCCTTCCTATATTCATTATCTTATAACGTTTCATTTCATGTTATTTCAGTTCTTCATTCATTTGTATATGTATATAAGAATTTCTTGAAACATACGTTGAAAACTCTCTTAGCATATATATACATACATTTATTATTGGCAATTTCTTGTATATCTATAATTTCACATTTATTTAGTACTTTACTTATTTAAAAATTATTAATTCAAATTAAGCGTCTCACCGTTAATTTCCGCGGTTTAGAATCAGACAATGTGACAAGGTCCGCTGTTCATTGATGCCCTTTTGTGTGAGGGTTTTTACGTTGTTTCTTAGCAATTTATTTATACGTCTGATCACTCAGTAATATGTACCGCCATATCATGAGTGCCGCAAACATGGACATTTTACATTTTATTCGTGCCCTTAATATATCTGAATGTTTTTCTTCAGTAGTAGATAGGGGAAAAATCGAACTTCAAGGTCAAATATCTCGAAAAGTAAGCATTTCCTCAAAAAATGGTTGTGATATTTGGATTCAGGACGTCTCAATCCATACAGAATCATCTATCGTATATATCAACTTGACTGGGCGTAAGGGTAAATAATAACCGACCGATGCAATACAACACAAGTGTGATTTACGACGCCAATCATTTTATATTAATTTAACATCTAAGTCAACACGCGGGTTGTGTAGTCTATATCAGTGAACCTGATGGTATTCCATTATTGTCTACGTACACCATACTCTGAAACTCGAATAACTCTATTTTAAAGGCATATCATGCCGTGTCGCTTGTTGAAGTAGTATCCCTTTGCAACTTTCTTTTGAATATAAGGTGTATAAAAGAAAACGGTGCAGTAGCTGACTGGGGTTCTGGGTACATGATATTCTATCATACTACACATTGGATCCGGTCAGATACCTGTCGAGAAGTCAAGAAATTTGTATAGCTTATAATTTCTTAGTGTGTTTCTTCACAGTCACGGTATTTACCAAATTTATACTGCAGAATAATGGCAATTTCTTAGTTTTCATTGGGAGCAATGACACTTTTCAAATTATCATCGCGGAGTATATGCAATTTGAAAATTTTCATTGCAGAATTGTGGCCGCTTTTAAATTTCTACCACAGTGTTTCGCATTTTCTGAAATTTCACTGTAAAGTTTCAGTGGCTTCTCAATCTCAGTAATGACGTATTAACTACTAGCTATGTATATTACTCTGAAACTATCGTTGAAAAAATATGTTACTTGGATCATGTCCTTAATTACCTATGAATGCTGACTGTTCACTTGTGTACATAATTATGGAGGCCACTGCCAGTCTTTACCCCAAGTTAGCCCTGAATAAGCAGCACAGTCAGTTTGGCTTAGATCGACTTTGATGACCCATTCGAACATGTCCTTTAAGCATAGTAGCTGACGTGAGTGGAATGGATCATGGTAAAAATCTAAGAAACACTTGCATAATTTTAAATGTCATTTACAGCTTCTACAATTACTTAAATATTTAGGAATGTCATGAAATCAATGAATTCGAGCAACTTTTTTACCGAATTTTTACTGGCGATAACTTCCAAAATATTCAGAAAATTTAACCAACTTTGAACATCTCATTGATGACCTGATAAGGTGCGTTCAAATGCGCGTAATGAAATACAAAATTGCAATGGTCTACCTTGCTCCTCGTCTATTTTTCAATTTTCATTATGTACGCTAATTACAATTGAACACTACATATATACTGTATACAATGTGAACCAGGAATTTTGAAAATTCTTTGATAGTTTTAATAATTTTATATAATGGCTGTCTCTCTCTGGGATTTCTCGGAATTACTTAATTTTTTTTTTTTAATTTTATGAAATCAATGAATTCGAGCAGCTAGTTTTGCATAGTTTTGCTGACTGTGGAAATAATAACACTTAACTCCTGAAGTAATTCCATTTTATGGCCTTTGCCTTTCTCATTATAATCGAATTGCGCGTTCAGGATAGTTCATAGGTAACATTTGGTAACTGTTAATCAGGCCTTCTGGACATCTCTATCGGACATTCCACTTTTTTTTCCCGTTGCATCTTCCAACCAATAATACGAGTTTTAATCTCCCATCACCGTTTTCTTGAGTGATGGTCCATATTTCTATTTCTTTCGGTTTCGTCGCTTTGTTATGACATATGACTTTACTAGCAATTCCATGAAGATATTCACTACGTCTGGAGTAAGCCATAAAGGTCTATGTAAACAAGAGCTAATGAAGCGTCATCAGAGAAGTATGACATTTTTTATGCCAAAGAATGAATAGGTATTTCAGTAGTTAAAAAATGCAGGTTATCTTTGTATCAAGTCTGTTTTGATTCCGGTTTAAGGTGAGTTGAGGTTTATCAATTTTTTTTTTAAACTGTTGGTTTGAAAACTTGGTACTGCATTAAAAAATGCTTTAAAATACAATTATAGGAACTTTTCTTTTATAGTGTCAGTTAAAAAAAAATATGTCACCGAGACTGTGCAAATATATCTACTTTCTTTACCAGTGAATTATTCATTCTTTGATTACAGGAATAACTTATTTTCCCTGCAACGCCTCGACTGCTCTTATTTAAACAGGCCGCCAATGTCTATAGCAGACACAGTAGATAATGGCATGGTTTGCTACCATAGTGTCATAACACATCGAATAAAAGGCGGAAACAAAAATATGGACCATCCCTAAAAAAACTGGTAATTTGGGAATTAGAACTTATATCATTAGTTGCAAGATGTAAGGAAAAGAAAAAACAAAGTGGGTTCAGAGAGAAATGCCCCGACGGCCTAGATAATTAGAGGTCGACTAAAGTTGTCTATTAGCTATCTTGAAGATGCAATTGGCTTAGCATGAGCTTGACAAAGGCCAAATATCGCCATCAGTTTTTGATTTTAGGGTGATTTCCTCTGTTCGTTAATCTGGGCAAAAATAAATACAGCAATTCTGAGGATCCATGAAATCCGTAAACATTTTAGCAATATCGTGAAATCAGCGAATGAAACAGGTTATACGTGCAGTGATTGAAATATTCAGAGATATGGCAAAATTACTAATTTCAGACTTTCACTGTAACATATACAATCCCTCCATATAACGTACACTACTTTGTTGATTACTCGTTTGTCTTTCCTTCCCTATGTGAAGGATGAGATAGAAAAAATTCATCTACGGTATTGAAAGGCCATCGAGGCTCACCAAATTTTTCACTTTAAAAGACGACTAAAGGACCTCCACGTTGTATCATAGACTCTAGATTGTACGTTGTTCAAACCGCAATATTATTGTGATGAACCAGTTTTGAAAATTAATCAAGGAAAAGCTTGCATATTCCTGAGACCCGAACAGTGGAGAGAAACACAGGAAACGGACTTCGTCAAAGTAGTTATATTCTGTTATCAATTAGTGAGGGAGCTGGCCAATAATAATGAAAAAACTAATTAGGAAAGCACTCTGAGAACGTTTAGGACATGTTTAAATTTTTCGTGAAATTCAAACTAAACGAAAACCAGTGATCACCACCAAAATTTGGACACTTATGCTTCTTGATATTTATAACAGGTTCTTTAATGTTTTGAAGATCCAGCCGTAATTTTTGGGTCAAATCGTTAACAAAATCTAAGAAAAACATACAACTCACAAACGGAAGAACCAATCGGGGCCATAACTTGATCACTTTCGCTTATAAAATTTCTAACAGTTCATATAAATTGCACGAATATCCGCTCCTACCTTTTTGCGTTATGTTCTGACGAAGATTATGACAGACGTTCGTCAAACACACCAAATGATAAACCGATCATCACCATAATTTGGTCAATTTTGTCTTTTCCCAGTGCTTCAATTCCTGCAAATTTCATAAAGATCCATTCATAACTTTCGGGTTATGTTGCTGACAAACATGAAATCAAACAAATAGAGACGAAAAACAAAATGACCAGCAGATAGTCAGATAAATTAGGTTATTTGCTGTTCATAACGTTCCTAGCCATTCGTGCCTATTTCATGAATATCCGTTTATAGCTTAAGACCTGTGTTACTAAAAAAAATGGCCAACAAACAGTTGAACGGATCTTCACGAAAATGTAATCATCCGTTCCTTCTAACATTGGTAATAATCCCTGTGGGTTTCGGAAAGACCCGTCGATAGTTTTTCGATTTATCTTGGTGACAGACAAATCTAGAAACTGACAGACAGACATGTACACAAACTCGATAAAAACGCAACCTCCTTAGCGGAGGTAATAATCATATCGATTATCCTATGGTATGATAATATTCAGTTTGATGGTGTTTCTTCCTCTCGATCTGAAGGCTAGAAGAAAATATTGGAACGCACCTCCGCTAATCTATAATGTTAATATAGCATTGTTCCTTCGTTCGTTCGTTCGTTCGTGTGTTACGCTCTTCAATAATAGATAGGGGAAAATTCAACTTGTGAGAAGCTCTGATTTCGCTGGAAGGAAGTTCATCCACAGCTGCTTTCTTTCAGCTCGCACTTAAAAAAAAATCAATCATGACATGAAGTTCATTTTGCACGTAGCCTACCTACCATGATACCAAACTTCATTTCTTGTGATATTCACGTTACTAGGGTTACATACCGATCCAAATACCGGAAAATCCGCCGTAGTCATAATACGGTTCAAACGAAGCTGTTCTCAACTGCTTCGTTATCAATTGCATTTTTCAAGTGCAATTGCTATGTTTAGAGAAATGACGCAAACTAACAAAAAAAGTACTTTCAACGACCTGAATCAATAAAAAAATGGGCTGAGTGTTGTATTAAGTTGGCAGGCTATCGCACATAAAGTGTAAAGCAGCCAAATTGGGTCCTGTAGTTGAATTGAAATCATTAAATACACCGTTGAATATGGAAACGTACAAAATATGAAACTTTAAATACTGTTATCTTCATATGATGAGAAACAAAGATTAGCGAAGGCGTGTAAATATATATAGAAGGAAGGCAATGAGAAGAGTACTTCCTAACAGTGAGATTGCTATAGATGATTATGCTGTCTTTAAGCCTATACCTCTATCATGAAATAAAGGGGCGAAATTTTTGCTGGTAAAATATCTGTGAGATTCCCAGTAATATAGTGTCTACATATGTTGTGCATGTACAGGGTGACTTAGGGCGTGCGCACGCTTACGTTAAAGTTGCACTGCCACGCAATTTTGTATCTGATTGGGCATTGCTATGCCATTAAAAAGGATATCTAAGGTACGAGCCGTTTCTGGTAGTTTGTGCGTTCTAACAAGCAGCATTGGCCAAGCTTTGGGAATATGTACCTCCTACTTTTGAGTTAGTTCAAAGTTGCAAAAACGCATAGTTTTAGCGTTACTTTCAAACGCTACTAGTTGCAGTCACGGCAGCGTGACGGCCAAAGCGAAAAGTTAAGTGGCTGAGCAATTACTACAATAGTGGGCCCACACTGTTAGGGATGGACTTGCTACGAGTTGGAACACGGGAGCACTTCATGTTCATGTAACAGATATTTCTGTGCTCAGGATAACGGCTGAATCTATGTATTAAGACACAGCAATAGCAAAACCTGTGAATTGAAACTCAACAGTAATTCAACGACAGAGTCTAAAGTGAGTACGTGGCCCTCGCTGTAGTGGAATAGCTGCCGCGGCTCGGAGTTTAAGCAGTTTTTTTACTAAAATAATATTGAATAAGTCAAAGCTGCATACACAGCAGCGCAGGGGAAGGATAGGGAGCAACGTTGCCTAGTTTCGACTCTCGTGTGCAGCGTACTTGAGGTTTGACGTAGTTCGTTAGGATTAAGGAACAGGCGCTATTTATCGGTAGGTTAGGTTGAGAAGCTGCATGAGGTGAACTACAGTGAGTTATAATAGCGTAGATTAAGATTGGTTCATTATAAAAAGTGAGGATATTAACTAACCGACAGTGGAATTTCCACGGGTCCGCTAGTTCCCTTTACAGTGGTATCGCCAGCGCATAGGGGGGGGGGGCTACATCAAACTCATTCTGTTGTTAAGCTGTCTAATGCTTGGACCACATACACTTTCGAACGCCCGATTGTCTGCTACAGTAAAGCCAGCGTAAGGAGTCCGGTGGGCGTGGCTAAGAACGCAAAGCAACTTAACCAAATCTCACGCGCGTGGTATAACTTGTCTCAATCGATATTATATTTATATTTGAATACTCACACTGCATTAGCCAAATATTAGATTTGGCATTGATGCGTTCAATCCAATCCCGCCTCTGAAGGACTGCTTGCGCTGGTTTGACTATAGGATGTGCTGCATGCGTGCAGTTTCGATATATATTTCTCATTTGTAGCATAGATACGGTATCATAAAGATGGGTGTGTGTGTGTGTGTGTGTGTGTGTGTGTGTGCTGCTCATCCTCTCCTCACATTGTTCTTCTGAATATATAGTGTGACCCTACATGAGATGTAAATATTGTTCACACGTACTAAATTTTGATTTTCTATTAATTTGTGGACTCAAGGTGTATAGCACTCGATATCCATTTCCCAATTAAGCACCATAAGTTTCCGGCCCGTCTTGAACTTTACGTTTTCGTCAGCAGGTTCCACGAGCTTGTTTAATTGTGCTTCAATAAGTGGCTGATCTGGTTTAGACTATTATTAAGTAAGTACACTGAGAACCTGGCTGTAAGCAAGTCACTCAGCCAGGACTAATTAGCTGGAACCTGTGGAAGTTCCACACAATTAAGGAAAGCACTATGCTTCAGTGATATCTCGGACCCATTTCATCTTTCTTATTTTATCCTATATAATACTGAAAGAACCTATGTATATTCAATAGAATAAAAAATTGTTACTCACTTAAAATGCCCCACGACCCGTATCAAGCAAATGAAGTGCGAAAACATGTTCCAAGCCAAACCGCCAATCTTGTTCCTATGATCCGAGAGCAGTTCCAGCTCGAAAGAGTGCCAACTTTGTTTTCTTCTCTCCTGAGGTGGTATCCAATATATGTACCCACCGTAATTTTCCCGTATCTAATTGTGAGAGCGTAAAGGTTGTACTAACGCAGGAACTAAGGAAGAAGGAAGATCCTAACCGAAGTTGGAGTATTGAGGGTTGCAGCCATTTCCCAAGGCAACACCATGAACCAGAGGGGCTGAGCTTCGCTTCAGTTATATTTCCTCCGAATCTGGAAGATTAGGTAGGAGAAAATTCATCTGGTGGACAACAAGAAGGCTAATGCCTGCTGAAATTTTTAAGGTATAAGTACTGAGGATTCTGAAGAGCCTCTAAGTGGTAGTACGGCTACTGAAATTTATACGCCACCCTGGACGAATTTTATTTTTTTAGCTCATGAGGTGCAAATTGAATGGAAGTTCAGATAAGGAAAAAAAATATCTTCAGAGTAGAGCTACGAAAAATACAGAGTAGAGCTACGAAAAATAGAGAAAGTTATGGGGCAATTGAAGTAGTTATTATCTGACATCATTTATGACTGCTGGGCAATTTAGTACCAATAATAATATGAACAGCATCGATGGCTGTTCTGATCGGCACTGTGTATTCATAACTGCAGCATGAATAAAGATTTCCTAGCTCTCGATCTTTATCAATTATTACTGCCTATGCAACTGTAAAGTATATCATTATCATAAGGTACAGGAATGCGGAGCACTGCACCTTCGCCCTCGATAACATATAATAATACAAATAATAAGCCATGTACTTTTCTTACCTGTATACAGCGCCAAACATATTAGGGGCGCAGCACACTGAGGTATTCATTTTTAAAGCTATCATAGGGAAGAGATACACATATTAGCCGCTAAATTTACACAGCCTTCGCTTTACAGATGCATAATACAGTGCTCGTTATTAATGCTTCTGATGTCCATCAATGGAAATATTGTATGCCCCTGAAAAGTATTCTTCAAGATGCGTTGTTCTCAACCTGTGGGTCGTTACTCCCTGCGGAATTACAGGCTGTCAGCGATTGCAATGACTATCATGAATACTACAGTAGAAGCAGTCACTTTGTGTGCATACAGATTAGCTTACCCGGTCGTCAAAAAATGATGGCAAAAACTCTGCATTGTCCTAAAAAACTTATGACTAAGAATCGAAATTGGCAAAGCTTCATCGTTCAAGCTCAGAGATCTGCATTTTTCTATGAATGATAAATTGCAAACTGTCCGTCTGATCGTGAGCAAAATATTATATCCAAACATGAGGGAGTGGCTAGGTTACCATCCTATTTCCCGTTAGGTCAAAAGTTTTCTGAAAACTAGAGTACCCGCGCTGTCAAACTATGACAGCGAACAGTTTGTGATGATCCATCTTTATCATTGATCATGATATTTCTATAAATGCCAGGGCGGAGCAGCGCCTAGCTTTCTTTCGGTGATGTACTTGAAAGCAATGTTTTTTTTTTTTGTTTTTTTTTTTTGCCCACAGTCAACACTGTCTCCTAATAAATACTGAGCTCTGTATCAAGGATACTAACGCTGTCATATAGGCTAGCTCAGAAGTTTTACCTCAAATGAAATGCTATTCTGTTGAAAGAAAAACCCAAATTAATAAATTAAATAAATATTAATTTAATTAGAGCAAATTATTTGCTGCCAAGAAATCATAGCTTCTTCCGCCTTCCGACTACTGAAGAATATCTTGCCCCTGGCTTCGATTGCGTGCAGCCAGTAAGAGCATCAGTGTAAACTCAGGGCAGCTGAAATTTAGATAAAGGAAACCTCAGAAGATAGTATGAATCACGATGCGACAGTGTTTAGAGAAGCTGAATGTATCTGCACTGAGTGTGCTACAACGTTGGAGAAGAAAGAACTGCATTGAGATTTGCGATTGCAACCATCTGCAACCTGGCCTATTTTCTACCTTTCAATTTTCAATAACGAAAACAAAAAATATGTTTCAATGTATTGCAAAAGCGATAAAAATCAGATTCCATAACCACGCTAATAAAAGCTTAAAATGATTTTTATTTATTTCGATGTCAAGAACTGTTTCGAGAAAGAAGTGCATTGGGATATCAAGGAAAAAGGATCCCATTTTCGCCATCTTCTTAATACAATCTGGTCATCAATCACCATGGAAATGCAATCTAATTGCAAGATCTGCAACCTGGCCTAGATATTTTTTACCCATTTCCTTAAGAGGGGGATACGAAACATAGACATATAGATATATAAACAAATAAATACACGACGGTGTTTATTATAGTGTTTAATAAAGAACTCAAGTTTTTAAATGTCCTGCATCTGTTGTTAGTAAATGCCCACGCTGTGATCCGTATCCATGATACGAATCGCTTGATTACTAGTACAGTACCTAGTGTCCTCGCAAGAGCTTCAGGTATTAGGCTAAACAGAGCCAGCAATAAACGTACAACAATCTTTATTGAATAGTGTAAGATTATTTACAGCATCCTTTTCAGTTGGGTTGTTTTGGATAGGCAATGACGTGTGTTAGTCTAACACGCGAGAAAGAAGATTCCTGGGTAAAATAAGGCTTGCGAATCGCTGAATTATGCATTTTCTTTGTTCAGACTATTGCAAAATGCAAATCAACGTAGTTTTTAATCACATGTACCCAGACCTGGAATCATGCAGGAGCGAAGTACAAGGATTCAATCATTTGCGATCTGGAAAAAATACTTAGCTAGGACACTGGTTCCCGATTTGTGGTCTATGATGAATTTTTTGGGTGGTCCGCCGGATTTCTGCTGTATTTGTCAACAAATTGAAACTAACAATACAATTTTGATTTCACTGGGTCTTTAATCAGGAAAAATGGTCATTCGTTTTTATAATATTATTCCTGTTGATAAAAAAGGTACTTCCAATTTCTAAGCTAAAACGCTTGCTGTGTGTACTTATCTTGGTCAAAGAGCAAATGGTCCATAACATTTTGTTGTTGGTTGATGGACCGTGGCATGGGGCGAATTGGGAATCGCTGTTCTACAAACTCAGGAGATTCCCACCCAAGATTCGTATATAACGCGACGCAACCGCTGGGCCAGTGAAAAATGCTAAAAATAGAGCTTTGATGTGAGAAGAGAGTAAAGTTCAGGATCCATACGAGTGTTAGTAGAAATTGTTGATATTTTGATTGGTGAGATGTCAAACTTGGCGAAACAAGAAGGGCATTCAATTCAGATATTCTCTCACCTATGACTTCATCTGCAGCATATCTGTTTCCTTCCAGTGTGAAAACAAAAGAACAAAAAGGTAAACAGATGAATGCTTATTGAATTAATATCTCTCTACCTGGAAATATGAAACAAATGAGTGAATTTATATTTAGTAAAAATTATTTCGAAAAGTTCAGATATATATATATATATATATATATATATATATATATATATATATATATATATATTGATCTATTTCTCAAAAATTGTCCTAGTTTTGTTTTTGGTGACCATTCTTTGGACACAAAAAACTATAAACCAACTTGCGTGCATACGTTGAGTAACCCGATATCTAAAAAAATAGTAAGCGTTGCGTTCTCATTATTGTATTTTTAGAAAACATCAGCCAAATAAAAAAATATATAAATTTGAGCTGTAAGCGACTTACATTATTCATCTGATATACAACCCGCCGGAATTTTTACGGCAAGATACACTATGGAAGATTCTAGTCGCAGTGTATTATGTTTTCCGAACTGTGTATCGTTGCCTTCCAGTTAGCTGCTGGCAATGAGTATCTATAGTCACAATGCATCACAATTTCTCAAGTGCTTATCATTTTCCTTCCAATTAGCTGCTGCCATTGAATATGTAAACCTTACGTGACCTTTTATCGTTATGCATAATGACAGACTGCCATGATACACCGAAGTATTAGTGAACCATACTATCGACAGTCTTCGATGAACGGCATTTCCATGCTAGAATATGACTTAAGATTGAACATCATTGCTATTAATGACAACAAACTCCTTGACCTCTAACTCCAAAGTGCTCGCAGTCTCTTCCTTCATATAATTTGATGGCTTATCGATGCAGCAATGGGTCAGGTTAATCGCTTTTATCAGAGTGCCAAGCCTGCCGTTATGCGTCTTATTACTGCTATTGGCTATAAGAAAATACCCAAGATATAGGGAGATGATAATGCTCTTCACGCAACTATAACAAAGATACTGACATAAAATACAGAGACGTTAATATTGGTGAAGAAAGTAAAAATAATATGCGATGCGTAAAGATGTAAGTATTGGACTCAGAAGTAAGTAAATACCACAATATACAAAAATATTAACATTTGAATTGAAAGTGAATAGTGACATAGCTTGCTAAGAAGTCAGTGTATGATATTAAAGTGAGACAATAAGAGTATGCAGCGATGATAATGTTGGTCAAGAAAGTAAGTAAGCAAATGACGATATGTACATCAACGATAAATTCATATTTAAATATTCATATTGGGACAGTTTGCTTAATTGCTGCTTCCTTCCCAGTTTACCATAGACCTTTGACCACCGTAATAGATTTTACTCAGTTTAAGGTTAGGTTACTACATGTAGCTTAGTAAGTTTAGTATAAAAATTGTTGCTATTATTGTTAAATAATAAATAGTAACGTTAAGATTTTCTTTAGCCATTTTTTATGACCACGTGCACAGTCTCTGTAACATTTTTCTATTTCTTACTTCAGTGTTTACTCGCTGCAAGTTACGATGAGAGCTATTTATCCTAGATAATTTCATGTTTCTTTTTTCCTTGTCTGTGCTCTTAGTAAGCATCAGTAAAATTATTTTTTCGTTATCTATGCCATGCCTTTTTCCTTAATATGTACTCTGTGCAATCCAATCCAAAGTAATATTAATTTTTTTCCTCTCAAATGGTTCCATGTCTTTTTGGTTAGTGTATACTCTTTGCAAACCATGGTAACAATTTTTTCCTAATTAATTTTATGTATTTTTTTTTTTTTGGTCTGCACATCCTGCCAAGCAGTAGTAGAAATATTTTTTTAATAATATTTTTTCTTTATATTTTATTGTATCAACCATAGCAGCAGTATTTCTTCTTGATCAGTGTCACCACTTTCTGGTACTTGAGGTAGTCAGTATGCTTAGAGAAATATTGATACAAGCCTTGACGACCAGACTACTTGCCTAGGTACTACTCCAGAAAACGGCCGAAGGCCTGAGATCAACGGCCTTTTATTTATTCTAAGAATATGGCCGCAGGTTCAGTATTAAATAAAATGCTTGTACAGTACAAGGGTCAACAGATGATGACCAATTGTTGCACGTCTCGTCTCCCGAAATACTATCATTAGCTCTCGATATTCATAAGGCAATACCCAGGAAATATGCATGCCGTTCGGAGGAAGCAATAACGTCACCTCTTTAGTATTGATAGACTGGCATGTCAGCAGAACAGGGGCTACGCCCCTTATAGTTCTGTCTTCTCATTGGTTGACGACCGTGATAGTCACATCAGAATAGAAGTAACGTTCATGCCCTGACGCGCACTTGCCCATTTCACATGTGTACTTTGGAACAAGTAGTACTCTATGAACCAGCTAGCCGAGTGTTCGATGACGTTAGCTTGTTCTACATATGAGTTTGTAATACTCAACGAACCACCCCAGGGTCAGATATAGGACGCTTGCAACACACAACTTTCGGTATTCGTATTCCTTAAATCATTAATATTTTTTTATCAATTGAGTAGCGTAAATTGCTTAGTACTGATGGTGTTTCAAGTGACCAGTGTCAATTATTTTTTATTTTCATTATTTATGCGTTGTCTCTGTCTATGATAATTTTGATGTCATTTTCAAAATATAACCAGTCTGAAAACTGTTTCGGCCTTTTTTTACTTGATGTTAGTCAAAATATTTGAGTACGCATTGTTATGATCATTATCATTACGAATAGTTTCTTTGGGCATATGAAATATATTATTGCGAGCATTCAGCTTCCATGGTAAAAAGATTAATAACGGATTATGTACAACTTACTAACTTTGTTCAAAATGCTACAGCTCGCCAAAATAATAAACACATTTCTTCAGTCTTCAAAAGTTTATCAGTGCCTGTCATCTACAATTAAGTAAACAGGACACGGTTCAACACCGGAGTGAAACATATATTGTTATATGCCGATAAGTGCATCGAAGCATTGTTCTTAATAACTGCTCAAGTTTTATCCCATATTAGCGTCTTTTAAATGAGAACGTACCCTGTCAAACAGCTGCTAATTTAGCTATTTGTCCCGCCTGTCATCGACTTTTGATTTCATAATTTGAACTTGCCTTGCATTTAGAAATAACACGGTTTTTAACATAGCACACATTAGGGCAAGTTCGATTATTTCCGGCAAACTAAGCCTTTGAAGGTTAACTTGTCCAAAACTTAAGACAGGGACGCTGATTTCAACTCGCTGCATCGAGTTTCACTGATTGACTTTTAATTGATTACCTGCGAGACCTGCAAGTCCTCAATCTGACTCCCTAAAAATAGAATTTTCGCCGATTCAACGTAATCGGGTCGCTTTAATCACCTATAACACTTTATATAGTGACGAAGCCAACGTTCTTGACTGCAGTTACAGACAAGTCAAGCGGGCTTGGTTTAAATCGACGTTGACGACCGAAATAAATGTACCCATAATAAACCATGGGGGAATGGGTTACTCCTATCTTAACTCGTGCTTAATGGGTTTTTTACAGTTGGAATGCCATTAGAAGAAGCACCTTTGTAGCAAAATTACACAGCCTGGTTAAGCAAGATTAACGAAGTTTAAATGACCGCTTTTCCAAATCTTCAAATATTTATCGTTATTTTATCTGTGATGATTAAATAGCTACAAAAATCAACAAGTAATTCCAGCATATTATACACGACGGCAAATTTCACGTTTCGCAAACTTTAAGACATTTTATCCATCTTAGTATCAAGAATATTATAATGGTTTTGTGGTATAATTTTCTTTAACCAGTGATATTTAGTAAATGCTGCATCATTTACATAATTTACATTCAACGATACAACTGATAGTTAATGCAAAGCAGATTCAACCAAATTTGTGAACCATTAAATATAATGTGTCTAGACCACCGTAACCTGCGCGCGCTAACATTGATTTTTAGCTCAAATTTCAGTTAATACTTAACGGATGCAATTAATAACTGCAATCGAATAAAAACTGTACCCTTATTAGTTATTGAAAAGATATTTTACCAAGAAAAATCTGTTTCGCAAGTCTCATGTGCTGTTTTCACAAGTGTAGAAATTTCAGGAAAATAAAAATTATCGTAATTCTTGTAAAGTGTATGTTTCAATTACCCAATAAGCTCTCTAACTATCATATAATTACAGTTTAATCCTCAGTCTAACAGATAAGATTTCAAATTAAACCAAGAAATATTTTTCTTCCAAACGATTGTGAATTTAAAGCTGAAAAATGAAACTTTCTTGGCTTGCTTATCTGTCTGTGGCTCTGGGCATTGCGAAACCAAGTTTCTCAGAGCAGAGAAACGAAACTTGGCTCTCCTGCTCAGTTGATGTCACGGCCGTACAAAACCAAGAGGTTGCCAAAAGGACTTACGGCGGAGTGTCTCAACTGCGATGTCTGAGTATCGCTACCCAGCTGGGGCTGAGCTCGGGGTACCTGGCGTGTTACACCGGCCAGGTGTGTGATGTATACGGGGCTGCTGCCCACCAGGCGGGCGGTGTGCAGAAGGATGAAACTCTTGGGTCAACTCCGTGCAAAGCCGCTCAATCTGACGTCGGTAAGTACACCATATAATACACATTATTTATTTAAAATACACATTAAATACACATTATTATTATTTAAAATGAGCTACTTATTAAATCACAGAGAACATCTGCGCTATCAATGTAAAGTTCGATTGCTGCTCCAGCCATGCAAAAGGTGGCCAAAAGATTTTGTTATTTGATTGTCTTATAAATTTAATTAGAAATTACATCTCAAGTGACTGAGGTGCTTAAAAGCTGATCAAAAATTTAATGTAATGCGCAAAAGTCTAATTGTAAGGAAATTCATGGATTGCACTTCATTTATAATTTGTCACTCAAGGTGAAAGAGTGTCACTATGAGGTAGTCATGGTTAAATTGTTGAACTGCATATATTGCATGCCTTACTGCTATACGTTACCTTGATGATTTTTCGGACGAGGCCCAGGTGGTGTTACTCACACCAACCATCATGTGCGGAGGAGATGCTGCATATTGTGACCAGCGGGAGGGCTTATTTTTCAAATATATTTTCCAAATATAAATGATCGTAAGGCGCTCGAATCTCTGTTGAATTAGTTCACTTGAAGGTGGGCCAGTCTTTCGTGATAGTTTAAGTCTTGCATAAGCATGCAACCGTAGCTGAGGTTAAACGCAATAAAATAGTGGTTTGTAACTTCTTGAAAGACCCATACAGTTGTGAAGCCACAAAATCTAATTGTAAACCTAAGCAAAAAAAAATAAAAATTCACCACGGTTGAGTGCAAGAATCTACATAAATATAGTGTTGTCCGTCAAGAAAAAAGGACGATCTCCGAGATAAATTAAGGTATTCGCTGCTACTGCTTGCAGTCCAATAACTATTAGGCAACACCTGAAGTAAAAGGAGATTGATAACTTGAAGATTCTGCAGGGTCCTCGTCTGTTTTCACTTCACAGAGTAGACAGATTAGAAGTTACCAGGAAGCCAAACAATGGCCGTTGAAAATAAAAGAATGTTTCGTTCTCTGAAGAGAAGAAAAAATTGACCAAGACGGCCGTAATGGTTTCCTACGTCGCTGACATGACAAAGAGTTACCAGCCAAAACGTTTTCTACTCTGCGCAGTGGAGGAAGTACCGTCATGATATGGGGTGCCTTTTCCTCCTGAGGCGTTCCTAGAACTTCAGACAGCTGCCGATAAAGTTAATATTTTGCAGAGAGCATCTATTACGACGTAGGCCCTCGTTTGTGTAGTGATCGATGGTACATCTAACAAGAATATACAGTAATCCACTATATCCGACTGACCATGACTCGTTTCCCTCTTTAATCCAGCCTGTTCTCAATATTTGAGTGCGATAGTAAATGCTTGGAGAAAGATGGTAAGCAATATCTAAGAAATGGACATTTTGAGAGTTTGGGACGAGATAATTTTCATGAAGCCATCTTCACCAATTGGAGTTATTATCCCCTAACTATAGGAGACCCAAATGTCAAGCATGCCGTAAGGAATTTTTGAGGTTGTCAAGATTAAAAGCATAACTCATTACTAAATAGTTATTTTGTTAAATTCAGCTTCATTGTAAAAACTTTCTCCGCTTTCGGAATTACCGGTCTTAAATTTTTTATCAGCTCGTTAGCGCCTCACTTATTTAAATTTAATTTGTAATTACAACGATTAGACCAAATTTGTTTGCCTTGTTCTTCCTCTATCCTTACCAATCAGTATACTATACTTGTAAAGATGTAAAGTCTGTTCATGCAAAGTAGTAGGTGCTTTTGCTGTTTTCAATTCGTCCTAACTTATGATCTAGAATGTATTGCATTGCTGTGTTTTTGTAGCACAAGAACATAAGAACATACAACAGAAATATTAGTGCTGTTAGACATTAAAATGATCGACTACAACAGTGCAAGAGAGAGAGAGAAAGAGAGTGGTGCAGTTTCTCTTTCGCCTGCTTCTTGATTTGATTATGTGATTTAACTAACGGCGTCGGTAGCGTAAATAAGTTTAACTGGCAGTTTTTTTTTTTCACTTCAGCTGGACATTTTTTGATTGTAATAATATAATGCTTCTACTGATAATGCGCGTAGCAATTCTGTAGTAAAACGGTTGATTTCGAATTTATTATAAAAATATTCAAATGCACATAGATACATACCGTAGTTGGTTTGCATCCGTAAAGTCTACGAATATTTGAAATGTAACTTGACTATCACCAGCCTATTATAGAGGCTTGGTTATGATCAAGTAGTTGTTTTACAAAGCAATGTTTTTTTTTTACTTCTGGAATATGTGTTTACTAACATTTTAGCACTATGTAGCACAGCTTGTTCTTAGCTGTAATGAGATAACCTTCATCTAAGCTAGACCAGGGAAGCATGCTGGCTGGCGGAGAGACCTTCCCCTGAAAGCTCAAAAAGTTACCCTAGCATCTCCCTCTGGCGCTAATCTATGGAACTATCTAAGGTTGTATTGTGATGAAAATGTTTTATAGAAAGTCTGCATAATGCATGGCAATAAAAATAAGGCAGTTATACTGCATTCATATAACTTGTTACATTCAGAATATAAATCTATTAGCTATTAGAAGAAAACTGCAGTCAAAATTATCCTATAAAATCCTTTTACCTTCTGGTACTGTCGAATTGTGACGAACGTCATTATACGCTGGCTACAGAAAGGTCATGCCAAGCAAGGAATTTCAAAGTGAAATGTAATCGTGAGTCACCATCTGTGAAGTCCCTCTGCTGTTTGTCACCTATGTCACGTCACCTATCAAATATGCCATGTCACCCAAGCCATGTCACCTATGGCATCTCACGTATGCCATGTCACATATGCCATGTCACCTATGCCATGTCACCCATGTCATGTCACCTATGCTATCTCACCTATGCCATGTCATCTATGTCATGTCACCTTTGCCATCTCACCTATGTCATGTCACCTATGCCATGTCATCTATGTCATGTCACCTTTGCCATCTCACCTATACCATGTCACCTTTGCCATGTCACCTATGCCATGTCACCTATGCCATCTCACCTATGCCATGTCATCTATGCCATGTCACCTTTGCCATCTCGCCTATGCCATGTCACATATGCCATGTCACACATGCCATCTCACCTATGCCATGTCACATATGCCATGTCACATATGCCATGTCCCACATGCCATCTCACCTATGCCATGTCACATATGCCATGTCACATATGCCATGTCACATATGCCATCTCACCTATACCATGTCACCTATACCATGTCACCTATGCCATGTCACCTATGTCATGTCACCTATGCCATGTCACCTATGCCATGTCACCTATGC
>LQNS02276924.1:6810096-6824530 GCA_001587735.2 Parhyale hawaiensis | reverse complement strand
TGCCATCTCACCTATACCATGTCACCTATACCATGTCACCTATGCCATGTCACCTATGCCATGTCACAATGCCGTGTGAAATCAGGAGTAAGTTTTTGACTTAGACAAGAGGAGAAGGAGGGAGCCGAAGAGCCACGAGGTGTCAAACTGCATAAGAAACTCGATTGGCCCACAATTTATATTTTCCAAACCCTTCTCTCAAGACGACTTCCACTGCGTCACAGCCCCAGGTTAAAACAGGTAATATTGATGAAATCGGCGGTAAAGCTAGGAGTATAATAATTGTAGTAATGATAATAATAGTAACTTGGGTGAAATACATCGGAAATAAATTATACGATTTATTTTACAACTGGCAGTCTGTGATGCCCCGGATGGTACACAACTCTCGTTTGGTGAGACCTGGACGGAGAAGCCCTGTGGCGACTCCGGCAGCTATGAATGCACCGCTAACGGGCTGGTCCTCACTCCTGGTAGTACACCTGGTTAGTAACTGCTCAGAAACAATACTAGCCAGACAGCTGGTTTATATCCTTTGGGCTGGGTTTTTTGCCAGCGGTGATAATCTGTTATATCTTTGCTTGTCGTACAACAGGACGTTAGATACTCGGTAATGACCGTAGAGTCACACAACGGGTTAATATGCTTAGGAGTGGGCTCTTTACCGTCAAACGGACCTTTTTAATATAGTACTAGTCTAGCAAAAAAAAAACTAAATTTAATGTTGACTGCGAAGACATTATGAGATTTCGAAATATTTCATAACTGATAATGAAAAATAACGCTACGTGCATAAATACTATGCTAATTTATAGTCACTGTCGCATAACTTGAAAATTTTTAGTTGAAATTGGTGTAGTACAATAAGTTGTTCAGTGCATTTAACTGAAAATAATTAGAATGCCAATTAATTGTACTGTACAATTTCAGTTAGCCACATGGAAAACACATTCATTATGTCCTCCAGGAAGGTTGCGTTTTTGCCCGCGTTTGTTTATTGTCCGTTAACAACATTACACAAAAAGTTGTGTAGGGATCTTTATGAAATTTACAGAAACTGCTGGAAATATCATAAAGAAGATGATTAGATTTTGGAGATAACCTCTCGCTCATTTAACATTCTCTCTGTGCGCTAATTGGTCTGTTACTATTGCTTTGGTTAGTGGAAGTGTAATTCTCGGATAGCAGCTCTAGTTCCAGCTGTTACTTGCTGGTGTTGTTATTACCTCCGCCAAGGAGGTTATGTTTTCGTCGGGTTTGTATGTCTCTGTGTCTGTCTGCCTGTGACCAAGATAACTCAAAAAGTTATTAACTGATTTAGACGAAATTCACAGGGATTGTTAGGTATGTTAGGAGGAACAGCTGATTAACTTTTAATGAAGATATGTCCATCCGTTTGTTTGTTTGTTTGTTTGTTTGTTTGTTTGTTTGTTTGTTTGTTTGTTTGTTTGTTTGTTTGATTGTCTGCCTCATTTTTCTTAATGCTATAACTCAAAAAGTTACGGATGGATTTTTATAAAATTGATATGAGTTGTTAGGTATATAACAATAAGTGAATGACCAAATTTTGGTAATGATCCGTTTGTTCGTTCGTTTGTCACTGTTTTTGATTTTATGCTTGTTAGCACTATAACTAAAAAATAATGAATGAATCTTGATGAAATTTAGAGGGGTTGTTATTAATGTAAAAAGAAATAAATGATTAAATTTTGATGCAGATCGGTTTGTTCGTTTGTATGTTTGACTCATGTTTGTCATAACGGTCGTTCACGGTATAACTCAAAAAGTTATGAACGGTTCTTCAAGAAAATTGCACAAGCTGTTATTACTATCAAAAGGTACAAATGATTAGATTTTGGAGTTTATGCAAAGAGAATTATGGTTCCAGAGCCAATTTGAATTTTGTGCTACCGTTGCCTCGCTCGGAGGAGGTACGCGCTCTTAGAGTGCTCTAGTTAGTATTGTACTCGTGTTGCTTCTATTATTCTGAAGCCGCACTATGAACTCGCAAGAACAACGCGATGCTCGAGGATGTGCAGGTCGCATGTCCTTGATGCTACCGTATCTATGCTACCGAGTTAGAATTTAATATTTTCACGGCGATGAGTGAGCTGCTCATCCTCGCTTCCTATTATTCGTGTAAATGCATATGCGGCATTTGCGTTAGAAAGTGTCCCTCATACATTTACTACTTGAGTTTTATTGTCATTAAAAATTGTGTTAAGGTAGTTTATTGAAATAGATATAAATTTAGGGCAAGACCAAATGAAGTTAGTTTGGAATCTGAATTCTGTGATATATATAGAATATGAGCACGTATAATGTGTATATGCATATCTTGAATAATTTGAGAGAAACATGGTACCTATTGTTGATTTCATCATCATCACTATTTATACATCTGTCCATAGTTAATATCGTCTATTTTATTGGTGTGATTGTTTTTTGCTTTAGTTATACCTATATCTCAGAGATACATTTTATACTTATGGTACTATATCGCGGCATTTTTTAAATCAGACCGAAAGCTAATTGAACGTAAACGACAGATTTTCTAATTAACGTACGTAGCCAACAAAAGCCGAACTCTTCATGCTTGAAAATATATTTAGGCATTTTCTTTCTCTCTGTACAGCATCTACCGTCACACCACCCACCTCCTGCGATCCTCCTTTCACCCAGATGACTTTTGGGTGCATAAGACCACCGCAGAATTCTGATCCTTACCAAAGCTACTGCCAGTGGAGGGAGTACTGCCGAGGCTTTGGTGAGTCAGTGGAAGGGTAGTTCCCAGCGATCAGAGGTATGGTGAGTCAGTGGAAGGGTAGTTCCTAGCGATCAGAGGTATGGTGAGAGAGCGGAGGTGTAGTCCTCAGAGGCTAGAGGATTAGTTTACTATCATTGGAAGGGTAGTTCCCAGCACTCAAGCGTTAGATAAGTCAGTGGGAGTCTGACTGTCAGTTAAAACCTCTGACAAATTTTCCCATATACATAGCTCTAAATCTAACTGCATGTGTGTATCCTGTATATGTATACGATCATGGTGACAGAAATTAGCATAAGCATTTCACCACCAAATTTATATGCAGACCGCCAACCAACCAAGTTTCTCAGCTAATTTCCTGGCTCCCAAGCAGCTCCAGACCTCCAGGAATGTATAAGTAGAAGCCGCTGTCTGCACAGAACTGTATTTTTTTACCCGTCACTGTAGTTCAACCATTGCAGAACTACGTTACGGATTCAACATGCCTCGATGTGTAACAAAAGTCCGCTTCTCCACTGTTGTGTATCAACTGCCTGAAGATGATGAGAGGGTATGATCGAAACGCATCGCAGAGTACCACATAACCTAAAGTAAACGACGAGACCCTCAGGTTTGGCCAGTCACTTCTCAGGACGAGCCAAGCAATTATTGTATTAATCAGACTAAGCAAAAGGATTAAATGAAAAAGCTTTGACAGTGAAATGCGGAGTTATTATCGATGAAACTTGTATTAGCAAAGCATTACTTCCAAAATAGGCAGATATATATATATGTATATTCGAATAATTTAAGCCTCTCGTTATTACATGTCTAGTTAAAAAAAAAGGCTGCAACTTAGTTTTACATTTCATTATCGTTTCCTGTAGTGGGAGCTTTAAGATATGTAATATTTTCTTTTAGAGTCTAAGGGAATAACTATTCAGTACTAAAGTCTATGATATCTAGGTGGTTGCGCGTACGTGCTGCCTTCCATTTTCTTTAATCATATACACACATTATAAGTACAGTATGTAAGGTGTATGTACTAATAACTGGAACTTTCTATAATCAGCATCTGGAAAAAGTGAAAAAATTAGTTTCATACCCACGACAGGAGGCGACATCATCTCTCCAGACACCGCACAGCAATTTAGCGACTTCTCGGCCTATATCGCCACTCGATCAGGTAATGCTTTATTCCTTGCAACTTAAAGTGTTGAATTTCTATCTGTCTCCCTATGTCCATATTTCGGACTCTCTTTCACTTTCTTAAGAATAAGACCCATGCGTACCCACATACTTGTATAACTGTTTCTTAGAAATTCGAATTTCAGTGTTAAATTTCATTGCTTTCAACAGCTCGTATTAGTCCCCAAACAGAGTTGTCGTTAACTGTATAGGTAAAATCGTGAATTAGCTTTTGGGACGGCCGAAAATCTGCATTTCCAATTACAGAATTTTTGTCAGTGCCTTGCTCTACAGTGCGCCGTATACTGTGATTTTTCCATTGTTATTCACTATTTCTTGTAATGAAATTTCGTGTTCGGTCTCGTTTTGGTCCTTTAACCAGTTGTACGAAGAACAAAAATCCTATCACATTTACGACGCTTGAGGAACCACGACACTGACTTTTACAGCGAAAATCTCAGTCACTTGCAAAATTAAATTTAGAACCGATTCTACCTTGGAGACGAAGATGCAGTAAGTGAATAATTAACACCCGGGTGACGAAGTGAAAGAAGTGATAATATTTTCGTTTAAGATTCAAGTACATTAATTTTGTTGATCTGTCTAGCCAAAAAGAGAGAGAGAGTGAATTACGCAACGTTGTTAATTTTTGCAGGGACCCAGGTACGTGGGTTAACCTAGATTCAAAAAATACCAAAACTAGAGTAAGCTGGCTATAAAAAATGGCGGCGTTGGAATTTGCCCCCCACTGTGGGTGATGATCTTGTGCCACGAGACGTTCTAGTTAATTCTTCCGATTATATCCTCATAAAGAACGCTCCTAGTTGCACTAATTCTTCTCACTTATCAAGCACGACTGTATTTTTGAGAACAATAAAGGTTTAAAGGTTAACCCGCAACACCCGAGCAGAACGTTTAAAATACATAATCTCGGCGATTGTTTTCTCGCAAAGGACAACAACCCTCACTACTCTTGTAGTATGATAAAATTTGCCCCTATTTCCCGCAGAAAACAACCAGTGGTACGTGGGCGCCCGACGTACCGCCAGTGGCTTCCGCTGGTTTCATTCAGAGCGGGACCCTGGGGCCGATGGGAACGGGGACTGGGCTTCGAACGAACCAAGTCCTTACTCTACAGAGGATTGCACCTTCGTCGCCGAGTGGATCGAGAACTTCAAACTTGCCGTAAACACTTGCACGAGCGGCATCTACAGCATCTGTGAACTTAAGTTCTCTTAATTTATGGCATCCAATACTGTACAGGATCAGCTTAGATCGTATACAGGGGCTGGCCTGTTGTAGAAACGCTGGCGACGAGTCGCTTGTCGAATGACCACATATCTGCAGCTCTCGGCAGCTTGTTATTAAGTAAATTTTGTACAGTTTATTTGATTTTACTTGCAGACCCTATGTGGTAAAGGAAAAATCAACTTGACCGCACCTTTTAATGGTAAACCCACAACCACTGGTTCGTGCTGCATATATAGGCTTCCTGACTCAACAGGAATCTACGGCTGCAAAACTATATATGTATGTTTATTCTACTGATAGACTGTTTCTTATACAGTATATACTTTACAAGTTTTTGCGGTGTAGTGGTTGGAGACGTAGGGTGGTAAGCCATACATAGGCGCCCCGTTGAGTCCCTGACTCTACTCTTTGCATTTATTCTATTAAAAACGCAAGGATGGATGGATGAGCTTCCTATCGAGATAGTGCCAGGTGTTGGCGGAACAGAACATCGTGTGATTTCTCAGTCATTGCATTATTTGCTCGGTAAACTGATAAGCTCCCTTAAATAGACGCACCACTCTACCTTAATCACTTTCCCTTGATGCAGCGGGCACAGCAGTCTTGTGTACCATTGGCTATCTTGTGTACGTTTGAACGCTTTATGTATTTTTGACCACAGTGTGTACTTTAGACCACCTTGTAACCAAATGCCACGTTGCGTACTCTTGATCATCTTGTGCACTTTTGGCCACATTGTGTACCTTGGGCGTTTGGAAACCTTGCTTTCTTTTGACCACATTGTTTACTTCTGACCATCTTTTTACTTTTTGTTCGCATAGCTTTCTGATCCCTTACTTTTGGTCACCTGTTTGTCTTTGTCCTCATTGATTTCTTATCCCGTACCTACTCCAGTGAAGAATCTAACGGTCGACTGTCAATCAAAGACACTGACGCGCAGGAAGATGAATTATAAAGCTTGACTATCGTAGTCATTAAGTGCCAACAAACTTTATGACCTCTTGATCCAGAGCACGCCCGGTCACTTGCTTCATATAATTTGACGGGTTATCAGAAAAATGACGAGCGTGTAATCTAGACGATCACTTGTGATACTAAAGTCCTCGGAAAGACTATTACTTGTGAGCCCTTACCCTGAAAATGTTAGGTTGCCAGTTCGTGTTATTGGTCGCGGTTGATGATAGAAGGTCACAGGGATAATTCTGTATATCAGCCACGAAAGGAGGGAATATCATAAATTACACAATTGTTTTTATTGGTTATGAAAGTGCAGGGTATTTTTGAGCACTGATCGTAAAACTGAGAAACTAAGACATTATATGCGGCTGCTCTATTGCCGGATATAGATATCCATATCAGCTTAGGTCGCTGGTTGTATCTCCTTCTGCTGATCGAAACTTCAAGATCAACGCATCAGCCTTTCGGTAAGTCAGAGATTATTAGTCTAAAGAACGCGCCACGCTTAATGGCACGCTGAGTTTTTAAGAATAATTTTAGTTCAAAGACATGATACTACTGTGATATTAAATACAAGAATGGTTTACACTAAAGTCATGTAGTTATATTTATATACATGAAATTTGATGCAGTAAACGGCGAGTTATGTAACTTTATCAATTAATCAACGTTATCAATACTCACAAGGGGATGGAATGAGTCAGCCCTTTAATCTCAGTAGATGTTATTGATTCAGCATCACTTTGAATCTTCTGACACAAAGTTTCCTTCTATGTATACTGAATGCCTCCCTCATACACTTTTCACTTCACGATGGACCGCAGATATTCGAAGCAAATGAGGTCAGGAGAAGTAGGGGGCCATGTCATGAGATGTGCCTCTTTGAGGTCTAGACTACTGAAGAACGCTGGTGTGGCCTTGGAGGAATATGATGCTGCCTTACAATCATGAACATCAGCTGACGTCGGTGTCAGCTGATGGTAGGTCTTCCAACCATGGCCAGAAATTTTCTTCCAGACGCCGAAAGTAGGTTGTACTTGTGATGTTAACAACTTGGGCACTCGAAATGGTCTAACATCTCGCCAGTGATGATTCCTGCCCAGATCATTACTCCACCTCATCCTTACTGACTCCGGAGACGAGTAGGACTATCCCCATTCATCTTAGTCATCCAATGTATCACGAGCCTCATTTGTGAAAAAGCTATTGCGGAAGTCGGTCTCCATGAATTTTATTGCTACTGCAAAGAGTTTCTCTTTGTGCATGGGACCTGTTCTGGAGGATTTTGGGGATGTGTTTCACATTTTTTGCCGCCTCTTTGAGAACCCTGCACCGGGTACTTTTCAACACACGTGCAATCGCAGCAATGAGGCAGCACTGATTGCTTCGAAATTCTGTACAACCTGCCTCCTAACTGTGATACCTGACCTAAAAATATCGTCGTATGTGCTATGTGTGATCCTTGACTGTAATCCCTTCTTCTGTACGTGTGATCCTTAACCGCAGTATTTCTCTTCGCTTTCGACGTGCATGAATGTGACTGACAGCAGACAGTCGGTATTATGATTATTAGCAGTATTATTATTGTTGCTGGTGTACACGGCTGTCAAAAATGATGGAGAAGACTTTGTGGAGATACTTCACCATTGTTCATAATTATGTTATTAATTAGCTAATGGAGGATACACTGCAGCGGCCAACACGAAAAAATGTAAGAAATAAGTATTCTAGGCTTGAATTCTGCCGAAAAGTGCAAACCTTTGCTTTGGTGATGAGTTAAGAAGCGATTCTGTTTAACCTGCGGTCGAGCGTCACTCTTAGTATAAACTGAACTAGGTATAGATACTCGATGACATCATATACGTCAAAGTTTATTACTCAAACGAAAAAGTTTCGTCAGGGGAAGATATCAACTAGAAAAAAATATTTGCTCGGAAAAACTCTTTGTTTCTTTGCCCTCCTAAACAATAAAAAATATACCACCCAGTACCTCCATTGATCATTTACTCAATATGAGTTTGAGCGTGAATTTATTACAGCTTATGTTTGGTTGTGAGAAGAGTCAAAAGAGAGAACAAATCACGATGTATGATAGTGCTAAGAAGAGCTCATTATACTTCAAGATTGGCAAGCAAGTGGATTCAAATCTATATTTATAAACTCTGTTAATCCTGGTTGCTTGGTTATCACCGAGCATATAAGCCTCGCTACTATAGATAGGGAAGGTGCTTGGAGATTTCATATCAATAACGCTTCAATTTATTGTTTCAGTTCATCATTAATATGGAGAAGCTCTGTGACCACCGTATCCTGGATACGGACCTCAAAATAATATTCGTCCCTCTGTATTTTGGTACATAAAAAATCTGACGTAACCTACTGCAAGTCTACGAATCGAGCAGAAGAAAATGGAATACTTGGGGAAGGCCTTCAGTGGCCCAACTTATGGATAGTCTAGTATCAGATTGCACTTCACTATCATCGCCAACCTGGTCTGCTCTGCGCCCATCTGTTTTTATAAAGCGATACAGGATGGCCATAATCTCCAACTTGGACAATTTTTCACCGATCTGTTTTCTTACAGGGTGACAGAAAATGGACAGATAAACAAATAAATAAACAAACAAACAGACAAATGCACATTGGTCTTTATTTGTTCTGGACTAGAGTACCCATCCATTTAAACTGACGGCGAAGAATTCGTAATGCTACGTCTTCATTCATCATAAAATCCATATTATAATTCTGCTTGAGGCTCCATCCATCCGTCCATCAATCCCTGCGTCTGTAAGTGACCCTTTTCACTATTAGCTAGAGGGAAATTTAACTTACCAGAATTTCTGTTTTTCTCAGGGAGGCAGCTCAATAATATCTGTCTTCTTTTCGCTTGCTCCTGAAGAAATTTTCAATCAGTTTCAAAGCAAAGACGTGAAGTTCCTTTTACACGCCTAATACCAACAAACCGTAACGATTTTCATATCTTGAAATATTCACGTTGCTGAGCTCTCATAACGATCCAAACATGAGAAAATTTGTATCCAGAATACGGTGCAGCGACCTGATCTGAACTGCTTCATTCTAAATCATTTTTGAAGTGAAAGAGCGATGTTCAAAGAAATCCATTCAGCTGACAGAAAAAGTGCTTTCAGCAACATGAATCAGTTATTGAAAACAAGTGCTGAGACTGTTGTACAGTATTTTCATTTTGTGGGAAAGCTATCGTACATATAAAATACAAAGTCGTCACGGGTGCCGATATTGAATTGAAATCATCAAATTCGCTGATGAAAAATGAAAATGATAAAAGTATGAAAGCCTAAATAATAATAATATCTTCAGACGATGAGAAATAAAGGTTATCGAAGGCGTGTAAATATACGTAGGTGGAAGCAATGAGAAAAGTACTTCCGAAAATGAAATTGCTATAGTCTATTGATTTTTATGCGGTCTTTATGTCTAGCTATATCATGAAATACTAAGGCGAAAACTTTGCTGGTAAAACATCTACGAAGTCTACCGATCCTATAGTGTCTGGAATACATGGCTACGTTAGGCCTCCTGCGTACGAGTCAAAATATGAAAGCGCTTCACGTTCTTGGCATACATGTTTTTGTGGGGGTGACAAAGGCTGACTATTGAGACACATCGATTAGAAATAGATACATACAATTGCGAATTGAAACTCAATAGAAATTCACAGAGAGAATCGAAACTAAGCAAGTGGCGCTCGTTGTAGCAGAATAGCTGCCGAGGCTCGGAGTTTGAACAGTTTTTAAATACAATAATATTAGAGAAGCCGAAACTGCATAAACAGCAGCTTAATGGAAAGGATAAGGAGAAACGTTCCCATGTTTCGATGTTAGAGGTTAGACGGAGTTTGTAAGAATTAAAGGACAGGCGCTATATATCGGGCAGGCTATTAGGTCGAAATAAAGTGAATTATAGTAGCGTAGGTTAGGATTTGTTCAGTTTACAAATTGAGAACTATAACTAACCTTGTAATTTCCCCGCGTCAGGCTAGATGTTACTAATTTTTTGATGTAGGATGCACTGTAACTGCCAACTTGAAGAAACATAAAAGATGAACGAACATTCTAGCTTAAATGCTGCTGTTCAACGCCAAACTTTCTTTCAGTGATACGCTGCATGCAATTCTTTTTAGCACTCAGTCCAGCATCACTCCTAATAAAAATTGATCTCGGTATCCAAGATACTTGACTATATCATATAAATCAGATTTTTTTTTGGTCCAACAAAAAGCTGCTTTGTCGAAAAAAGAAACCAATTTTGAAAAAAACAAAGAGATTAATACATAACAGTCATTATTATGTTGTTTATTATCTATAATAATACGAGCGTTTTACCTTCGTGTGTTTCGCTCTTCAGTAATACATTGAATAAGAATGGAGTGAATACTTTTAAAGCTCAGCAGCTGTCATCGGTCAAATAGCCGGGAAGAAAGCCGGTAAAATCTTCAAACTAATGTGAATCAGGTAGAGTTATGAAGATGACGTATCTATGATACGGCGGGGATCATCAATCGGATGCAATAGGGCAAAGTTTTCTAATATTTATTTTTGTGCACATGAGCTGTTTTGTGTCAGCGCGTTAGAATCTGTATCATTGTTTGCCGTTACCGTGGGAGTTCCGCCACAACAGTGCGATATCTGAGTAAATACAATGACAACTTGAGAACAAAAGATTACCCTGCTGCGAGTGAAGAAATTGACCGATTCTGTTTTCTTTTATTACATAAGTATGGAATAAAACAAAGCAGACAAATTGTGGGCTATTGACCAGTATCCACGGGTCCCAAAATAGTGAGAAAAATCGAATACGGTGACAAAATATTGAACTGCGAAAGATTAGAAAGGGCTAAATTACCTTTAAACTGTGGGAAACAGAGCTTAGGAAAGGTGTGCAAATATAATGGAAAACAATGCAAGAAGTACCGTCTTGTTTCGTCTTTATCAAGATACAAGCGCCAATTCTTTGCCGGCAGAATAAATTCGTGATTAATTTTAGTGGTGAAATAAAAATACTAGGAAAGGTTAGGCGAGATATAAGGTACACGTATTGCGTAACGAAAGACAGGAGTAAGCAACGGATGAGTTGGGATAAGTTAGAAGCACTACCTGAGGTTAAACTATGGTAACTGAAAATAATTACCAACCGTAGAATATCCACGGGTCCCGTAGAAGACAGGGCCAGGATGTTCAAAACTTCGCTAAGAGAACGTAACGCACAGCTGTTCCCCTAGCGCCGCTTACGTGAACCTTTGGAGCTACGACCAAATTTTCAAAACATTTCGAAGGGGAACTTATCCGGATTTAAACGTAAATTGAAACGTAAATTTAAGACTGGTCGGAGCAGTCGTAAATGCTTTAAATGTAATTGCATATCTAATAGTATGAGTTATAGCATGGATAATAGTATTTCAAAGAACTTTCCTTCCCAAAAATAATACCAGTTATGGAGCAAAACAGTGTGTTCTACAATGTTATTCCTTAAATTCCTCAGACTTCCGATTCGTTTTTTTTTTGCGGCAGTTCCTCGTGGAAGTTGCTAGTTTTCTTTGCAGTTAACGACAGAAAACTTTTTTGGGTAACTAAGCTGAATGTATAAAGCCACTCTGTAAATGGGAGGTATTTTGAATGTTATTCACTTTCATATTGGTATACAAGCTAATAAGAACATATAAAATCTCATCTAGTAACGTGCACAACCGATATTATTTGAAAATAACGATATGTACCCGCAGTGATAACTTCCCGCCATTTCGAGCAACAGCTGCTCCGCCGTCGCTGATTGGCTGGCTACCGTGTGTGTTGCAGGAACTGCTTGTGCTGCTAAGTCTCCTTAACTTCGGTTTAAACATGAATCGTTAGGTTAGACGTTGAGAAACGTTGACCTAGTAACTTGCGCTTGAAATTTAAACGTAACTTTACGAATCTTTTGAACATCCTCCCCCTGATACCTTCATAGAAGTACAATTACAGTACTTCCCCTTAGGAGGTTAACTACCGCTTGGAAAGACAAGACAACTGCCCACTAGAACAACTACCCTTGGAGGACAACTACTTACTGAGGGCAACTACCGATTTGCACTAATAAACACGACAAAATTAGATATGCAACTAACGACATCAAAATCCGTGCCGGTACCAGGAATTGTCCAAACACTTAAAATAAAGTTATTAAATCGTGAATTTTTTCACGGGTCCAGCTAGTTATTATTACTAGTATACCAGGCCGTCGGAAATGACGCCAAAGAATTTGTGATACTTTACCTTTATCATTTTTGTTGCAAATTTTTGCTCCACAACTGCTCACTTTTGCTGAGAAGAGCGGTTCGTCCTTACTTTCAGTGACACGATCAGAAAAAAATATTCATTGCCAGCAGGCAATCAAGCATAACTCATGTAAATTTCAGCTTAGCATCACAGATGCGTAATTATATCTTACTAGTTAAAATTTTTCACTCAAACAAAGAGGTTTTTCGTTAGAGGAAGAAATCAAGTTGGGAAACACAATGGTTAAACCGAAATCCTCGATTTCTTCGCCAGTCTGCTATACACTAAAGAATATTTTACCCATTGTTCCGTTGACTGAGGTGTCACCCCACTAAGCTACTGTTTGGATGTCAGACAAGAAGAATTCAGGATGGGTACGAGAGCTGAGCAGTTCTTAACAACGAAGATTGACAGGATGGCCACAGTCTCCAACCTGGCCTAACTTTCGCTTATCTGTTTTTTTTTTTGGTGGGGAGGAGGACGACAGAAAAGGGACCGATAAACAAATAAATGGATATATGCACACTAGTCTTGATTATGCTGTAATTATTAATGTTATTATTATTCAAGTATTATTATATGGAATACTATTCGCGTTATCGATGATGTTAATGTTATTGAACACTTACAAGCGTTATTACATTTAATACAAATATTGCTGCTTTCCTTAGTGTGAATAATATCACTTTTATTGCTTGGAGGCAAATATAGCCGCAGTTACTATTATATTTGATATTTAAATTAGACTAATTAGTAACTTTTACCTTCCCCAGCATATAAATCAACTAAAAATACGGATTTAGGCCCAAAGAAGTATTTTTTTCTTTTTCTATCCGCAGCCCACAGTATACAAACATCTTCTCTAAATAACAAAATATATCCTTTGTTCTCTGTTATATCAGGGTCACAGTAGCATTCTTTCTTAGCGAATAATACTTTATCGTTCACCTTACATTATCGGCTCGATGTATCGGTTGCGATTCGTATTAACCAGTAATGATCCGTATTCTTTAGTGGTAACCTGTATTCATCAGTAATGATCTGAATTCTTAAGTAATAGCCTCTTAGTGTTCCTTAGTGATAATGAGTTTTCGTTAGTAATATTCTGAGTTCTTTAGTAATAATCTAAATTCTTCAGTAATAATCTAAATTCTTCATTAATAATTGGAGTTTAACACTCTATATTCTTTAGTGATAATCTCAGTTCAATAGAAATCTTTTTTGCTCTATAGTGAAAATTTCTATTCCTCTGAATTAAATCTGCATTCTTCAGAAGTAATCTGCATTCTTCAGTAGTAATTTGCATTCTTCAGTAGTAATGTTAATTTTCAGTAATAATCTTTCTTCTTCTATAAAAATCAGTATTCATCAGTTATTCCATGCATGATTTCTTATCAAGGGAGATAGGCACAAATCCGTGACGAATATTGAGCTGACCCGCTGACTCAACTTCATGCGATATTCACCACTGTAGTTGTCAATGGATCAACAAACGATCACTGTGGTGACGGATCACGCCTCCCAAGACTGCCATTGGTTGATGATTTTCATGGAGCTATGCAGAGCAAATAAATATGTTGTCGAAGGAAGCAACCTCATCTATTTATTACTGATAGATCGGCAGGCCTGGAGCACCAGGGGAACGCCCATTGTTGTTCGGTCTTCTGATTGGTTGGTAGGGGCAATATTTGTTCCAAAGGTAATTTTGATGGGGGCAATAATGCATATTAGCGCTCGCAGCCATACAACAAGCACGCTCAGTGGCCAACTTTAGTCGATGATGTGAACAACATAAGTGTGCTGTAATAAAATTATACGTTTTGCTAAGCTGCTCATAGAAAGCTCTTCCAAACATTAGCACCTTAAAGAAAAAATGTCATACAGTATACATTTTATCTCCGAGATGAGCTTTTCATTCTTTACTATTATTATATCTGATTAGCTTAATATTACTGCACAGCTCAGCATTGAATGATCACTAATCAATGTATTTGGCAAGCAA
>LQNS02276924.1:6778267-6790344 GCA_001587735.2 Parhyale hawaiensis | reverse complement strand
TCTATATCGCTAGTTATTATTTTTAAAACTTCACGCTCGGGCCACTGCGGATAGGTAGTACAACCCTAATGAAGCATTATGCACATCGGGGAGCCCTAAGCGATGCGAAAGGAAACCCAGCATAAAACAATTACCAGCTGACTTAAACGTCTGCAGGCCAACACGACTGAAAGCCAATGCCGACACTGAATTTCAAACCCCAACAGACTAGTGCAAGAAGCACCGACTGAACTGACAGAGTTCAGCATCTATCATTCACCAAATTAAAAAAGTGCGCATCAACCTCAGCACCTGTAATCCTCTTAAAGACCTTGGGGGCAGGTACAGAATAATACAACAAACGCCTTTCATCGTTGTACACCTTATAAAACGTACGGAGTGCAGCCACCTCTCTTCCATGGGACAGTTTCACCAGATCACTTTCAGATCACAACTTGCTGGCTGAACTAACAAGTCTGTCCAGCAGACGCACGTGACTGTCCGCAGCTGAAGCCCAGACCGATGAGCAACACTCCAACACAGGCAGAAAAAAGCATAAAAGCATCTGCGGATTACCTCTCTGTCACCAAACATAGAACTTACCTTACACAGGAGCTCAATCTTACTGGAAACACGTGACACCATACGCGTCTTAAAACTAAGTAAATGCTATTACAGTTAGTAAACATCAACTTTGAATCTTACTTATGCAGTCAATACTTTGGGTACTGTTAGTTGAATGTCAGACGCAATTATACCATAATATTTACAATACTTATGCATGTTCATATGTTTATTACCATGTAAGTACCTACGAATCGTCAAGATTTGCGCTTTCAGTCTTGCATCCGTAAAATTTCATCCCAGGTTTGATAAGTAACATCTGTTAAAACTCCATACTGCTGCTATTAACATTTTCTATGCTGGATGTTTACGGGTCTCGCTAATTAATTAAATACTCTGTTAGAACTCAAGGCATTTTTTACTACATTTTCAGCTGCCGTGACTCCACCCACCTCCTGTGATCCTCCCTTCACCCAGCTCAGTTTTGGGTGCATAAGGCATCCTGAGAGCACTGATCCTTATACCGACTTTTGCCAGTGGAGAACAATCTGTCACGGATATGGTAAGCCACTGCCAGGGGAATTTTAACTGTTAGGGGTTAGGTAAGAGAGTGGAGGCTGATTTTGGAATTGGTATATCAATGGGAGACTTGTTCTTAGTAGGAGAATTTGGATTTAGGTATGGTCACTAAGCAAGGGTCTTACTCTCAAGCAGACTAAGACTATATCTTGCAGCTGGGGGTTGGAGAAATCATACAACCAATAGCCACGGCCCACAGCTTGTGTGGTAGCAATTAATACCAGATACTAACATACTATACCACCGCTTAATTGTGAATCATAGGTGCCTTCATTAACGAGAAACCTACACCTAACATCAATAGATAACTAGAGCACTCTGAGAGCCCATACCTCCGCAAAGCGAGGAAACGGTAGCAAAAAATTTAAATTAGCTCTGAAACCATAACCTTCTTTGTATAAGCTCCAAAATTTAAGCATTTGTGCCTTTTGATAGTAACAACAGCTTGTGCATTTTTCTTGAAGACCCATTCATAACTTTTTGAGTTATAGTGCTAACAAACGTTATGACAAACATGAGTCAAACATACAAACGAACAAACCGATCTGCACCAAAATTTGATTATTTATGTCTTTCAACAATACTAACAACCCCTATGAATTTCATAAAGATCCGTTCATTATTTTTAGTTATTGTGCTTACAAGCATTAAATTAAAAATAGTGAAAAACGAACGAGCAAACGGATCAGTACCAAAATTTGGTCATTTACTCTTTGTTACATACCTAACATTTCATTTTCATTTCATAAAAATCTATCAATCACTTTTAGAGTTATGGCATTGAGAAAAATGAGGCAGACAAACAAAAAAACAATCAAATGGATGGACATATCTTCACCAAAAGTTAATCATCTGTTCTTCTTAACATACCTAACAGTCCCCATGTAAATTTCATCCAAATCGGTTCAAAACTTTTAGAGTTATCTTTGTGACCGGCAGTCAGACAGACAAACACGACGAAAACATAACCTTCTTGGCGGAGGAATTAGGCAGCACGATTAAATCATCATTGCGAACGTTTCCTCAACTTTGTACAGAAAATGCTTACCTCCCTAAAATATGAAATTTTATTTCCAAACGATGCTTTGTAAAATCAACACTGTACATCATTTTAGCACAGGACTTTTTCATTAGCTTTAGGCTAAAGGTTTCTTATTTTAACAATTATTGTCTCCAATTTACAGGAGGCGACGTAATATCCCTAGACACAGAGCAGGATTTCAGCGACTTCAGGACGTACATTGCCACTCGAACAGGTAATAAATAATATTTTATAAATTATATAGTATCTTTAGACGATCTGTGGTCGACTACAGCCGTATACTCCTCTGGGGCCTGTTGGCCTATACCTGCAGCACAAACCAGTGCGTATGGACTTCCCAGTTGGGGGTACGGTCAAGTTGATGTGTTCTGTACAAGTTTACTCATTACGATTTACCTTTAGGAATGTACTCGTGCCAGTATACCTGTACCACTGCACTCGTACTAGTTGGGTAAACTGGTACGAATATACTGATATGGGCGCATTGGCAAGAGCAAAAATATTATTCATCCATGGCTGTACTCCGCCTGTACCAGTGTTTTCGTGTTAGTGTACTCGGACCAGTGTTAAACGTACCGCCCGCGTACTCGTACCAGTCGACCCTTACTAGTGTATTGGTACCGCCCGAGTATAGTGATACTGATAATTACTGCATAAGCACTCCGGTCTTGTGATACGCACAAGTAGCCCCTGATCTTCTAGAACAGCCAGTTTCATTTACTCGGTTTCTCCATTCTTCATCGGAGCTAAACAGAGCCCATTTCTTTATTTTCTACTACTATTCACGAGCTGAGTGACGTACAGAGCAGATAGAGCTCAATAATATTATTAAAATCGACATGATAACTATAGGTATGTGTTATTTACTTCAGCTGTTGTTGTTCAGATTGCCATATTCTTAATATTATATAAACAATGAATTTGAAGAGGCATTATTTCTGATCACACTCCAATTTTAGTAAAATTTTGTACTACTCGTAATTTACTGACGACTCTTTACTTTTTAAAGTTACTTTTACCCTCTCTCCTTTTACTTCTTAGGGCTTGAGCTATCCACTTGAATTCATGCCTCCAGCGTAGGCGACCTCGCGGTAACTTCAAACTCTGTGATCGGTTTTAATTGATGAGCTCCTGGCCCGAACCGGCTCGCCGGCACTGCAAACTCATTTACAACCCTAGTTTACATACTTATATCTTTGATGATACTGTAAATGTTACCATACAACTCTGAATGTAGGGCAGATAAGCTATTCACCACATTAATCGATTTAAAAATTGATTTGCCTAAATCATTTTAAAAACATATATATTGATATTATGGGGCATGCAGCAGGCGCAAGTATGCGTCAGGCAATGCAGGAGGTGACCGAGAGATACCTCACAATTAACGCCTAAGCTAGAGACTCACAGCATAGAGCGGCTCAACGACAAGTTAGACGCTGTTTGTAGTAACTATCTCTGCAAGTATGTCTCTCTTTATAATGTGCGGTACATTTCCTTAATTTTCCTTTTTTATCATCTACGTCACTGGATACGAAAAGCGTAAATAAAAAGTAACTTGGAAAGCATGGCAGAATGAGTGAGACATGGTAATCACCCGAAATATGGGAAGGCCTACGGTGGTATTTTTTTTTTTCCTCTATGAGTGGTTTCAACTCTAAAAAAGATGACGTTAAGATCACTTCCACTACAGTGGTTGGATTAATCGTAATTTTAAACGGTTGGCATTTTTTCAACTTGGAGCTTAAGGATACATTAAATATATCTTATTTTTTAAATCTACTTCAAAATATACAAGTTTGTGTTTCTGTTGGTGCCCAACAGAAAATTAACAACCGACACCAACCCTTTCGCTTATTTTACCCCGTACTGCAACTAAAATCAGTGAACTTGCACAACTCCAACACCACTTGAATAAGAAAAAAAATTGATATTCTTCTTTATTTATGTCTTTTCACAGAAAGCACCCAGTTTTTCGTGGGGGCACGCCGCACGGCCAACGGATTCCGTTGGTACCATTCCGAGCGGGACCCTGGGCCCGATGGGACCGGAGACTGGGGGGTAAACGAACCAAGTCCGTACGTTGATGGTAATTGTACCTATGTGGCCGACTGGGTGGAGAACTACAAGCTCTCAGTGTCCTCTTGTTCCACTGGCCGCTTCAGCGTCTGCGAAGTTAAACTATCTTAGTTCTGCTTCATCATATGTGAATTAGTGTAATTAAATGAGGATTAACGTTTTCCTCTAAACGGAATTATGGATTCAACTTTAGCTCTGAGTGAATTTGTGGCTTCAACTCTACCAGTCCTTCAGGAAGTCGTGGATTTTAGTTCTTTCCGCACTATGAGAACTTTGAGAACGATCTCTTTGCCTGACGTAAATTTAGAGATTCAACTCTATTAGCCCGATAGGAAGATATACCTTCGACTCCTTTCACTTTTGTGAACTCATGGATTCAATTTTTACCGTCCACTGTAAAGTTACGGATGCAGCTCCATTCGACCTTTCTATAGATATGTATACATATTCTCTCCCTCTGTGGAGCGCTGGATTCCGTTCCTTTCTACATTTGTGCAGTTATGGATTCGGCTTATTTCGCCTATAGTACTAACATTATGGTTTCAATCCTGTACACTTCATAGCATTTTATCGATTCAAATCTCAAGTTTGCAGTATTCGATCGCTAAGGACTGGCAGGTTCACCATTTGTGATAAATGAAGATCATTCTGTGCTGATATACTTTGTTTAAATGAGACTGTGTAATTGGGTGTTTTTAGTTAAGTACACCACAGTTCTGACAAGCGCTGGTAGACTGCAGCCGTGCACTCCTCTAGAGCGAACGAATGTCTATCTGAGGCACGAACCAGTGCATGTGGGTGCAGTTGACTCTACCTTTGCCACTCCTACTCATCGGCCGAATGCCTTTCTGTACCCAATTCAGTAACAGAAAAGTGTTCAGTTTACTTAGTTTTAGGTCTTGTTGATGGGATATATATGCTGAACTAGGTACCAGTGAAACACTTATTAAACTAGCTGACGTGCCTGCTAACAGTTAAGTAAAAATATGCGTTTGCAGAGACATACCAACAGCACTGTAATGTCTACTATAACGGACCAAAACATTCCCTCGCTAAATACACAGCCTGTATACGCTTGCAAACTCTATAGATAGAGTGAACATGTTCTGGAATAGGGTTTACGGTATCATCCTAAGCCATAGCTTGTTTTCTGATGGGCAGCCTTTACTGAAAGCTGAAGTCCAGTTTTATATATTATTCGGGTAAATATTTGTCTATGCAATAGAGGTTTACGTGCGCTATATGCAATATTTCTTCCGTCTAAAAAGCTCCATATTGCACACTGTATAAAAATATCAATGAAACGCTCTTTGGCGGAAGAGAATACCATGAAAATTTCATTCATTGTGAATCTGACTTAAAAATTTTCGTTGGTGGTCCAAGGAAATTATTATGGCGTCTCCGATTGACACGGTTCAATCAAAACATGCCTTTTAGCCTGTCTCAGTTATTTTGTTTTATTCGCAGACTTTGATTTCGGTACTGAGGATATTGCTGCAGGCGCTAGTCACAATATGATTACACTTGAGACGGTCAGAAATGCCTTTTTCAGTAGAATATTGAATTTTTTGCCATTTCATCTGTCATGGCTGAAGTTTCGGTCAGCCATTAAGGCCTAACGAGTCGTCAATTAATGCGTAAAAACAATCGAATATTCCTGATCACCTGTCCATTTGCACCTGAAAATTTTCGGTAAGAATTAGTCAAGAATATTGTGTAGTTACCTAGTGTATCCTGAGAGACTTTGGACGAAGTCCAGGCCACGCTCCTCACCTCAAGCGTGCAGAATTACGGTGCTGAGCTTCTTCTGTTGGGCCGCAGTTAGCGACCAATGAGCAAGGATGATGAGACTGCCAAGGTTAACGCACGCGAAGCTCTCAGGCTGCAGAGCACTATTGGAAATGAGCTAGTGACGTAATAAAATCGTAGTACGTTGATCAGTCGCCATTTCCCATTGTTTCTTCGTCATCATTAATATTATTATTTATTAATAATAACCACAAACACACCAAAGCTAAATATGAACACCGGCTAATTGTTTACAGTGAACCCTCTATTCCAGTTTTCCTGAAAATGAACAGAGGTAGTATAACAGGGAATGTTCATGTAGCCTATCACACTAGCCAATTTCGAGATAGGTAGAAACTTGGCCATTTTATAAACTACTGTTTACTGTAGCCGCTTCGTAAACTTAAACTTAACTTTTAAATTAGACATTTTCAGAAATGCATCGATAGAATAAAATATGCTTATTTTATTTTAAGGAACCTATAGTCGCATTTTGTCCAAAGAATTCAGAATCACCCGGTTTGTATAGATATATATTTCTTCCTGGAAAATAAACCATCTAAATAAAGTGTTTCAGTTTTTTTCCAGTTCTCCTTTACAGGATACTTTTTCTTGTTGGAAATTTATTGTATTAAATTTAGTAAAGATTGCGGAATGTAGAAATGCATTTAGTTTTGGATCGCATAACATTATTAATACAAAAGTACACTATAAGAGCTCGTATCTCCGCCAAGCAAGGTAATGTTAGGACAAATTTGCATTAGCACCAAAATCAGATAACTTGGGCCTTTTCAAGGCCCTTTTGTTAGTAATAACAAGTTTTGTAACTTTTTGAGTTATGTTCTGACAAACATGGGACAAACACAAAAGCGGACACCAGAATCTGATTATTTGTGACTTCCAACACTTTCAAAAATTCATGCAAATTTCATGAAGATCTATTCATAACTTTTCAGTTAGGTTGTTAACAAACATTTTGACAAACATTAGTTAAACGTACAAACAAATCGATCATCGCCAAAGTTTGACCATTTGTGTCATTTAACATTTCCAACAGTTTCTGTAAATTACATAAAGATCCGTTCGATATCTTTTGCATTATGTTGCTAACACACAATAAATTAAACACAGAGGCGCACTAACTAACGAAGCAACAGACCACAAGGAAAATTTTGACAATTCTCTTCGTTGTATACCCAACTACTCATCGAAATTTCATAACAATCCTTCCATAACATTTTAAGTTTTAGTAAAGACAAACAAACGGTAGAACGGATCTTCACCAAAAGCTGATAATCTGTTCCTTTCAACATGCCTAACAAGCTCTCAAAATTTCGTAAGGATCCGTTTAAAACTTTTTGAGTTATCTTTGTGACAGACAAAGGGACAGACAGACTCAACAAAAGCATAATCATAAGCTTTCGGCCGGCTGAACATAACCGAGTTGCTTTTAACACCTACAATAGAATTCAGAGAGACGAAGCAGTAGTTTCTGTTTACAGTTTCGGATAAGTGAATTCGAGTGGGTTTGAGTTAGATCGACTTTGAGAATCCAATAGAATGAACCCAAATTTGACAATGAATTTCAGTCATTTCCATGTCTTGTACGCTAAGAAAACAAATCCCCGACGCTACATATTTAACGAGTGGCGGGACTGTCAATAGTCCGAATCAATTTTTAATACTCAAAGATAGACTGTAACATCAGTCAAATGCTCCGTAATGGTGACTGTGACCTGCCAATAGCCTGCACGGGCGAATGCACACCTCAGCGCCTTTATACCCCGGAATTTCAAAACAATACTTACATTGAAAACAAACCTCCCATTCTACTCTAATAACAGGCGATTAGTGCTGATTGAGAATAGATTAATCTAATGTCGTTAGAGTAACTCTCTATTGTGGATGTTAATGTTCTGTCGATTATTCGTGATTTGGTTTCCGGCAGAATGCAAAGTGTGTCTCCTGACAATTTATTGAGTGCCCCAGTCGCAATGGTGTTTGGTGTCCATAAGGGTAGCGTACTTGGCCCGCTGCTCTTTGTACTCTACACTAGTGACATGCTCTCTTCGCTGGAAAATACTATGAACAAATATGCTGGCGATTCGACTTTGATAGCAGCGATACCTACCTCAGGCATGCGTAACGTTATCGCCCACTCTCTAATGGGGACCTGTCACACAGTGCATGGTGCTCAACCTGGAGTATAAACTTGAAAGCTAGTAAGACTAAATCTATGATTGTCAGGTAGTCTCGGCAACTTTTACACTTTTACCACAGCATCCACGTCTGAAAGTAGATGACACTTTGCTATAAGAGTCTAGCTTCTTGGGGATTGTCGGTGTGCCTGTGATGAGAAGCTTACCTTTGAGCCGCATATTAGGCGACTTGTGCCACTTGCTTCCAGTAAGATTGGGCTCTGCGTAAGGTAACTATAATACTGTGTTTGATGATTAAGATGTAGTCCTCAGATGCTTTTATGCATTTTTCTACCTGTATTTTTAAAGTATTGCTCGCCGGTCTGCGCTTTGACTTCTGGCAGTCACTTAAGTTATCTTGGTGAGAGACAGAAAAACATAGACAGACAGATAGACAAACCAACTCGATAAAAACATAACCTCTCTGGCGGAGGTAATAATTATTATGAATGTGATCCAGGCACGTACTGCTCCCGCAGTAAAACAAAGTGATGGTTTTTCGCTCAACTAACTTTCTTATATTGTACGGATGTTTTCGAACAGAATCCGTCTGTAGTCCTTCATAAAGAAAAAATATTTAACATGCAGTTCAAGGATTTTAAAATTACTCCTGAACATAACAATGTTTTCAGTCCCTCATTCTCGGGGTAGAAATTCCGAACCGATGCACCGCGGTGCACTTATTGTAAATTAGAATATAGTATATGTTTATTTATAATCTATTATAATTATTATCAAATGAAAATTTTTATTTTATTTCAGGAATTCTAGTTGCCAAACGACTATGGTAACATAAGTAAGTGAAATCTAGTTATATTAGTCCATTACAAAGTACGCTGCGCTTTTAAATTGATTCGAAGGTGCACCTTGAGTATACATGAAAGTTTGGGATCCCGGTCTTATACATTTACTAATTGAATTCTTTATGATTATTTTATCGAGTGTATTATCTGTGATCATAAGTACCTTGGTGACCTTTCTTAATGCTTTCGTAATGATTAATGAGGGTAACAATATAAGCACCAGCCATATCCCAAAACCTGTCTTCGGCTTTGCCATCAATCATAGAAACTCTGTCATATTTTCTAACAAGAACACACACTTACGACGAGTATACAGCTTGGTGACCCTTCCAAGCGCATTTATGATGGTGATTGTTGATAATGATGTAGATACTCACAACGCCTATGCAGTCGATGATGGCTAGCTGCATTATTAATGAGGATTCTCAGTAGCGATACATAAATAAACACCCGCCTCGGAATGGCTGTTTCTGGGCGAAGAAATGATTGTGGCTAGTTAGAAATATCAGAAGGCACATAATTTGTATTAGCTGATGATAATCGTAATAGTAGCCATAAATTGAGCAAGACGTCGATGGAATAATTTTCTGGATTATTTTCGGCTGGAATCTCATGCTCTGCATGCCTGGCAACGCCCCGAGCAGTTCTCAGTTGTGATTGGTTGAAGGTTGCCACTAAAGGGGGCGTCTCCATTCGCTGGTAATCACCTAACGCTAAGCGTTAATGCCTTACCGTGTCCACGTCACTGAGACGAGCGTTTATTATCGTAATAATCAGTCGTCGGTAAGAAGGTTGACCGGAAGGTCAAAAGAAGCAGTGTGTCGAAGTCCCTGGAAAGATCTTCGTTTTACCCACTTAATTGGATGACCTTGGTAAAGAAGAAATGGAACATCAAACGCAGCTTAATCGTTAGCGCACTCGAGGGTTTTTTTTTTATTTTAGATAATTTGTACTCGGAGAGTAGACCTGAGAGACTCTAAGTGCCACTCCAACAGTTCGACTACGGGGAGAGTTGGTAAATACGGTCAACTATTTATTTGCTCGTGGACAGTTGACTTATCTGGCATATCGTGCTACCGAATAATTTTGCGTATTAACAGCCATCAGAAGTTGGCATAAATTATCAGGAAGCAAGTTGTAAAGTCACACCTTAATCATTAATGTCTATTTTCACAAGTGAAATGCGAATAAGGAGGAAAATTCTCATACCTAAGGAGAATTTAACCCGACGATAGAAAGGTTTCTTGATAGTAGTTAATTAAAAAAGTTGAGCGCAGGTGGATGTATGCATTATTACCTGCATAGCACCAGGCTTTCAAACATTGCAGGTTTCGTTCCCGCGTCTTCTGGTTGTGCAGTACGCACCCCCGGAGGTAGCAGAGGACGATGCTAAAGATAACTTTTATGGCTATCTCGTACAGGTACTTAATCGGACATGTAAAGACATTCATCGGCTGTCCACGAGAAAATAGTGAAATAATATTGGATCAATGGCTAGAAATTTGTGATTGGCTACTGGAAGCGATTCCAGGGCTTCACCTGCTGCTGGTGGCAGGTGAAGCCCACACGCAAGTGGGTCGAGAGGTGCAGGCATTCTATGGAGCTATAGGCGAGCGCAGTCTCCATTAACCGTGCAATAATAAAAGCGTAAGGATTACGGTTTTGTGCTTGGAAGCTCAATGTTCCAGTGCAATGGTATTCACAAGCAGACATGGATCTCTCCTGATGGATACACTCGCAACCAGATCGACCAAATCCTGATTATTAGGAGGTTCAGGAGGTCTTTTGCTTACGTGCGGGTTTGCTGGGGGCAGAATCTGGCACCGATCATCTTATGGTTAGGGCAGTAATCCAGCTGAAACTTAAAGCGCGTAGAGAACATACGGCAGAGAAGAGAAAGATTCAGCTTGGAAATGCTAAGGATAAATAGAAATCCTGAAATACGAAAGGCGGCTGGAAAACAAAACTGCGTGGCTGACAGAGCGGAATCTGGAAGCGTGAGAGGAGTGGCGTGAGGTGACGGAGGTGTTGATGCAGGAAGTGGACAGGGCGTTTTGATGGATGAGAAGTGGAAGTGGAGAAGTGGTTTGATGAGGAATGTGGTGGAAATAGCAAGGCGTTAAAGACGGAAGACTGAAAACTTATCCGCAACCTCAAGACCGCCTTCGTTACTGGTTAGGGCTGCAGTCACTGCACCCACGCAGTCGATTGCGAATTCACGTCTCAGACTAAGAAACAGATCTTCGACCCGGAGACAAAGATACCAGCATTCTACCTACTGTGCGAGTATACAGCCGTGGTGATGCGGCCATGAGAGGCTGATAAACCCTTTGCGTGAGTAATAAATATGACCACTATAATACAATAATTGCATCGCATTGTTTATCACTTCTTGCAGAAATGGGATCTAATATTTTTTTGGTAATAACAGTTCGCAGCTTGAAAAAATGGCTAAACGTGTCTAAGTATCGAATTGCGGTTAGGGTAAAAATTCATGTTGCACAGTTTTGTCCAGGAAAAGGGAGCTGTGTTACATAGCTAATAGAGAAATATTTCAGGATAATTTTACAGCAATGGAAATTTTAAAGGAGTAACTCTATCCAAGTTGAAACTCAAGCAACCGTACAGTACACACATGAATGAATGCATACATATCGACAGGCATAGGACATTTATAGTACATTATTGGTACAGCGCTCAGCTGAAGAATACATCTAAATATATTATTGAAGATCACTACTATTTTAAAAGTGTGATAGAGGGAGCTCCTCCCAAGACTATAATACTTTAAATACATTAAAGTAAAGGTAAAGTCAACTTTGTCTATAACCTCCTCTGGGAAACTCACACACACACTGGTTCGTGGTGCAGATATAGGTCAATTAGCCCCAGAGGAGCAAGTATACCTGCTGCAATATGTAATATGAAGAAAAGAAAATAAAATTACTATTAATATTAATTAAATTATTATCACCTACCACGAGTGACACACTTTAGAATACTGTACATATTTGTGTGAGATAATTTATATAACTTTTTTTAAGG
>LQNS02276924.1:6749023-6777688 GCA_001587735.2 Parhyale hawaiensis | reverse complement strand
TGTTAACACTATAACTCAAAAAGTCATGAACGGATCTTCAAGAAAATTGAACAAGCTGTTATTAATATAAAAAGGCACAAATGATCAGATTTTGGAGTTTATACAAAGAAAATTATGGTTTCAGAACCAATTTGAATTATTTGCTACCGTTGCCTTACTTTTCGGAGGTATGCGCTCTTAGAGTGCTCTAGTTGACTCTAACTCCCTATACAAAAGCTTAGCTTTATAAACTATGAGAGCGTTAAATAATAAATGCAAATACTGACAGGGATCGAAGATCTCCAGCAGGCATCGATAAAACTTTTCATTTGACTATCTTACAAATATCATACATGTCCCTGTTAGATAGTTAACTAAAGAAAATGCTTTCGCAGAACTTTGAACACCGTAAAGTGAACAAATATTCCAACATCAGTGATTTTGAAAACAGCACATGCATTACAATGGAAATATAGACAACCATACTTCCTATGGTGAGGTTTATGTTGTAGATTCCCAGATGTAGTCGGTCATGTGGGTTGGTACACTGAATGTTATTCATGATGATTTGCTTTAGAATCCTTTCGTCGGTTTTGAACGCTTTTGACTTTTGATTTTCGTAGTAGACAGTGTGTACGTTCCCAGTGTTGGCTGCTGTGTTTTCATCTGGTTGCTGTACTTTGTTCAGGTATCTCTTTAGGATTTGATCGAATTGCTGGTTTGAGTATCTGTTGCTTATCAGTGTTTGTTTCAGTTTTCTGATGGTGTCATGAGATCAGCACAAACAACAAGATCAACTTCCTGAATGTAACGATCGACTCCAACAACAACAACAGTTTTGCCACATCACTCTATAGGAAACCGACGAACACAGGAACGTACTTGAACGCCAGGAGTGAATGCCTTCAAAGATACAAAGATGGAACTATCCGGTCCCTCATCCATAGAAACTACGAAATCTCGTCATCGTGGCACTTCTTCAACGACGCCATCAGAAAACTGAAACAAACACTGATAAATAACGGATACTCAAACCAGAAATTCGATCAAATCTGAAGGAGATACCTGAACAAGGTACAGCAACCAGATGAAAACACAGCAGCCAACACCGGGAACGTACACACTGTGTACTACGAAAATCAGATGTCAAGAGCGTACAAAACCGACGAAAGGATTCTAAAGCAAATCATCTAAAATAACAGTCAGTGTAGTAGCCCACAAGACCAACTACAACTGCGAAATCTACTTCAAAAACCTCACCATAGGAAGTATGTTTATGAGTTACAACGCTAACGCCCAAGAAACCCTTCTGAAACAAACGAATGTCGTGTACGAGTACACTTGCAAAACTGGAGACTGTGAGCTGCAGCCAAGCTCGTACATAGGCATGACAACGACCAAGCTCTCACCAAGACTCACCCTACATCTTTCTCCTGGAGGAGGACCTAAATAACACTCACAGAACCAACAAAACACCGTGTTAACCCTAGCCCAAATAGTGGAAATCACAATAATACTGCATTGATGCACTGACTACCTCAGACATCTAATAATGGAATCTCTCGTCATCAGAAACCGTCAACCAGTCATCAATAATCAAACCACTTTGTCCTGCAGGACACTCAAGCTGCATGGAGACACCGCTCGGACATGGCCCTAGCGCATACCCTCACTGGTAACCAGTTCAGCCTTCCAGCCAATCAGCGACCGCCGTCACCCTCCACACCGCTCCTTAGATTATGAATAGAGGTAGCATCCTGTTCGGCATTAGTCCTTGCCAGACCCGTCGATCTGGTTGAAACGCGTTGCAGCACCAAGTACCAAAGACACAGCTTCGCTTAACTCATTCACCTCACCAATACCCAAGACACCATCTCCAAGATCCACGAACTAGAGAAACTTAATAAAAGAATTGTCAACCATAAATGCGGCGTATTGTTTAACCAAACCTGTATAACCGAAGGACTGCTCCCTAAGTATTCATATATATATATATATATATTGTAAATTTTCTGCACTGGAGAAAGAGTCCTTTTCATTCATGATAGTCATAAGTCACTGATTAAAAATGAATGTTGCAACTCTACATTTGAATCACTAATAAAATAATAAAATTTGCTATTCATGAGCAGATTCTGTTCTATAGAATAACAATGAGAGTTCAAAATCTAGTAGCGGTAATTTTAACTATCAATTGTGTTGCAAAACCGGGCTTCTCAGAACATAAAATGGAATCATGGCTCCCATGCTCCGTAGACCTCACAGCTTTACAAAGTCAAGGCATTGCGAAGAAGACGTACACTGGGGGATCTCAGGTCCGATGCTGGAGCCTCGCCACCCAGCTGGGGCTGTCTTCTGGATATCTGGCGTGCTACACTAATACTGTGTGTGACATTTACGGGGCCGCTGCCCACCAGGCGGGCAGTGTGCAGAAGGACGAAAGCCTCGGGGAAACTTCATGCAAAGCTGCTAAATCCAACGTCGGTGAGTACAATGAAAGCGGAGAATTATATCCTAATGACCTAAATCCCATCAGTGAAGTTTTTCAACATTTTTCATTAAGTGAACCTATCAAATTCAAATTCATTTCAGCAATTTATTAATGTGTTTAACCATAGACCGCAACAGTACTTGACTCTTAGGTTTGACCCTGGCGACCAAAAGTCGGCTACGGAAAAATGGGATTTTCATTCCAAGATACCCGAAAATTTTTCTTGCGATGAAGGTATCTAGGATACGGCGGGGACGCACTTGGGCGCTTGCCTGCATGACCGTGTCTGGACATGTTCATAATAGCTCTTGAGAACATCCCATTTTGGCCGCCAGCGTCAGAGGCCACTTTTGGACCTAAGAGTCCATAACTGTTGTGGTCTATGGTGTAACAATTATAAAAAAAGCGTTTTATAGAAAGTCATCTAGTTTCAGGACGAAAATTAAATATTGAACCAGTTGATCCTACTTCATGGTTACCCCAGCGCTCATCATCAGAGTGCAGGGGTTAATTGCCAGGAATTTTGAGACAAATCCAAGGACATATGGTCATTCCATTTTGCAAAGCACTGGTGCGCCCTCATTTAGAATATGCTGTTCAATTCTCGTCGCCACACTAGTGCAAATGTATCGATAACGGGGAAAGAATACAACACAGAGCAACGAAATTGATACTTTAGCCACGAAACAAGCTATACAAGTCTCACCTACGAGAAGGGGTCCTCATATCTCTCCAGCAGAAAACTACTCAGAGGACAACTATTAGAAACCTCAAATACTTGAAGGGCGTCAACGACGTGCTGTTAAGGGACTTTTTAACAGACTTTAATGTTCGCCTGCCAAATAACGCCAGAAACTGAAACATAATGATTGCAGAACTACTCTCAGCCAGCAGTTCTCGTACTTCATAGTGAACATGAATAGACTCCCCTCCCCCGATGTTGTCGGCGCAGATCGAGTCAGTTTATGCGTTTAAGAATCGTCATGACAAACACTGGGTGCGACATCCTCCGCGGTTACAGCCTCCTCCTCAAGGAGTCCCAAACTTGTACCGGCCAAAGATTCTAGGCCGCCGTAATTCACTTTCTTTCATGCCCCAACTTACTTAACGTGCTGGAGCTCAGCGTATCTGCAATTATTGATTGTACTTGTACGAGCGTGAGTCTCGGATGGTCTTTAGGAATAGGACTGTTGGTCCTTCAGTTGCCTATTATCTAAACTACTTCGTACGTAGTTCAATTACATTACTTAGTTATAAATCCCTATATAAAACACTGTACGTCGACCAACGTACATTTGTTAAAGTGCTACCTGTCAGCAGCAGCTCCATAGTATATCACTAGTAAAGTTTTGAATATCTCTTTCAATACGGAGTGCAATGCTCAGAAGGTTGTGCTTTCTCCGGCTGTTTATACGTAGAGAAGCAACAAAGCATTCGGCGGCTGAGACAGCGTTAAATAATTAGGTAGACGGTGAAACCTCACCTTCTACACGATTTAGGGATTTGCAAGGCAACCAAGAAGAAGTTAATTTCTCTGACATTTTTGTGCCCCACAGTGTGTGATGTTCCTGACGGCTCCCAGATTGCCCTGGGGGCGACGTGGACAGAAGGGCCTTGCGATAATGCTGGCAGCTACACGTGCACCCCCGATGGACTGGTCTATACTCCTGGCAGCACAGCAGGTTAGTGGATGGACGAAATTAGGATAGTGCTATGATGCTCACGATGGTAAAAATGATGATTGTGGTGGCCATCCCTGACAAACACGGCGAGGCATCGGAGGAGTTGTATGGTGTAGGACCCAGGAGGGGGACCAAACCCTGACTGGGGTGTGGGGTTGAAGAGGTATAAGAAAAGTGATATTTTACATTCCAACGTGAACTAGAGCACTCTGAGAGCGCATATCTCTGCCAAGTAAGGCAACGATAAAGAAAAGTTCAAATGGCTCTGAAACTATGACTTTTTATCTACTCCAAAATCTAATCATTTGGGCCTTTTGATTGTATTAACAGTTTCTGCAATTTTTGATGACCCGTTCATAACTTTTTTGAGTTATGCTGCTAACAAACATTATGATAAACATAAGTCAAACATACAAAGGAACCAACAGATCTTCACCAAAATTTAATTATTTATGTCTTTTAGCATTATTAACAACTCCTGTAAATTTCATAAAGATCATTGGAAACTTTTTGAGTTATTACGCGAAGAAGTATAATATGAAACACCGCGACAAACATATGAACAACCTAATAGGTCATCACAAAAATTGGCCATGTACTCTGTGATATACCTAAAATCTCATGTATACTTTATAAAAATCCGTCCATAACTTTTTGAGTTAGGTCATTGAGAAAAATGAGGCATATAAACAAACGGATGGACGGATCTTCACCAAAAGTTAATCATATGTTTCTTTCAACATACCTAACAGTCCCTGTAAATTTCATCAATATCTGTTCATACCATTTTGAGTTATTTTGGCGATAGAGAGAATAACAGACAAACACACAGACAGAAAAATCCCACGCAAATTATATCCTTCTTGGCGGAAGTAATTAACCTTAGGACTGGTTCTCCGAATGAATAATAATAATAGTAGTAGTACTATAGTACCAAGGAGCTACATTCAGTCATTACCGAAATGTTAGCGACCGCCAACCGACCTAGGAAGATGTCCATAATAACACTAATATTTTGTGCAATGCATCCAATAGAAACTAATTCAATGCCATTGTCATGTCGTGCCCTTTATTGCAATATCAGAGGGATGCATGCAAATGTCGCCGAGCTTGGCTTTGTTTCCCCTGGTGTAGATGTCGTGTGCTGTTCTGAAACGTTTGTTACGAGTCGGAGGCACGACGCGAGCTTGCCTTGGCAGATTTTCAGTCCCCTTATCGCAGGAAGGGGGGATCGAGCCCTGGATCCCGCAGCATGGTCGTATATGTCCGGAAGTGTTTCTGCGCATACCGACCGTCAGTGCATGAATGTGCCTGTCATGAGATCATGGTTGTGAGGGTGTGTGACCGCCTAAATAATTTTTATTTATTCTTCTTATATCGGAGCCACACAACTGATGATTCTCTGTATTACTGCTTGCTGTAGGCGATGGCCTCGATCCAGAGTGCGGATCTTAAGTCTGCGTTTGTTTTTTTCGGGAGATGTTAATGCTCACCACAGGGACTGGTTGGGATCTGTGTCGCCGACTATTGGTCATTGTGAGCCTGCGTTGAACTTTTGCCCCTTATCTAGTTGTATGCATCTAGTTCGTGGGTCCCCGTATATTGCTGGTAGTTGTCTCGACCTCGTCATGACTGACGTCCCGGACTTGATGACTGTGTCAGTTGGCTCCCCAATTGGCACTTCAGACCACTCACATCTTGTTTTGTTCCTAGACGTGAACCAGGTTGTTTTTGTGGTAGACACCAGGAGAGTGGTGTTCGTGAAGAGCAGGGCTAGCTGGGAGGCTATTACTGGAGTAGTAAACGCGTTACCTTGGCGCCAGATTATTCGCATTCATGATGCTACCTCTGAGCATAATAATTTCACTGTATCTGTTTGGAGAGGATTGTCCAAAAGAGGACTGTTATTGTGAGGCCTCGGGACAAACCTTGGTTTGACGACCAGTGTCGGTTAGCTTTTGAAGCTACACAAGCGGCTTAGTACACTGAAATTGATACACAACATCGGAGCTATCGAGGTCGGATAATTACTGACCTTCGAAACAATGTCAGTCGCCAAACGACTTCCGACTTCGATAGCTCCGATGTGGTGTATCAATTTCAGTGTACTATGGGAGAATGTAAGTCTCTCCAAAATTGTTACATTGGACTGACGAGGAGGAAGTTGAAATGCAGACTTGACAATCGCAAATATCAGGGATCAATCTATGCTCACTTCAGAGACGTTCACGGTTGCAATCCATGTTCTGACGACCTGTATCCTAACACTAATGTAATATATCATGTTGCAGATCGAGATCATATAGAAATCTATGAAGCACGGCTAATCCATAAAAATAAACCTAAGTTCAATTGCATCACCCGTGACAACTACCTACTGCGAGAACAACTACCTCCTGGGGGACAACTACCTACTGAGAGGGCAACTACCGATTTGCACTAATAAACACGATTAAATTAGATGTGCAACTATCTACATTAGAATTCAATAACAAGCATAGCGGTATAAAAAAATTTTTCAAACACTTGAAATAAAGTTAGAAGTAAGCCGTGATTTTTTTCACGGGTCCAGCAAGCCATTTATTATCTCGCATACAGTGAATATACCTGCGGTTTTCCCATGACGATAACTCTAGAAATTTGCATATCTTTAAGTACGAATAACAGGGGAAGAGTGCATCGAGAGCCAATTTTGCAAATACTTTATTATCACCCGCGAACGAAGTGAGAGAGGTGATAATGTTTTCGTTGAAGATTGAAGTACATATGTATATTTGTAAATTTGTCTGCCTACCCAAAAAGCGGTCGAAGGAGTTGAGCATTGTTCATGATATTTCTTAGAGAATTTGGTGGGTTGACGTATGTAGATGTGACTCATGCCAAAAAAAACTAGTCTTAAATGGCCATAAAAAATGACGGCTTTGAGTCTGCATCCACCGCGGCGAATTTGCCTCCACCATGGCAGATGGTCTCACGCCACGAGGCATTCAATTTTTTCCTACTTTATTATAAAGAGAGGTGATCCTACTGGGGGGAGGAGCTGTGCCCTGACCTTGTTGGACAAGGCATTCATATGAGAAACTAGGCATAGTTGGCCATCAAAAATGCTTACATTAAATTTGCCTACCCCGGGTGATGGTCTTACGTCACGAGGCGTTCTAGTTGTACTACTCTACGTTTTTCGATGATTCAGGACTCCATTCATTGTAAATCCTTCGCCAAAGCTATGGGGGCCGAGCAAGACTCGAACTTGGGTACCTCAGTACTCGGAGCAGGATCGTTGGCACTGAGTCTTGAATATTGCTGTCGACAGCATGCCAATCATAGTGGTTCTAAAGCAATGAAAGAAGGACGAGTTGTTAGGGCAGTAAAAGGAGGTGTCGAGGACGTTGAGGTGGGTGGAGGACATGATCAGGAAAGTGGTGCTACTCGAAGCGGTGCATCAGGCCACCTCAGAACACCGATCCCTTCCTCAACTTCTGCGAATGGCGAGTTTTTTGCCAGGCTCTCGGTAAGTAGGAAATATTGTGTTCCAGTTAAGATGGGTTCCTTACAGAGATTTCATGCGTATGAATCATTGCTTATCGCAATTAAGGGATTTTGTCACGGATTTGATGCATGCTAATTATTACCTGCCACGCGTACTTACAGTGTTTCTGACAGGACTCCAATGAGAGCAAACTCTTCTGAAGGGAATTTCAGAATAATGAATTTTGTGTATCACAACTAGAATTTCTGTCAGGGATTTAAAGAGAGCGATAATTGCGCATCACCTACCTATCTCACCTTGAGTACCTTGTATCTAGACGAGGCCCGGGTTACGTTATGCACATAACCCCAAATGTAAAAATTTACAATGCTTGTTTTCTTCTGTAGGGTGACAGCAAGTTCCCAAATGGACGGCTGAATGTTGGTCTATGTGACAGTCATTTTAAATGAGAATAGAACACATTTCTTAAACGCATAATTTGCATGTCAGTGACATATCAAAACAGCCGCGGAATTTCTCTAAATAGTCTGGCTTTCCGCTCAGTAAAGCGACTGAAATCGTTTTTTGCAACTGCTGGACCGCCATCTCTTCTTGGAATGCGTACCTCACAAGTCTTTCCAGTAAGTTTTAAGTGTCAGTCCCTTTAGTGAAGGCTCTAGAATTCCACTCCTGTCCTGCACGTGACGTAAGAGCCGACCAAAGCAGGGTCGATTCCAAGCCACTAAACTTGTATTCCTGCTCATTGGCCACCGGCTGCCGCTTGGCAGGCGTATGAGCCTGGAGACGGTGGGGTCGTGGGAACCCAAATGCCAGGAAGTGCATATGAAAGGCGGACGAGCTCCATGGAGCCAACGTCAACCAGAGAGATCACCTGGCTGGCTATCATTCCACAGTCAGCTCCTGTCCCAACATCTCGATGATATAATCCAGGCTCTTTGTTCTTTTACTTTTTTTTTCTTTTTTCCCTCTTCTGTGATAATCCCATGCTGTAAGCGGCTTGGCCATGGACTTCCACCGTGACTATCATCCCACATAACCTAGCGAACAGGGTGGTAATATAAACCTCACTCGGTATGCAGCTCTGTCGAATGGAAAGTACTTCTGCCTCAGCTTATAATTTGTTTATGAGATTCTTTCTTTCTTCTATTTTCTATATTTCTGTATACAGTACATCTAAATCTCGACTTTTGCGAGAGATGCGGACTAGTTGAAATCTGTATACTCGAGTTACGTTCGTAAAAGTCAAGATAAGGTCGCAATTTGTTTACAAAAAAAACTGTAATTCAAGTTAGCCCGAAGAACGTTTTCTTTTTATTCTACAACAATATAAAGAAAATATAAGCAAAAATCAATTGATGACATGTTTATTAATATTACTCAAAAAGTTGGAGTTGTACGTACAATAAACGATTCTAAATAATACATTTCTTCGTCGAAAACGTTTAGAAAACTGGACGGAAGGACAAACCGTAATATTCAAGAGTAGTGAACACATTTCGTAAAATTTATAATGGGTCCACAAATTACGTTCGCAAAAGTAGTCTTCAAAGTCGGAGCACGTAAAAGTTAAGAGTTGCATGTAATTCTGTTTTATCTTCATTTATCCTTTACTGTTTTGTGGGGATGTAGAGAGTAACCCTGGACCGGGTCAGGCTCAGGAGGTGTCATCTCTTATATTGCAATATTAGACTGCACGCGAACCTCGCGGAGCTTGCTTATGTGTCCCATGGTGTAGATGTCGAGCACTATTCAGAGACGTTGGTGTCGGGTAGGAGGCACGACGCGGAACTTGCCTTGGCGGGTTTTCAGTCCCCCTCTCCCAGGCTACTGGGATCGGGGCCTGGATTTCGCAGAATGACCTTCTATGTCCGGAGTGGTTTCTGCGCTGGCCGGTAGTCAGTGTACGAATGCGCCAGACTTGAGATCATGCTTGTGAGAGCATGTGGCCGTCTGAATAAGTTTTATTTATTCTCGTTATGCTGGAGCCCTACAACTGGTGATTCTCTGTATGACTGCTTGCTGACGGCAATGGTCTCGATCGAGTGTAGAGATCTTAAGTCAGTGTTTATTTTTGTGGGGTATGTTAATGAACACCACAGGGGCTGGTTAGTATCTGTGACCGACTGATGGTCAAGGTGAGGCTGCGTTGGACTTGTACCCCTTATCTAGTTGTGTGCAGCTTGTCCCTGGGTCCACGAGTTTTGCTGGTAATTGTCCCGACCTTCTCATAACTGACGTCATGACTGTGTCAGTTGGCTCCCCTGTTGGCACTTCAGACCACTCACATCTTGTAGTATCCTTGGACCTGCACTGGGTTGTTCCTGTTGTGAACACAGGGAGAGTGGTGCTCGTTAAGAGCAGGGTTAACTAAGATGCTATTGCTGGAGCAGTTACCTTGGCGCCAAATTATTTGCAATGAAGATCCCATTTCTGCCCTTAACAACTTCACTGGGTCTGTTTCGGAGACGTTTGTCACAAAGAGGAATATTCTTGTAAGATCTAGGAACAAACCGTGGTTTGCCTTTACGTTACCAGCAAGCTTACGTTGGTAGCTCACAATCCTTGCTTGTATCGCTGGTTCGATACCAACCCAAGCCCACGAGCTCTTTGCTGATCTAGGTGTGCTGACTCGGCGGTTGTGTGCATGCACTGCACCGTGGTAGAACTTGCCTTACTCACAGATGCGGAGGTGGAGGGTCTCGGGTTATTTGTTCCTTCCGTCAAATTGGCGCCATAGTTCTCGTTGACCCTAGGTCGACTGCAACTACACTTACTGATCTGGGGCCAGTAGGCCTACACCCGCAGCACAAACCAGTGCATATGGGTTTCCCAGGTGAAGGTGTGGTCTAAGTTGATTATACCTTTTCCTTTTCTGTCAAGTTGGCGTCATGGTTCTTGATGACCCATGGTCAACAATTGCAGAAGCACTTACTCCTTACGGGCCAGTGGGAATATATTCACAGCACAAACGAGTGCGTGTGCTTTTCCCAGTTGAGGGTGCGGTCAAAGTTGACTTTACCTTTACATTTGATGAACATTGTCTATTAGCTTTTGAAGCCAATCAAACGGCTTATCGGGCTTTGCCGCCTTCGCGTGACCGCACGTGGTGGCAGACTTATATGGATCGTAGGGCTGAGGCTAAATGCATGTATGAGAGGGCACAGCATCGTCAGATGCAGCGTTCCATGGAATCACTACTGTTCATTGACCATCCACATCGTAGGTGGAGTGAGCTAAAGGGTTCAGTGCTGAACCTTCATTGCTGTCCCTTGTTGGTCCCGGTGGTGGTATTATTGTTGATTCCTTGGCTAAAGTAGAGCTGTCATCGGCTCACTTTGACGAGAAGCAGAGCAAAGATGTGCTTTCATTGCCTCCTGGAAGTCACAATGAATCTCATTTAACCTCTTTGGCATTCAGATCTGGTACTGTCAAGGTGCTGCTTGTGGGCCCTGATCCTTTAGAAGGTGTGGACCCGGTGGGCATGTTTTCTCTGTTTTATAAACAGCTTGCTGCCATTCTTCCTCCTAAGCTTGTAGTGATCTTCCGGCGCCTGATAAGGTTAGGAAATTTCTCCGTTGTTGGCGTACTAGGAATATTACTCCCATTCCCAAATATCCGATTGTAAGTTTGGTCATTTTCCTGAGGCACTGGACCCTTGGGAATGGGAGTAATATTCCCAGTACGCCAACAATGGGAAAAATTCCCTAGCCGTATCAAACGCCGGAAGATCACTCCAAGCTTAGGGGCGAGAACGGCAGCAAGCTGCTTATAAAACAGAGGAAACAGGCCCACCGGGTCCACACCTCCTAAAGTATTAAGGCCCTCAAGCAGCACCTTGATAGTAAGAGATCTGAATGCCAAAGAGGTTAAACGAGGAACGCTGCCTCTGACGACGCTGTGCCCTCTCATACACACGCTTAGTCTCGGCCCTTCGATCCACATATGTCTGACACGACGTGCGGTCACGTGAACGCCGCCAAGCCTGATCAGCCACTTGTTTAGCTTCAAAAGCTAACCGGCACTGGTCATCAAACCACGGTTTGTCCCGAGACCTCAAGATGAGATCTTGCTTGCCTACATTTTATACCTTCCACTTTTTCCTGGACTCAGTAATTGTCGCTGCAATACTTGTGATTGCTTTTGACGTTTGATTAACAGTCAGCTCTTCCCTTCAGTAAACCTCGCTGTATTTCTGGTGGATTTTTTTATAGGCTTGAGATACTTCACAAGCTTTGCAAGTAAAACTTCTTCGAAGATTTTATTCGTGATTTCACCTCGACTAGATTCGTTTAGAAGGGTGTCGCAGTTCCGACCGTAGTTCAGTATTCAAGCCTTTACCGTTATCTCTTTATTATCAGCATTTGAATGTGAAAACGGTCATTGTCATTCCGCCCACTATTCTTCGACTCATTCACTTCATAATTACTGAATTTGGTTATAATATCAACCAGAGTTTTGGACAAAAATTCGATAAGTAGGAATTATTGCATGTGGTTAGTACAGTTTGTGAGAAGGATTTGATGAGAACGAAAAATCATTGCGTACCACAAGTACAGTTTTTGTCATGGAGTCTATTAGTGCAAATAATCGCTTGTCAGAAGTTGGGCTTCTCACGGGAATTTTATTCCTGCAAATTATTGCAGGTTTCCGTTATAGTTTATGCCAGAGATTTGATGAGAGTCATTTTTTTGCACCTTAAGTTTCTGACAAATATTTTATTGAAAGCGAATAATTGCACATCACAACAGTTTCTTATGATCACGACATAGTATAGGTCACGACTGGAAACAAAATTATTATTCTTGGTAGATTTTACTTTAATAACTTTGTTTCGCAACATGATAAAAATTACATTCGTTTACTCTGCCACTTTCTCAGTGTCATCATCTCGAAGTGTGAAAGACAATTTTAAAGAAATGTAATCAAGATTTATATTTTCCTGCCGTCCGTAAACTTCAGTATTTCATTAAATTTCTTGTAAGATTGATTCCTTCATTCAACTTGATTCAATTTATTTTCATTGGACCACTAAAAAATATTGAAAAAATGTAAGTTTTTCGTACAGAAAATTTAAATGTGATAGTAAACAACAAATCAAAGAAATGAAGTCACCCTCATTTTTTATTTCAATGAGAAGTTACAATTATTTCTTCACTTTTGTTTAATTACTAGGCAGTGGTTCTTAAAACTTTACAAGAGTGCACAATTTTAACTTGTAAGCTTTCGACGTATTTCAAAATCCTATTCGGGTAGCGAAACTAGTTAAATAAAAGCCATGGAACTAAAATGCGAATAGCTTCGTGTGACAGATTTACAAGAATGAATACATAAAAATTAAATTTTTGTTCTCCAAAGTGTGTATATGTTTTCTTTGTGGTTACAGATTTTAGTTTTGACAGAAGATGGCCGCGGCCGACATGTTGTCTTTTATTTAGATTGTTTTTATTTTTATTCGAGAATTGTTCTAAATAAAATCACTAACGATCAAAATCGAAACAAACTTTGAAGAAAAATCTTAATGTTTTGTGAAACTGTGTGCTGCTTTAAAATACTTGAAAAAAATATATAATGATACTTTTGACAAATCAGGAGGCGTGCTGATTTAAAATACTTGAAAAAAATATATAATGATACTTTTGACAAATCAGGAGGCGACATCGTTTCTCCAGACACTGCTTCTCAGTTCCAAGACCTCGTGACCTACATCAACACCCAAACCGGTGAGAATACTATATTTTATCTTAATATATAATATTATAATACATAATGATATTTATTATGATTATATATATATATATATAATCTATACTATAATAAGAGAGCTGTCTAGCAGTCCGTCCGTCCGTCTTTTCGAAGCCTTATTTTTCCCCTATCTAATACCAAAAAAAAGCTCCAAGGCACATAATTTTTTTTTGCCAAACCGTATCCAGGATACGTGCCCGGGAATCCCCGCGGCTGTGAAGGCCTGGTCACGGGCCTTTGTGAACTTATTACCTCCGCCAAGGAGGTTATGTTTTCGTCGTGTTTGTCTGTCTGTCTGTTTGTGTGTTTGTCTGTCTGTCGGTCACCAGGATAACTCAAAAAGTTATGAACCGATTTGGAACTTTAAATGTCCCTAACAATCCATACAATCCTCCTTGTCTACTAATTGATAACCACTTCTATACAGGTAGGCAAACAAACAAACTTTGTCTGCGTCATTTTTCTCGATGCCATAACTCAAAAAGTTATGAATGGATTTTGATGAAATTAGCATGAGTTGTTAGGTATATGACAAAAATTAGATCACCAAATTTTGGTAATGGTCCGTTTGTTCGTTCGTTTGTTACTGTTTTTTATTTTATGCTTGTTAGCACAATAACTCAAAAAATAACTAATGGATCTTCATGAAATTTATAGGAGTTGTTAATAATGGTAACAGACATAAGTGATCAAATTTTGGTGCAGATCGGTTGGTTCGTTTGTATGTTTGACTCATATTTGTCATAACGTTTGTTAACAGTATAACTCAAAAAATTATGAACGGATCCTCAAAAAAATTAAACCAGCTGTTACTAATATAAAAGGCACAAGTGATTAGATTTTGGAGCTTATGCAAAGAAAATTATGGTTTCAGAGCCAATTTGAATTTTTGCTACCGTTGGCTCACTTGGCGGAGGTATGCGCTCTCGGAGTGCTCTAGTTTGTTTTTGTGCCCTTGGAGGACAATGTGGACTTGGTGAAGTTCGTTGACTTTGTGGACTTTGTGGACTCTGTGGGCTTGGTGAATGAAGAAGTATTGTGGAATTTTTGATGGGATGGTAAGTTCTTTTCAAATACATATTTTCATGACTTATTCAGCAAAAGGGTTGCGTTTGGTGCACTAGTCATAAATAGAATTTCCCTGTACAGGCAATGCCCTCCAGACTTCATCAATCAAAGTCTTGTGTTGCATTTAGTAACATAATACAGGTAAAGCTGCTAATCCATACGGCTGTTGTACCTTTTACCCGTATGAATTACCTGACAAATCGTATGAATTCTCTTTCATCAGTTCCTCCTAGTAGCGCCATTTTACACTCTTCTCTTAATACAAAAACAGAGAATGACATTTTACGGGAAACAATTTAAAACTCACTATAGTATTTAAAAAGTAAATAAATGTATTCAAGTGCTCAAATGATGTGGTTTATTATCATAGTCGTTATATTCTGGTGTATACAAACAAAATAAATGTTGTTATTATTGTCAATAAATCTATGTTTAACAAGTATACCATTTAATATACTGAACAAACATATAGCAAAGTGAAACACATTATTACTGCCCAATGAAATGTAATTGCATAAACTAAACTAGAGATCACTTTGAGAGCGCATACCTCCGCCGAGCAAGGCACCGGTGATGAAAAGTTCAAATTTTCTGTAACAATGACTTTCTTCAGATCAACAACAAAATCTAATCGTTTTTGCCTTATGATTGTACTAAAAATTTCTATAATTTTCTTGGAGATCCGTCCGTAACTTTTTGAGTTATGCTACTAACAATCACTTTGACACAGATGAGTCAAAAACACAAACAGTCCAATCGATCATCACCAAAATTTAATCATTTATGTCTTCTAACTTTCCTAACAACTCTTGTAACTTTCATAAAGGTCAATCGATAACTTTTTGAGTTACTGTGCTAACAAACATACAATCAAACAGTGACAAACAAACGAACCAACCAACAGATCATCCCAAAAATATGCTCATTTACTCTTCGTAATACTATATCTAACAACTCATGTAAATTGCATCAAAATCTGTCCATAATTTTTTAGTTATGGCCTTAAGAAAATATAGGCAAACAGATAGATCGGTGAACGGATTTTCACCCAAAATTAGTCATCTGTTACTGTTAACATGCCTAATATTCCCTGTAAATTTCATAAAGATCCGTGCATAACTTTTGAGTAATCTAAGTGATAAACAAACAGAATTGCAGACAAGGAGACAGACAAACAAATAGACAGACACAGAAACATAACAAAAGCATAAACTCCTTGGCGGAGGTAATAATTGTTTACGAAATTGGTAATTATATGACAGCGTAAGCTAAAATATACAAAAAAGTTCTGTTTTTATAGAGAGCAACTACGAAAGGGTGACTGTTTTATATGAAATTTGAACACCACGAAGGGATCATAACAATAAATTACAAGTTAATGACAAGTTATTAAGAGCGCGATTACTGCTAGGTAATGAAGCATTTCCAGGAATATAAGCAGTGACATAAATAAAAAATGAACCTTGTGAATTCAGAATAAAACAAACGAATTAGATTTCAGCGTAACTAACTTTCGTATGGAATAGGTATCGTATGAATTACCAGCTTTACTTATACAGCAGAGCTATATGAAGTATGCCCTCAGTAAGCTGAACTATCTGAAACAAGCGACCTTTGAGAGCTTATCAGAAAATTTCATGTTCAAGATGATTGACGAAGTAGCAATAGTCTAGGCTCTAAGAAGGTGTCTGTGGACATTTTTCTTTCACAGCTCCACCATATATTTCCCTATTCCATATGATGAAGACATTAAAAAAAGTTGCTCGTGATATATATATATATATTTTTTTAAACATCGTTTGCTCCCACAACTTTTTAAAATTTAGGTCTTAGTTTTGGAAATGATGGGGCTTATATATAAATACGTATGTATGTATATTTTGGAAATTTCAAACGAATGGAAATCAATGAGATTTCATGCTAGAATAAGAAATCACAGTTATAGAATCATTGAAACATTCCTAACAAAACTATAAAGCCGGATTTTTCATTTTTGCAATCATAATATTTTTTCAACACTGCTGAATTCTCCAATTTCTATTTCATTGCGATCGCTAACTAAAATATAGGGAAAAAACAATGGAGGGGTTCGGTTTTCAGCTGTAATAAAGAAAAATTATGACAGCAAAAATAGCAAATCCGGCTTTATAGTTTTGTTAGGAATGTTTCAAGGAATTCTAAACTGTTATTGTTCTTATTCTAGTACGAAAACCCCATTATCTCAAAAACTAAAGCCTATATCAAAAAAGTTGCAGGAGCAAAACAATACGTTTTTTTTCTCAAAAATATATATTCTGAGCAAGTTCAGAACAATCGGTTCACAATTGATAATTTTGCCCCCCNAAATGTACCTGGTACGAAAGTTCTGCCCAACTTTTATTAATATCCTCATCATATGGAATACGAAAATACATGGTAGAGCCGTGAAAGAGAAATGTACAGTACACAGACACCCCCCTAGAGCCTCGACTACTTCTTATGATCCAACGGATTGTCGGTCGAAGATATACTGAGAGCTCACAAGAGCCGGGACGAAATATTACAGTAGGTAAACACAGCGTCACGGAATCGTTCGTCTACTCTGACACTTCTGATAATTCGAAGTTAGGGTTTATTGAGAAAAGTTTAGTTGACACGAAAGAGTCCGTTTCACCGGAATTAAGTTTAATGTAGTTTTGCTTATTGATGGCTTATATTTTGCTTTGGTAATTAATACGCAGTAGCATTAGCAGCAGAGTAATATTTTATAAGCATTAGTAGTAGGGGTCTAAATAGTATATGTAATAGCAGATGTAGTATTGGTAAGTCTGTATTAGTGGCCGTTTAAACAGCATACTAGCAGTAACAGTACCGTAGATGTATTAGTATTACTAATATTATTAATGGATTTTACCGATTCTTAAGCGAAGTTCAGGAAGAGTTACCCTCTCACATGCTGACCGACATGTGTAGAGTTCTTTCTTTGTAATCCTTATTTGATCTCAAGAGAGTACCTACGTATCTGCCGCCGACTGTCCGTAGATTGACACCATTTCAATTTACACATGTTCGCATGACTGAATGTCATCCGTATCTTTCGGTTTCACTTGTAGTTTTAGTCTTCATTTTCCTCAGCAGCCAGTCCCCTGCAGATCAAGGCTGTTCAATTCTTGTTTTTTTTTTTTTTTTGTTCTAGCTGTCGCTCCTTAGTATTTACTCGGATCACGTAGTTATGGCTCTAAAAAGATTGAATCCCATTCACTCATCTTGTAACCAGCACCATTCAAAAGATAGAATAAAAAACATTCTGTTGCCTTTCGAATACATTTCTTTTTGTCAAAAATGGTGGAGACGACAAGCAGCTGATAAGTACGGTCGTCAACGAAAATAAAAAACACAATGAAAAACTTGCAATATCTAATTTAGATTCCATTGTATGAACTTACACGACATCCGACTCTAAGAAATTGCGATGATTTGTGAGTCTTGCAAATCTTGGACTAGAGATGCTCGTAACTAAAATAGTCTGTGATAGAATCCTTCATTTTATTGATGTTTTCATTTACTGATCTCCAGCATTTCACTTTAATTTTTGAAAATAAATTTCAAAATTACTGATTTGTTAGAAATATACCTTATAAAATATTTTCTCAGATAACTGAAATGATAACTTTTATATTAATACTGAAAATATTATCTACACTCAGTGTAATTATAATGTAGCTACATTCCTGGAGGTCAAATTTCGAATTATTCCATGAAGCATGTAAATGTTTCAAATTTTCCTGTTCGTTTAAAACTTTATTTGTAACCGCACACTTTAATTGTAAGCTCTGTGTATCTGGCACTAGTTGTATTATATCCGCCAAAGAGGTTATGTTTTCGTCGTGCTTGTCTGTCATTCACAAAGATAACTCAAAGTTATGAACTTATTTGAACGAAATTTACAGGGATTGTTAGGTATGTTAGGAGAAACAGATGATTACCTTTTGATGGAGATATGTCCATCCGTTTGTTTGTTTGTTCGTTTGTTTGTTTGTTTGTCTGCCTCATTTCTGTCAATGCCATAACTCACAAATTTATGGATGGATTTTTATGAAATTAGCAAGAGTTGTTAAGTATATAACAAAGAGTAGATGACCAAAAAAATTTAATTTTGGTAACGATCCATTTTTAATTGTTTTTTATTTTAGGCATTTTAGCATAATAACTCAAAAAATAATAAATGAATCTTTATAAAATTTTAGGGTAGGGGTTTTTAGTATTGGTAAAAAACATCAATGATTAAATTTTAGTGCAGATCGGTTAGTTCGTTTGTATGTTTGACTCATGTTTATGATAGCGTTTGTTATCAGTATATCTCATAATGTTATGAATGAATCTTGAAGAATATTGCACAAGCTGTTATTACTGTCAAAAGGCACAAATTATTAAATTTTGGAGTTTATGCAAAGAAAATTATGGTTTCAGAGCCAATTTGAATTTTTTGCTACTGTTGCCTTGCTTGACGGAGGTATGCGCTCTCAGAATGCTCTATAGTTTCCTAATAAAATTTTCTGCCGCCCCTCAAGTCAAAACCGTGAATCCACTTCCACCTGAAAAATCTCAAATATATATATAAAATTCAATTGGGTCCCTAATATCTCTCTTGGTCCCCATCAGTGATCTACAACCAGTGGTTCGTCGGGGCAGTAAATACTGCCAACGGGTACCGCTGGATCATCTCTGATCGGGACCCAGGGGCCGCCGGGACCGGAGACTGGGCCTCCGGCCAGCCCGTGGAGACCACAGGGGACTGCACCTACCTTGCCCAGTGGTATGGCTACAACCTCGCTACGATGAGCTGCGCAACGGGCCTTAGGGCCATTTGTGAACTTAAGCTGCCTTAAGAATAAGCCTCAAGGATGTCTCACGTGAATTTTCAGTTTCATTCTTTCTCCTCGTGAAATGTAGTGCAATAATAAAAGCCATGACTAGCCCCTATCCATATATTTGTCGCCAGAACATACGAGCTACTGTTTTAGTTAGTGGGGCGGCCAAAGATACTGGTAGGGAAGTAGCCCTATCAGCTATGAAAATTCTCGGCCTTTCAGATGAGAGAATCATAATAGAGTTTATTTTATTCTATTAGAAATGCTTAATGAAATTCTTTCTAATCCGAACGTTCACTCTACTGGGAATAAGATGTCCATTGAAATTATAAATTTAAAGAAGCAATTAACTACAATATTGATCAACCTTAGGCGTGAAACGAAGTTCAAAGCTGTTCACTTAATTAATTAATTATTTAATTAGTTAATTAAGGCCGAGTCTTAACATAAACAAAAACTCCTCGAAAAATACACGAGCTACGTAAATACAACAATTTTCTCATTTTCAAAAAAAAATTGTGTTCTAGGGATAAGTTTTTGCAATATTTGCAAGTCAAACTTTACGTAATAATACTAAAATTTAACTTCCTTCAAAGCAGAAAGATTACTTTTATCTAAAACACGTTTCAAGGCAAACACTCAAAGCACTAGGCGCTGTCCACTCGAAAAAAAAATAAGTCTATTGTGAACGCACTACACATTTTGATGCACGCAAATATACATTTTGATAATGCAGTATATATATATATAGAAGGCGCAGATACACCTTTTGCTTGTCATGTTTTTTAAATTTTATTTTACTCGAAAGCCAAAAATGAAATTTACTGTATAGTTGAGGGGGTCGCCGTTGTTACCTGAGCCTTGCGTCTTTGGAGCTGGCTATGGAATACGGATTAACTTCTCCGGCCTGGAGATGGCCGGTGGGCGGCTAGCAGCAAATTCTGTGCTTCAAAATTCAGATGCGCCAAGCTATGGCAATATCATTGTTTTATTATGCTGCCTCACCAACATCTAGGCAGAAATTCCTAGATCTAGTACTACTGATTCTTCCCAATCGGAAATTTATAGGCTTTTATCGGCTGCCTGCCTATGAGTAAATGTTGAGCGGTATCGGATATCATCGGATGAATGCCTGTAAATTTCCGATTGGGTTTGTGTACCAGATTAGACTATTGCGAAAACTTAGGTCGGGGTCTCATCGAAGCAGCAACCGACGTGCGACGCAACAAATTAAATTTTATAGAAACACGTAACATCGAGAACAGTAATTCAATGTCCCCACCGACGCAACCCAGATTGCGCGACACAAACGTAAAATCGAGTACAATAATCTACTGTCCCCACCGACGCAACCCAGATCGCGCGACACGACATATCGTTCACAGGACCCATGTCTCTCAAAAAGAAAAAAAAAAGATCACAGTGCATCGTTTGTTGCGTCAGTGGGGTCCCGGCTTTACACCGATGGCCACACATCCAGTCGCGTGCTCAGATTGATGAGCGAGTAGTCATTAGAACGTCATTCCTTGTACCGTATCCATGCTTCTGTCGTTTATTATGCATATATCACGATGACGTGCAGGCTATCAAGTTGAGCGTACGATAGCATAACGTGGCCCCGGCATTATGTGCGTGAATGAGAGGGAACAAGTTAAATGCAGTTTTGAAACTGAAGGAAGTACATATAAAGTTACCTTAAAATCCTGGCACATGTATGTGTGTGTGTTTGTTTTTTATTTTAACTTGCCTAATTATACATATATAATTATCAGGTGTAGACGAAAGTTCTGTCCCCATTTAGATTTTCGTGGGATATTGAAGGAATTGCTCATTATGAGCTTCTGGGAGACAATCAAACAATAACAACTATAGTGTGCTGTCAGTAGCTAACCCTGTTAAAGACAGGTTTTTGCAAGAGAAACGACCTTCGTTGGTAAGCAGAAAAGGTGTGATCCTCTACCATGACAGTGTCAGACCCCACTCTTCAAGAGTGACTATGAGTCACACAGATGAATTTGGTTATGAAATTTTGATTCACCGGTGCACCATATTCTTTCGATCTTGATCCAACAGCTTTTCATCTCTCTAGGAGCTTGTAGAATCACTTCACAAGACGAAGGCTTACTTCAAGAAAGCCGGTTGATATGAAGCTAGCTTCTTTTTAAGTGAAAACTGAAAAACTCTATGAAGATGCATGGCTTTGAAAATCTTATGGGGAGATGGGAAGAAATGACTGATATAGAAATGGTGTGGTAATTGTGCCGATGATTAAAAAAGTTGTATTTTATCTAATCTTTATTTCTATTTAAAAACAGTAGGCTCCAGGCGTGCCCCTTAGTTACGACTATGTATTTATAATTTTGAATGAAAGGGCTAGTTGCACATGTACTGTAGAATCTCATTCACTTCTAAAAGAAATATTTCGTCCTTGTGTCGTTACGATGCTTTTCAAATAATCCTTCTACTGTATTTATTTACCAATGTCTCATGTATTTTCTCCTATAATATATTGCACTACCTAAAAACCGAAATGTCGTTTGGTCGTTCAACCTTTGAGTTTCTTAAGCCCTTTTTTGTCCTATGGCATGCTCAAAACTTTTCAAATGCATATTCCGTGACCGATATTGTCTTTTCTGAACTGGTGAACCCCATGCACAGACGAAGGCGAAGACGCTGACGCATACGCACTCAGCGCACCATGAATTTTCATGGATGGCTTCTGTGACGTCATCGTTGTTTCTTATCTCACTGAGCCAGTAACCAACGTTTTTGTTAGAACCAAAAGCAATAGTCACAAATCTTTCAAATATCAACGACACTGGGCGTGACTGGTAGTACCTAATTAAGGTAGCTAGGTATCCCGTCTATCACAGCATGAGAGGACGTCATTGAGGTAGCGTAATTTCTCGTGAAATTACTAAACGACCTGTCTGTTTTCTTTTGTCGTCTTTAACCACACCCGGCATCCATAGTCACGTTATGATAAGACAATTTTCAGCTCGCCCGTGTTTATTGCTACCGTATCTATGCTGCCGACATTAAATTTGTATCGGAACGACGTGCGAGCTGCCCATCCTTGCATCAAGTTGTGCTTGCAAATACATTTGCTTGTCTCTCGTATACTGGTTGATATATATTCACCGAAGCAAACCACTGAACAAGTAAAGAGTGATATATATATATATATTTATATATACGAGGCATGCACATAACGTGATGAGACTGGCGGAGGTCCGCTAGATCTACCAACATGATGGCCTGTTTACCCAAGAATTTGGTCTGATTTGACTCTATCGACAGAACGTAAGTTAAAACACATAAAATAGACACTGCATGACAGAAAGTGGCTGTGGCTACCCTGGTTTCTGAGAAGAGGAAGTCCCAGATGCCGTATGGAATATTGGATGTACTAAAGAATGCCCAAAATTATGCAAGTTTCTGTGCTTTTGGATGATTTTCCACAACAATGCAAAGCAAGCAAGTTATATCCACATAAAACCGGTATTCTTTTATCAACTACCGAATAAGAGACATTTTATTAAGAGCCTAATCAGTGAAACTGCTGTGAAAATTGATTGAAAATGCAGATAAAGATCGCTCTCTTCCCAAGAAACAACAGGTAAGCGCATTATTATTTTCGTTACTGTTACTTTTTCTTCAGCGATCACTGCTACTGGTAACGATCTCTGTCTTCGCCCTGCCTAGTAATTTTCACCGTTTTCTTTACGATTGTAGCACCTGATTGCTGAACACTCATGATCGCTACAGAGCTATCTATATACGAGAAGAACCTGCAGTTACTGGATACAACTGCCGCAGCATCTATGTCGAGTACAAATAAATTATGAAGCACACACGGGAGACTATTGTGCCCAGAAGTCTATTGGTTCAGCCAAACACATTTGGTGGTAAAGAGAAAAGAAAAGAAGTGTTCTGCGGTAAATATACTAAACATAGAGAAATCTGTATTTAATATAACATGTTTTGATCAAATACATTTTGTATCAAGGAGTAACGAAAAGGGTACAAATAAAATATATATATATATACCATCAGGGGCAGAGCAACAGAAGAGTAGACTCTCCTACTGGAGATTGTGCCTCGCTGGCAGATAGGTGGACTTTTGCAGTATTTGGCTTACTGACACGGCATTTTCAGCGTTCAGATGTGATTGCAGGGGTACTGATACTGACCCTAACAAGAAATAAGGATGATCGGTTGGTCACATGAGCCTTCCGTCTCTGACACCACGCAGCTCTGATAATGTGTGGTCGACTGTTGCCGTCCACTTCTCAGGGATATGCGTCGAGTGGACTGCAATTTCAGAAAGATAATTAATTAATGAGTCACATATCGCTACCAAATATCATAATATTTTTTCAGTGCTAGGAGAGATAGTTATGTAAACTACGTTTATCGAGAAGAACATAAATTCCTTTGATCACTGATCCCCACAACTAAACTTATTTGGTTGAACCCTTTGATTACCTTCACTGAAATTATTTGCGTATACCTAACCACCGAATAACGCTGTTTCATATTTCAAATAGAAGCATTATCCGATCAACTTTATTTAATACTAAAGGGAAATAAAATGTGGCTTTAGACACGAACATTGGATGACAGTTCCATTTTATTTTTCAAATTAAATATTTTGCAAACAGGGAAAAATAACTTCCAAACGTACACCTAGGGATATTGTTTCTCATCGTTGGATATCAGTTTACATGCAATTACCCCATCGAAAGCCTTTGCGATTTGTAAGAGAACTGATCTGGTAGCAGCAAACCTTGCGTGCTGCACAGCTGTGCTGAAGGTCCCAGAACGAACCCCGTGCCTGGTGAGCGATCTTTGTGGCACTCGGGGCGCCGAGTCCGCAAATTCGATTGGTATGCACTTGGAATAAATGTATTGCTAGAGCACGCACGTCCATTAATTCCTACCAGAGCCTATTTGTTTTTTTTTTTTTGCCTGCTATTTTGGCTTGTAGCGTAAGGGGGTGGACTTGCAAGGCATCAGGCTCATGCTCTTCTTCAACTGTCTTAGTTGCATGTACTGTCCCCCTATACTAAATTTAAAATTTTCAATTCTTTAAAAAAGGCAATCAATAGAGCACTCGGTATTTTATATGCCAACCAACTAAAGTTTGCGTCCCCTCTTGAACGTCTTTTTTTTCTCTCTCTCTCTCTCTCTCTAGGTGTGAAAATTTGCTATGGGATTTTGCCAACAGATTCTGCGAGCTAGCTTGTACTCATGTGGTGTATGTTATTTAACTGCTACGTAAAGCTGGCTGTCACCCAGCCACTCAGCCAGGTTCACTGCCGAAATTGGAAGTATTAAGAATGGGAGAATTCACGCCACTTTTTAAGGTACCCACAGGAAAGGACGGTGGCTGGAGGCGCCCCCCTGTAGAATATATACTCCAAGGATGTGCATTGCTACATACCGTGGAGGTACTACCTTAGAGTAGGGGGTGCGGGTCGTTGCACCTTCCGCTTTTGCACCATAGTTCTCAGCGGCCCGTGGCCGGCTGCAGCTGTACTTACTTCTCAGGGGCAAGTTGGCCAATATCTGCCGCATGAACCAGTGCGTGTCGGTTTTTCAGTGGAGCGTGCAGTTAGAGCTTACTTTTTCGTTAGAACATTTGCAAAATGGAAGTACTTTTTCTAGAGTAACTGGCGTCAAAAAAAAATTACACCAAAGAAGCATAGCATCCCTTAATATTTCAATGTGGTGGCCAGTATTTTTACTACGACTACAAATAATTTACGGAAGAAGCTCAAAGAAACTTGAGCAACACATGCCCACGTGCGTAGGTAAGATACGGTACAATGAATTATTTCAGCCCTGATAATATTGATTTTGAGCCCAATTATCGAAGCTTTGGCCTTTGAAATAAACTTCTTACTACAGTAGATAAGCAAGAGAAACATTCAACGCTGAGAGACTTCTATACTTTGCTCTTTGTATTTTTCTAGCAAACACTAGATAGTTGCTCAATGGATGTCATTCGAACTAAAAGCAACGAGCTATTGTAGACGGAAGAGATAAAATTCCTTTGTGACGGCAGAATAATTTCTGAAAATGGTGTATGAAGTTTGATTATTGTTTTTTTTTCTTGTACAACATTTTCTCAACTTTCTTGATGAGTGTACTCTTCATTTTAGGGTACCTATATCGAGTACCAGGAAATAAAAATTTTGAATCAGAGTAATAAAACTGTATAGTAGAGGTCTTTGCTATACTGAAGATAATCTTGTACACTGCTAAGCCCTCGCATATTATTATCAGGATTTGCTATGATTATTTTTTATTTGCCTTCTCCCAGCATTAGGTAATTCCTTATGCAGAAGATGATGGGAGCTTAGACAGACGCGACTGAGAGCACTGATCCTCACGAAGACATTTAGATCTATTATTCAGGCCTGTATTATCATAATATCATATCATAATATTAAATATGAAATATGTATTATGCAGAGAAAAACTGTGCTACGATTTCTGAGAAAGAATTAGTCTGCCTCTCACAGTGCCTACTTACGCTGAAGCTGAGTATCCATCGATGAGGAGTTACCAGGCCTAATACAGACCAGTCATCACTAAAATATCTTCAAGCCTTTCCTCAGGGCAAGATTTACTCGTCGTTACGCTGAAACCAGATCAAATACAGGAACAGAAGTTGTGAATACATCGGGACCTCCCAGCCTACGACCCACCAAGTCATACCTTTGTAGACCGGATATGGCGTATAAAAGATGACAAAGGTGGGAAGGTGAACCAAAATTGGTAGAAACTCCGCCCCGAGTGCCTGGACAACACGTGAAATCGGTTCCGAGCGGAAGCGATACCGGTAGGTGCTTGTAAAAGCCACGATATCGGACTTTATTTTCCTATGCCAAAGGAGAAAAGTCATTATGCTGAACAATGCAGCGTCAACAGTTCTGTCACTCGTGATGTACTGGAGGATACTGATCTTTCGATCGGGGAGAGGAGGAAGCTGCTGTGTGAGTGACGTCATAGCTCAGACAACCTGTAATCAGCTGCAGCCGTAGAGGGGATGTTTCTGCTGCACCAACCAGTACAAGTAAGTTTTCTATTAGAGGGTGTACGGTCAAGGTAAGTTTTCCTTTACATCAAAACTAGCTTTGTATTGTTGTGGAAAGTCATCCAAAAGACAGAAACTTGTATAATTTTGGGCATTCTTTAGTACATCCAGTATTCCATACGGCATCTGTGACTTCCTCTTCTCAGAAACCAGTGTAGCCACAGCCACTTTTCATCGTGTAGTGTCTATTTTATGGATTTTAACTTACGTTCTGTCGATAGTCAAATCAGACCAAATTCTTTGGTAAACAGAGTGAAATATTGGTAAGATTTAGTGTACTCTGCATATAATACGACCTATGGTTTTCAAACACGTTTAGACAAAACATCTAAAAGCCAACTGAACATCAAGCGGTTTTACCTCGACGTCCTGCATATTTTCGTGAAGTTCAAAATGAAATATCCGATCACTACCAAGAAGATTTCATCCCAAGTGCCTGCTAACATTAGTTTACATATCACTATACATTTGAGTAGCTATCCGAAAAAAAAGCTATTGACTAAAGCCGAGCGCGAGGAGATAGTGAAAAGTACGAAAGGTTCGTCAGCTCTGTGTCTGAATGCCTTCTTGCTTTCGTTTAAACGAAACAACGTAAAGCTGGTAAAGTCGCAATAACCTCTACCTTTGAAGAGATATTCGGAACTTCCACCTACGAGCTGAGCAACTAACTTAACAGCTAACATTTTTTAACCCTTTGTTGGTAGACACACTCTTGTGCTTAAGAGGGCTCAACAAAAAATTCGGACGATAACCGGAGAAAACTCGCTCATTTGACCAGCTTGTAAACCCAACCTAGTGCTCGCATTTTAGCCACTGATGCCGATGGTTTTGACTATCATTCGCGACGTATAACTTTAGGAATAAATGGGCAAGATAAAATCGAAACCTTTTCGCTCGTGTAATTTCATGCTGAGCTTCATTTTTTCACCTTTGATGTCGGTCATTTTCTAGGATTTTCAATGTTTCTCCAACACTGTTCAATACTCAAGTAGATATGAGATTACTTTTTATTGGACAAATATAGCAAAAATAATTGACTTTATTAAACAGATTTACATTACATCTAAATTATCTGATACAGTCTAGTCTCTCACATAAAGCTTCCAGCCGCTGTATCCAAGAAGTTCATTATCGTTTTCATATTTATAACACCAGCTTATTTCAACATGCATAGTAATGGTAAAGCAAGGCCGTCGTTTCTTAGGTTATCCATTTTGTCTAACCAGTTATTACCTTACAAATTACGCCTGCTTCGTTGAATAACAATGACGCACGGAGATGACTAAACTATAAGATCAATACAAATAACCTCATCATAAATTTAAGGTATATATGATGGAAGTCATTAAGAATGTAATAATTATATGCTAGATAAATAATATCCAAATAGAATATGAAGCGGCAAATGATCACATGCATAATAAGGCACATAAAGTTGATGATCCTCCTTATATATGCACAACTGTTGTACATAGTAAGTTGCTATAAGAAATTTAGTTCAATTAGTCTCCGTTAACCTTTGTCTAATGGAACGCCCTTCTTGCTGGTACACATCAAAATACAAACTGGTTGTAACACGTGAAATACCTCATCCACTACTTACTTTCATATCTATAAAAACCTCGAAAAGTTTCGAGTTTGGTGCTATGCAGAGATGCAAATATGAACTCTGACTGCAAATTAAAAAGAACTATAGATATTTTGATTTTAGTAAATTGAAAAGAAATGTAATTTGTATACGAAGGAATTTCTTTATCAGTTTGATCCACTACACATATTAGTGACTGCATTTACGACTAGACTGTAATCTAGTAACCGAATGTAAAGTCATTCTCTTCTTATTTTATTACTTTTCGAAAAGTTTTGATATGTACACAATAATATTGTTGTTACATTTAGATACTCTGTTAATATGTAAGCGCACACTTATTCGACTCTTCTTGATATTTATACAATACTAGACGACCCGTGACCCGTTGGGTCGTCATCACGATCGTCTTGTCTGTCTTTCGTGCCCACTTTGCGTCGTTCCACCTTTTATTCCTACTGATCTTTCGTCCATCTGTTCTTCCTCCTCTTTCTCGACTTGCTGTTCCCATGCGCGTTGATCCTGTGTGGGAACACCCTCGTGCATGGGTTCCGCGTGTCTATCGTCACACTATGTGTCTCTTCATTCTTCCTCTGTGACATCGCCTTTGTTGTGGAAACGGAGACTTAAACTTCTGAATATAATAATAATCACGATCGTTTTTGCTTTC
>LQNS02276924.1:6720395-6734184 GCA_001587735.2 Parhyale hawaiensis | reverse complement strand
ATACACTCACTGTTAACCACTCAACAGCACTGGGATGCACTCACTTTTTAACTCTAAATAGTAGTCACAAAGTTCTGATGCTACATGCACAGGATGTCGCTGGCGGCAGCAGTAAGTCACGGTGCGGACAGTGCTATGTCTGTTTATTCTACCCGAAGCTTTTCAGCTGTAAAATAATATTGTTACTGTCCCCACGCCAAGTTTTTACGCAATGAAATGTATGGCTCTACACTAAGAGTATTCCTCTACATCCTACTAACATAATGGCAATAGCTCATAGAGGGCCGGGGTGTAAGTCCCGATGTCTCTTTGGGAATGGGACTTTTGGTTCGTCTACTGCCGCCTATCTAATCTAATCTATATAGTATCAGCAATAAATATAAGTTTCACTGGCTGATATTTTTTCAGACGTGGAGATAGTGCCATGTGAGGCCCCCTTTGAGCAGCACTCGTTTGGATGTCTGAGGGCCCCTCAAAACGGGGATCCATACGCGAGCTTTTGCATAGGAAGGGCTTTTTGCAGAGACATGGGTGAGTATCTGTCATACCTATACTAAAAATAAGCTAAAATACCTGTTCCGTATATCGTGCGTACTTTAATTTTTGAAAATCTATAATATTAATAGCGATGTTCCTACGTTCCTTCGTGTGTTACGCTGTTCATCAGGAACCAGGAAGATATAGCAGGAAAGTAAATATATAGTTCGGTTGCAGTCGAGCTATGCTGTATGAACGTGCACTCTAAATTTAAAGGTGGTACGGGCAATACAATTGGACAATTCGTCACATATATATTTCCATTACGCACAGGCAGTGTTGACTGTAGCTTTAAAAGCAAAAGAGCTGGTGATCGTGACCCACACGGCCAGGAGTGAACGGGAACAAATAGCGCGTTGTCTATGACAAATTTAAATTACCCTTGACCTTTGCGAAAGGAAAAAAATGGTGAAAACGATCCACCGGGTCATGGGCAGTTTAGTATACTATAAAACTTGATAATATTTGTTCAGAATTTGCAGGGGTCCAACCTGAAAGGCCCCGCCAGAATGTGAAATATTCACAGTTGCTGTCAGTCAAATATGATTCTGCAGCTTCTCAACTCGTATTCATAAATTTATGTACTTAGTGCCTTGCTTGGAATAAATATAGATGGAGGCAACTTAACTTCTCGGTCGTGTGAAGGTAAAGTTCGAGGTGACTTTCTGATCGACCTGCTTGTGCTCAGCGAGCTCAATTCTCGTAGTCACTATAGATGTTCGATCGTAACACAATTTCGGGTGCATTCGACTTTCCCGTGCAATTAAGATTTCGAGGCTTAACTTGTCCCAAACTTCGGACAGGTTTGCAGGTTTCGACCCGCTAAATCGAGGTTCAAGCCTTGACTTTTGATCGGTTACCTTTGAGATTCCAAAACTCTCTGAAGACCGGACAAGTCAAACCTCGAAGCTTATATGTCGCCGGCTAACCAAACGCACTTTAAGTGACCTACGCCACATCAGTCACTCTTTCAAGCACAAGTTGGCTGGAACAGTCTGTTAGCAAAAATATAAACAATTGTCGAAATGGGGCGCGAATTCATTGAGTGCCGTAACTTGGACACCAAGTCCATGAAAAGAGCTGAACGTTTCAACCACAGTCCTGAAACTTAGCATGCTTGGACAACATCTACAGCTGTAAGTAATGAGTACTTACCTATCTTGAGTACCTTGAGATTCTTCGGAGGAAGTCCAGGTGCTACTTTTCACATCACCTCACGTGTGTAGAGTCACGATGCTGTGTTTCTTTTGTTGGGTCACAGCGACGAAAAAAGACCCAGGAGCAAATTATCTAGACAGTGCATGTAACCGCTGATCTATTTGGTAGGTATTATTACACTAAAATAAATAAATTTTGTAATTTGCATATCAGTGGCGGTTCAAGTAAACCACGGCATTTTTCTAAATAGTTGAACAGTGTTGCTCCCCGCGCAATGAAGCTATTAGAATATTTGGTGGTTGAGGCTTTGCCACATCTCTGCTGGGAATGCGTACGTAGCAAGTCCTTCCAGTCCTTTCTGAATGTCTGTCAACAATCCGCTCTTTCACATTCAAAGTGATACATTCCAGACTCTTCTGCACTGAGAGAAAACTGTTTCCTTCTGTGCTGCATTGATAAAATTTGCGTTGTAAATGCCAGCCAGAGTTGTTGAAGATACTCAGCTGAGTAATTTCTAGGGAAAATACTTACCTTTGTTGACTGGTTGACGTGTCTCTGAGTTATATTAAACTTGAAAGCGTGAACGTAACCCAGGTGGGAGAGCCAACATTTTAATTTTGCCAGCTGGTAAAATGTTTTGAGTTACATCATCGTGATAAAATGTCATAATTGCTTAGAATACGCAATTATATGTACTCGTATTAGAGAAATTCTACATTATTTTGCAACGTCTGCTTCTTGAACCTGCGGCAAAACAATTCCAGGCTCAATTTGCTATTAATTTTTTGTCAGTAGCAAGGTACAACCTAAGCCTGTAAGTGCTGAAGCTTTAATATTAAATAGAAGTCGACAAAATTAAAATTTAACATTTCGGGATGCAAATCCCATCTTCAGAAAACCTACAAACTAACAACCTATCAATAAAAATCTTTTATTTATCAAATCTATTAGGGGAGCATGGGTGTTGTCGGGAAGAGGTCTAAAATGTGAATGGACAGAGCAATGCGGTAGGTGCCGGATGTCAGCTCCCGTACAGTCGGCAGATGTGAGGCTAGGTGTTGACAGTATGTAGTGGTACAACCGAGGTCATAATGTTGAGTGAGACTATAGGTCTGCTTCTATGTATATGGGGAGACTGTAATGTTGTGAGCTCGATGGGATTGGAAGAGTCTATGATGGAGAAGTCATTTCTGCTGATGGGATGGTTGTTTTGCTCGGCTCCCCTAATAGATTTGATAACAAAAGATTTTTATTGATAGGTTATTAGTTTGTAGGTTTTCTGAAGATGGGATTTGCATCCCGAAACGTTACATTTTCATTTTGTCGATTTCTATTTAATATTAGACTTTTGCCTTTGTGTAGCTACTGAAGCTTTGAGCAATGAAATATATAGCTTGCTCGCAGTAAACTCACTAGTTATAATCAAATTTATTTAGTTACGCGAATTTAATTAACTGAACTACAAGTATTGATTTGTTACCTCATATCTAAAGGCCAGTTTGTCTTTTTTTTAGCACTCCTGTAGTAAATTTATCATAGTCAGCCATGGAGGTCGAGTGCTATTAGGTTGCACGTGTTCAGTAGTTTTGACGACGTTCGATATCAACTATAGAGTTACAGTATATCTTGCACAAATAAAGCTTCTCCTGAACTAAAAGAGTGTGTTACTCCCATTGATCAGGCTATTAGAAACTGTAGGTCAGGTGTTCCCAACCCGGGGTGCGAAATTTTGTTTCATTAGAATGTCATTCAAAAATTAACTTAAATTCGTTGCACAAAAATTTGTAATTCGAAGTATAAGATTTCCAAAGCCTGCATCGTAGCGGTTATGAATTTTGCAGCAGCGCGACGACGTATTCAACGACTTCCATGGATCCCAAGCAGAGAAAAGGTTAGGAACCACTGATGTAGATGAGCATGGTATGCTACTACATTAGGTGGTAGCTGTCTAATGTTCTAGATTCTAGGAGGTCTATTTAATGCATCTATATAATTGTGGTTTTTTTTAACCCCAGGAGAAATATACTCAACTCTAGTATAGAGAACTGAAAAATTCTGAATAAACCTAACACATACAGTAAATGATGCACTTGTAACTCAACTACTGCATTACCGCTTATGTAATGCAACATTTCACATAAAGAATAACCAATTTGAGTCAGGTTACCTTCCCATTTCTCTCTGTGTATACGAGAAAAAAACTTTTAAAATGCAATGAAAGCGCAGACCTTCGACAAGCATAGCAGTTTTAACGAAAAATCAAATTATTCCTCAAACCTCAATGTTTGTTTGATCATCACCAAAATTTGGTCAAGAATGACTTTTAACATTCTTAACAACTTAACTTGTTGAGTTATGTTCTGACAAACATTATGGCATACCTGTTGTCAAACACACAAACGAACGAACTAAACATCATCAAAAATTAGTCATTTGTGTCTTTTAACGCTCTAACAATACCGGCGAATTTCATGAAGATTCGCTCATAACATTTTAGGTCATGTTAGTGACAAGCATAAGAACAGCCATACAAACAAACATACAGACCAACACATAATAAAAATTCAGTTATTTGTTCCGAATAAGATTTCTTACAATGCGTGTAAATATCATGAAGATCCGTTCATAACTTTTTGACCTATATTACCAAGAGAAAAGAGATAGTCAAACAGGCAAACATACAAGCGGTTGAACAGATCTTCACTCTACAAGTTTATCATCTGTTCCTTACAACATACCTAACAATTCTTGTCTAATGTATATTTCGTATGAAGATCCGTCCATAAATTTTCGAGTTATCTTGGTGACAGACACACAACTAGACAAAGTGACAAACAGGCAAGCAAACTCCGATAAGAACCAAACGTCCTTAATGGAGGTAATAAAAGGCGCCAATGCTATCTCTTCACTGCCAGTTTTTGATTACCTACTAGCTCCAGCCTTCTGATTCAACCTACCATCACTATAGTCGGCTGCGGTGAAGCGAATGTGATAATGTATGGACGACAGTGTCATGTGTAGTCGTGCCTTGAGGACGGGGCGGGGTAATGCCCGTTCTAAGTTCTTCTAAGTTCAAGGGCTGTCTGAATGGTGCAGTGTGCAATTGCGATGGCTCTAATTTTAAAGTTAGTGGGCACTGCCAATATTTTTATTAAATGAACGCCATTCATTTTTGCTCTAAAACAACAGGTGCGGATCTTGTTGCTCCGGACAAGTTCTCAAGGTTCAACGACCTCTCCGACTATTTGAACAGCGGCTCGAGTAAGAACTTTACTATTTTTTATCATTTTTATGAGTGGTTTAAATTAATCCCATTTACCATAGCTGGGCGCGGCCATGGGGCATTGATTTTTTTTTAGCGTTCGTCGGTTTGCAGCCCTAGTTAGAAGCCCTACTGTCAGCGGCCCTGAGCCATTTTTAGCTACTATGATATAATACAGTCGTGATATTTCGGTTTTTCCATCAGGCCGCAAGACTGAAAATTCCAATCCCCGGGTCTTCCATGATGACAAAATCTATCCAGCTGAAGAGGGCGCAAACCAGGAGTAAACTGTACTCTGTCTCGTCATGCCCGAGAGGCATATTACACATCCGTTCTTTAGAATATAAAGAAATCGCTTAATGTAGCTATGTATATTATAACTATAATAATTTATTATTATTGTTATTATATTTCTATTTGAAAACTTTTTCCATCTTCCTAAATTTAAAAGACACACACTTGTCAGTTTCTTCAAAATAACACGGGAATAAAACTTTGTAATTCCGTAAATTGTTATATTAAAATTTATGTCGACATTTCGACAGTCCTTTCGAACAAGTGAATGAGTGAACGCGTTGATGACTTTATATTGCTTTTAGTCCAGAAGATGACCAGCGTATGTGGTCGAAACGTCGACATGAATCTTAATATAGCAATTTACGGAATTGCTAAGTTTTATTCCCGTATTATTTTAAGGAAACTGACATGTGTGTGCCTTTTTAAATTTAGGATGATGGAAAAAGTTTTTAAACGGAACTGTAAGCTGAATGTTGATATTCAATTCCTATGATAATGATAACACTATTATCATTATTTTTATTACTTTTACTTTTGAGCGTATGTTTAACTCGTTTAGCTCGTTTATTGTTCTCAAAAGCACCTTTAAATATATACAATAGAAGAGTAGGTAAGACATGCTAAAAAGAAATTGAGAACAAGCCTGTTAGAAGCTGATGATGCTTGTTAGGCCCATGTCATGATATATCAGTGATTGTAATGGCTAATACATTCGGTTTTATACACTTTTTTAAAACATTGGTGAGACATTTGTATTATCAACTGATCAGGAAGCTGATTGTATGTATGGACACTCTGAAAAATAGTAAATCTTTTTTCTACGTCTAATCTAGCAACTGGCAAGTTAAATCTATTATTTCCAGTGTTGTAATTGTCATTTGGTAAAAGTGAACGGTAATGAGAGTCTATGTTCATATTAAAGCAGAGAATGTAGCAGAAATAAGTTACTTCACTCAATTTCCTGAGTGCACATTCATATATTGTTTTCGTACTACTTTCCTCAGTATGTCGCTATTAGTGATATTGTGCTATTCCACCAGAAATTCGAAAATCGGGAAATGATAAACAGTTCTAGGCGTCGCGCTATCCACTTTATTCCTGTAGCTTTAGAAGTTGGAAACCAGCTCTAGGATACTCGCTATGGACGATTTTTTAATAATAAGTTTTTCAATTGCTTACTATTCTGCTCTAATGCGACTACCGCATGAACACCGTAGGCATAATCTTGGGTCGAGTTCACACGGCATTTATCAACGCGTTCGCACATGCACGTGTCGGAATGTGTCACTGTGCCCCAGAACGAGGAGAAAAAGGCCACTGTTACTTAAGTTTTATTTCATTCTAAATCGAAGAGATATCCGTTACTTTCCCAGTGTCGCTAGCAGAGGAGACTCATTTGATAATTGACGTTTAATAACTTTTTTATGATGGGCTGACGACGACGCGTATACAGTCCTTTCGGACAAGTGAATGACTGAACGCGTTGATATGTATGACGTGTGAACTCGGCTTTAGGCGTTACTGTACTTCTTGTATTAGCCTTTAAAGAGTGTCAGTTGTGGGCAATCTCAAAATATATAAAAAGTTTTCACGCATTTTTAATCATTGGGAACCTGTCATTAGTGCCTCACTATTTTTATAGTTTTTCTATAAGCAGCCGTTAGCAACTTGTCCACCATGTCCAGGTCATATCGCTACTTAAAGAATTCCTCTATTTTTTTCAGTCATCGGCAACCAATACTGGGTTGGAGACCGCTTGTGCTCGCTGCCGACCTCCATGATGTCCTGGCCGTCCTTGGGGCGTAGACCCCCATCGTCGCTGACCTTGTGCCCCGTTGGGGTCTGATGGTATACCTTGGGGACACCCATGTATCCTTCGGAAATAGGGTACCGCTTGGGAGTCCAGGGGTGTTCCAACGGCTACCTGCTTCTGTGTGAACTGAGGCAGTACTGAATTCAGCGACCGGTTGCAACTTTGAATTAGAGAATCTCTGAATGTGATTGATAAAGGGGTGGAAAATCAGTAAAACTATATGTGACTAGATTTCAGTAGGTAATTCAAACTCAAGTAACCTCTAGATTGCTAGGTCTTAGTGATCCGGACTCAGTTCCCTCTAGTACTGGTTGTCAGTGGAGTAGATATTTACTTTAAATTCATTACTCATTTTCAGTGACGTTTGCACTGCTTGCTCTTTATGGGACCAGTGAAAACTCTCTTGTAGAAACCCCATTATGGAAATTGAGCTATAGGTATGAATGGTTACTTTACAAGTATAGGACTAACTTCTCCTCGCATGTCAGAGGGTTGGGTTGTTTACAATTCTATATATAGTTTACTGTGCCGCTTATACAACAAGTCACTAAGTTCTGAACAAGTTGAACAATAAATTTATTATTTCTCATTACTGAACTCAGACTAGAAAGACTAGAATAGATTAGATAACTGGCAGTAGACGGACCGACAGGCCCATTGCCAAAGAGCTACCGGGATTCAGGCCCCGGCCCTCTATAAGCTATTGACATTAGCTAGTTCAAAATCATGGAGACTCCTGGGGGAAAAAAAAGAAGAAGAAGAAAATGAAAAATAGTCAGGCAGGGAGACTAGACTATTCATTAGCTGTTTCACTGCTACCACAACTACCCTGCAAGCTCGGCTGCAGTCTACGATTCTGCCTCAATAATATTTACTAAGTGTCGGTCGGGTGAAACTGATTATACCATTCATATACATTTAAAAGCGAAAACGAACAATAAAATCGAAATCATATGTACTTAAGAAAACGTTTCGGAGACGCATACATAATGTCGCATGACTCAGAAAAACTACTGACGAGTGTAGAAGACTGAAGGAAACCACCGCACACATTACTTATTTTCTTAGTAAACCTTACTTTCGTGTATTATACCTTTACCTTTATACCTTTATTTTTCTCTAATTTCGTTAATGTGTTGATAGAAAATTTTAGTATATATGTATGCCATCTCTTTCGTGGGTTGACTTTCACCTAGAGTGAATACCCCTCGTTGTTGTAATTTAAAGATCAACTCTTGTGGTATATGCTTAATTATGAAACCATTGAGAGAAAATGGCAACACGTGAGAATAGATGAAAGTAATAATTGTCCATTTTTTAAGCGTTCAGTCATTAAAATCATTTACGAAATTGGACGCCGAAATTGATCCTTTGAGACTTGACTTATCCGAAGCTTTACGTTTGTCCGTTTGAATCGTGCTAGAAGCGTTAGAGCAACACGATTACGGTAAGCCTGATCACAACTCCATTTTACAGAAAATAGATTAAGTTTCTGGAAGTCTGAAGAGCAACCTATCGAGGGCTAAGCCTGAAACTCAATTCGAACGATCGAAGCCACTGTATCAGCATGAAGTTTCACACAAGTTAAGCCTCAACGTCTTAATGTTTGCACTCAATCGAACGTGTCCTAACTCTGCACTGTAAGGCTTATCAAAGATGATACGCACCTACTTAGAGTAATTCTTACACGTCAGTAGAGATTCTTGCGCCTCTCCAGTAGAGATAACACTAAATACATATGGGTATGCATAATTATTCATAAATATTTGATTCTTTTCCCTACATTAAATAAATTAAAATATTAATCTTGACTTTCCCAAACAGTAACACTAAGTATTTATTTGGAAAATTCTAGAAGGAATTACTGTCAATGTTACAGGGCGGATTCTTACAAATACTCAGACCGTATTAGTCGCACTTGTGAAGTGCGAATTCCGATCAAAACTTGTGGTGATGCAACAACCACAAAGTATTCTAGCAGTTTCGTGGTCTGAGGGGCGAGATTATTCAACAAAATGCCACGTTACATTCGAAATGCCGAGTTACATTCGAAATGCCACGTTACATTCGAAATGCCGAATTACATTCGAAATGCCACGTTACATTCGAAATGCCACGTTACATTCGAAATGCCGAGTTACATTCGAAATGCCACGTTACATTCGAAATGCCACGTTACATTCGAAATGCCGAGTTACATTCGAAATGCCACCAGTAATAAGACTGCAAGATTTAAAAACTTACTGGACGCATACTTACTAAAAGTAAAAGGCAAACCTGTTGTAAGCGGCTCCGAGCTACTAGCCTTCTCTCTGGTCACGGACTGCAGCATCACCTTTGTACAAGATGGGTGACGTGCATTGCGTCACCTCGACCTCGTCGAAGTATCATCAATGCATCATGGATACACTAGGTGTGCGTAAATTAAGTCTTCAAGGCTTGACTACACGCTGCTGATGGCGTATATAATGGAAACGGCTAATTTTAAAATAGACATGTCTTTTGTTTTTTGTTTGTTTGTTTTTGTTTGTTTTCATCTTTATTAAGTCGGTGTCGTCTTTTGTAACTAAGCATTATGAATCGGAGTGGCGTCATCCCCAACTCGAGCGCACATACCGTCCTAGATAGAATCTGCTGTGGAAGCTACATAAATTAAACATGCTTGCTCAGTTTTTGTTGGGAAATACCGAAATTTGGAGAGAACAACCTATTTAATATGTACAAACATTAAAATCCTCCGTCCCTAGCTGCCAAATCTTTACCCGGAACTGCAATATCAATATTTCAGGTGTTCAACCACCTGGGTCCTGCTTTCCCATAGTAGGACTTGTTCTTTCCAAGGGCAAGAAAAATCAATTTGTTTGCTGTAGATTATAGAACATCAACCTTAGTTGTATCGGAACAAAAATCATCGTTTTATCGCTTCTATCTCTTCGCGTATGTTACCACGTTGAGGCATTCCAGACTCGTGTAATCGTGTTGCTTTTAGACTCACAGCTTTGTTTACGAGCGCTCGATAAGACATTCTAACGATTTCTTTAGAAAACTAGCTCATAATTTTATTAACGTCTGAACCCACCCTTGCGTTTACTCAGCAACGCATAAGTACCATATTTCATAAAATGAACTGATACATACTCTTACGCTAATGCCGGAATTACCACCAAAATATCAGTACATCTACCACTTATGAATAATTACTCTATTGCTCATCATGATCAATGGGGCATTCAGTCTGCACATTATTCACGAATAATGCAAATCAATGAGTCTAGTTCTCAGGGCCTGCTCTTCATTCTATATGCAATGGTAAGTCAAAAATTACAATAAAAGGACGATGAAAAGCACTTCCTTTGGAGCATAGAACAGAACAGGTTCTATATCGATGTATCATAGTGCCTACAGTAGTACCAGATTATCTTTTGGTAAATAAGTAACATGGCACAATCATTACCGCACAATTATTTATGATTACACATCTCATTGCGAGCAAGTAAAAGACATAGTTAATTCTGTGCAGTTACTTATACTTCAGAAAAACTCTTCAATGGATCAGAAGAGAATAATAACTAGAATAACTTATCTTTTAATGGAGTTCATACAATGAATAAACAAGATATATCTCAGTGTCAGTTTAAATTTCCCAATTTTGAGTTGGTTGTGAAAAAAAAAACAGCCCAGTATCGAAAGCGAAAGAGACCGAACATTTATTCCGTCTTCCCTAATCACTGTATCCGCCTTGACCCTATATATAGCGGAATACTCAGAAAATAAAAATATCTATATATTTATAACATTTTGCATACATATTATATCTACAGCAGTTCCAAAAACTTGTGAGACCTTTCGAACAACTTCGACATATTGGTAATAGCTCATCGAGGGCCCAATCATAAGTCCCGGCGGCTCTCTGGGACTGGGCCCCTTCGTCCATCTATTTACGGACAGTTTCATATTTAAACTATTTCAAATAGCACTGACCAGGTTCTCCAAGAAAGCTTATAAGTTTCACCATAATTGCCTATCTTTCCGAGTAAATTGATCGCTGTAACATTTGGGGATTGCGCTTACCTTGTCTTGCCTGCGCTACTCTAATCAATAATGCTCTTCCTATTCTAGTAGGAAAATTATTCTAACAAAAATATTTTTTATTACTACCAGTCCCGCTTATATATTATGTGTGCGTGTAAGTATATACAGAAGTCAGGATATCAATCTAACATAAATATGATTGTTAGTGTCAAGTGTGCACACTGTGTAGCGAGATACGAGATTTTACCAGTCAGCACTTCTACTTCTCTTAAGGTAACATGTCTAGTACCCGTCCACCATGCTAGTAGCCGTCCACTTGGCTTTAAAAACTTCCAGTGTAAAAACCAGCAGTGCTTAAACTGTAGGTTAAGTAGTACCCTACAGTTTAAGACTATGTACGGCTCTCTAGCACTGCTAGTTTTCACAGAGGAAGTTTTTAGAGCCAAGTGGACTGCTACTAGCATGGTGGAAGTGTACTAGACATGTTACCCTATTGTGGCAAGACCACACAGCTGACGCGTTTTACCTTTCCTCTAGTCTCGTTCTCCTCTAATAAAAAAATGTTCATCATGGTTGGAGTTCTTATTGTCTTTTCCTGCTTTACATCCATGAAACTGTTTACCCACAATGCTGTTGCAAGCCGACAGATACATTATCCGGGTTTAGTACGATTGTAATGCCATAAATTTTCCAATGTTGTGTATTTTTTCATATAGCTACACACAAATTTTTGAAAATCCCTACCCAGGGCATCTTTTCACGGCACGAGTATAAGATGTATTTATGTATTGATTAGCACCATGCCACCTCACCTAGCCCTGGACCTGCCCCAGCTCCACGGGCCACTTGGGGTGTCGCAATTTGTCGCTCTAATACCAAGCTAATGTAACTATAATGCACAAATAACTTACTTTGTCTGTGCTCGCATCAGTGACCAAATTCCCTTGCAGGGGCTTCTATTGGCTTATTGATAAATTGACAATAATCTTGGTCATATAATTACACCGGCTGCAAAGACTTAAAGGACATTAGTCACGGCACAAAAATAAATCATTGGATCCGATAGCGGTATCAAAAGTGAGTGTTCTCGCTTCCATCCCAAGCCGGTGTGTCATATATTTAGGGATAAACCGTTACAGACATTCGTCTGAAATCTAGAGAGCAGTAATTTTTACTTAGGGTTACATTCTGCAATATCTGTTGATCCTTTTTATCGAAATGTTAATTGGAAAACGGAAGATTTTCTCTCAAGCTTAAACCGAAGTTTACTACGACAACAGAGTTCAAGAATAATAAAAACGACAGAAATATTTTTAGGCTCCGTGCTTGGGCTGTACTGTATATTTTCTTATCATGATGCATGGCTAATGAAATCGTGCTGATGCGAGTTGCAATCACATTACATGGTTCCAAACTACTAAAAAGAATCTTTAAGCTGCAAGAAAGTTTGTTGTGAATTTCTCTTTTTTAGGGTTTGGTTGCCCTATTTCTCTCAAGCTGAAATTACAGTATTTACAAATGCTGTTACTGTTCTAAGATGCTGGTCAGGTAGATCAGGTGGAGTCATTTCTAAGGAGAAAGTTACCTGCTTAGTTGACCAATAGGAGCACCTCCCTCCCATTATGTTATGACGTCACAATAGCCGATGACATCCGGCGGCCTTTATTTGAGGCACATCCCACGCTAGGCGATCACGTGGCCCAATCTAAGAGCAGCTATTGGTTCATGATGTGGGCGCCGCCCTTGACGTCACTTTGGCCAATCAGAGTTATGCAAAATTTGAATGGTTGGAAATACAGCTCTTTTAGCTCTGCCATGGCTTACAATAAGTCTCTCCTTTTCTCGGATGCGATTGTGGAATTCCGCCGCCAAAGAAGGCACTGCCATAAATGAACTAAGGTGACGTTATCTAACACATAATAAATTGTGTGACACACGAATCATGTGACGCTCGTCACTGGTGACATCATAGGTCTGCCAGCTTATCAAAGGGTAGACTCGTAATATTTTGTAGCGTCGTTGTCTACTCAACTTTTGGGCGGCACAGAAGGGTTATAAAAATTCTAAACGTCAGATCAGCATACTTGACAAGTGTTACTAGGCAACTTTCTTTCATGCCCCAACTTTCTTAACCTCACCGAGCTTAGCGTGTCCGCAAGAATTGATTGTGTTTACCCTAGTAACTCTTTGGCTGCGTCAACTTTCTTCATCTTCTTCCTTTTTCCCCAGCGATCTGTATGATTCTGATGTCATAGCACAAGCTCATAGAGGGCCGGACCGCAAGTCCCGGATGTTCTGTTGTAATGAGCCTGTTTATCTATCTATTGTCAACTATCTATTTCAATTTCTCCCTTTACCAACGCATTTACTGATTATTTCGGACTGTTCTACAGTCCTACGAGCAGGTCCCGTACTGGTGCTGGGACCTAAAACCGCACATTTGCTGATGGATGCTCAATCAACTCTGTGATAAATGCAGAACCAGTTTTTGTATAACCAGCCAATACCCATGTGCAATATTTGAGGTAATATACATTGATCCAGTGCAATACAACGGCAACAGTGCAGTGCATGTGACGTGATAGATGATGGGCATAGTGACTGTGGCACCCAATAAGTGTAGGTTAGGGTACCCAACGCACCCAATAAGTGTAAGTTAGGGTACACGAATGTAAATGGTCTTCACGGCA
>LQNS02276924.1:6707018-6718264 GCA_001587735.2 Parhyale hawaiensis | reverse complement strand
CACCAAGATTTCGTTACTTTCTTCCTGCTCAACAATCCCGTCATTTTCCTCCACAGCTCCTGCAACTCCACCCACCTCCTGTACTAGTCCTTTCACCACGATGAGCTTCGGGTGCATCAGGCCACCTCAGAACACCGATCCGTTCCTCAACTTCTGCGAATGGCGAGTTTTTTGCCAGGCTCTCGGTAAGTAGGAACAATTTTGTTCCAATTAAGATGGGTTCCTTGCAGAGATTTCACTCGTGCGAATTATTGCTTATCGCAATTATGGGATTCTGTCACGGATTTGAAGCATGCGAATTATTATCCACTGCGCGTACTTATAGTGTTTCTGACAGGACTCCAAAGAGAGCGAATTCTTCTGATGGGAATTTCAGAATAATGAAGTTTTGTGTATCATCATAACTAGAATTTCTGTCAGTGATTTAAAGAGAGCGATAATTGTGCATCACCTACCTATCTCACCTTGAGTACCTTGAGGGTCTCTAGACGAGGCCCGGGCGACGTTATGCACATAAGCCCAAGTGCAAAAAGTCACGATGCTGGTTTTCTTCTGTAGGGTGACAGCATGTTCCCAAATGGACGGCCAGCAGAGAATTGTTTTCCCATTCCACTTAACCGCTGACTGTTAGTCTATGTGACAGTGATTTTAAATGAGAATGCAACAAATTTTTTAGCGCATAATTTGCATATCAGAGACATCAAATTAGCCGCGAAAATTTTTTGAATAGTCTGGCTTTCCGTTCAGTAAGACGAATCAAATAGTTTTTTGCTACTGTTGGACCGCCATCTCTTCTTGGAATGCGAACCTCACAAGTCCTTCCAGTAATTTTTAAGTATCAGTCCCTCGAGTGAGGGCTCTAGAATCTTACTCCTGTTCTGCACGTGGCGTAAAGGCGACCAAAGCAGGGTCGATTCCAAGCCACTAAACTTGTATTCCTTCTCATTGGCCACCTGCTGCGGCTTGGCAGGCGTATAAGCCTGGAGAAGGTGGGGTCGTGGGAACCTCCATGCGAGGAAGTGCGTATGAAAGGCGGACGAGCTCCATGGAGCCAATGTCAACCAGAGAGATCACCTGGCTGTCACTTCACAGTAAGCTCCTCTCCAAACATCTCGATGTCACAATCCAGACTCTTCGTTCTTCTACTTTTTCCCCCTCTTCTGTGCCAATCCCATGCTGTAAGCGGCATGGCCATGGCCTGCTACCGTGACTATTGTCCCACATAACCTAGCGAACAGGGTTGTTATGTAAACCTCACTCAGTATGCAGCTCTGCCTAGTGGAAAGTACTTTTGCCTCTTCTAATCATTTGTTTACGGGATTTTTTCCTTCTTCTATTTGGTATATTTTTGTATACGTCTAAATCTCGATTTTTACGACAGATGCGGACCAGATGAAGTCGTTATACTCGAGTAACATTTGTAAAAGTTGAGATACGGTCGCAATTTGTTTAAAAAAAAATTGTATTTCAAGCATGGACTCTGTTAAGTTAGCCGGAAGAACGTTTTTCTTATTCTACAACAATATAAAGAAAATATATGTAAGTACCCGTTGATAACACGTAATAATATGTCATACGTACAGTAAACCATGCTAAATATTACATTTCTTCATCCAAGACGTTTAGAATGCTGAACGGAAGGATAAATCGTAATATTCGAGAGTAGTGAACACATTTCGTAAAATTTTTAATTGGTCCACAGATTACGTTCGTAAAAGTAGAGAGTCTATAAAGTCGGAATACGTAAAAGTGAAGAGTGAATATATTTCTGTTTTCATCTTCATTTCTTCTTTACTTCTTTGTGGGGACGTAGAGAGTAACCCTGGACCGGGTCGGGCTCGGGAGGAGTCGTCTCCTATATTGTTAATATTAGACTGTACGCGAACCTCGCGGAACTTACTTTTGTGTCTCGTGGTGTAGATGTCGTGTGCTATTCCGATACGTTGGTGTCGGGTATAGGAGGCACGACGCAGAGCTTGCCTTGACGGGTTTTCAGTCCCCCTTTCCCAGGCCACTGGGATCGGGGCCTGAATTTCGCGGAATGGTCGTCTATGTCCGGAGTACTTTCTGCTCTGGCCGGCAGACAGTGTACGAATGCGCCAGACTTGAGATCATGGTTGAGAGGGGATGTGACAGTCTGAATACTTTTTATTTATTCTCGTTATACTGGAGCCCTTGAACTGGTGATTCTCTGTATGACTGATTACTGCTTGCTGACGGCAATGAGAAGGATTTGATGAGAACGAAAAATCATTGCGTACCATGTACAAGTAGAGTTTTTGTCACAGAGTCTATTAGTGCGAATAATCGCTTGTCTGAAGTTGGGCTTCTCACGGGACTTTTATTCTTGCAAATTATTGCAGGTTGCCGTTATAGTTTATGCCAGAGATTTGATGAGAGCTATTTTCTTTTGCACCTAAACTTTCTGAAAAATATTTTATGAAAGCGAATAATTGTACATCACAACAGTTCCTGATGATTACGGCATAGTACAGGTCACGACTGGAAACATATTATTCTTGGTAGATTTTAGTTTAATAACTTTGTTTCACGATATGCTAGATATTACATTCGTTTAGTCTACTGTACCACTTTCTCAGTGTCATCATCTCGAAGTGTGAAAGACAATTTTAAAAATTTTAGTCAAGATGTATATATTCCTGCCGTCCGAAAACTTGAGTATATCATTTGACTTCTTGCAAGATTGATTCCTTCATTCAACTTGATTCAATTTAGTTTTATTGGACCACTAAAAAATATTGAGAAAATGTCAGTTTTTTTCTACAGAAAATTCAAATGTGAAATTAAACAACAAATCAAAGAGAGGAAGTCCCCCTCATTTTTTATTTCAATGAGAAGTTGCAATTATTTCTTCACTTGTGTTTAATTACTAGGCAGTTGTTCTTAAAACTTTACAGGAGTGCACAATTTCAACTTGTAAGCTTTTGATTTATTTCAAAATCCTATTCAGGTAGCGAAACTAGTTAAATTAAAGCTATGGAACTAAAATGCGCATAGCTTCGTGTGACAGATTTACAAGAAAGAGTATATAACAATTAAATTTTTGTTCTCCAACGTGTGTATATGTTTTCTTAAATGGTTACAGATTTTACTTTTGACAGAAGATGGCCGCGCCCGACGGCTGAAATGTTGTCTTTTATTTAGCTTGTTTTTATTTATTTTTTTTTTTGAGAATTGTACTAAATAAAATCACTAATGATAAAAAACGAAACGAACTTTGAAGAAAAATCTAAATGTTTTGTGAAACTGTGTTCTGATTTAAAATACTTGAAAAAAATATATAATGATACTTTTGACAAATCAGGAGGCGACATCGTGTCTCCAGACACTGCTTCTCAGTTCCAAGACCTCGTGACCTACACCGGCACCCAAACCGGTGAGAATTGCATTTAGTAATATAATACAGGTAAAATAATACAGGTAAAGTTGCTAATCCATACGGCTGATCTACCTTTTACCCGTATGAATTACCTGACAAATCGTATGAATTCACTTTCATCAGTTACTTCTATTAGCGCCATTTTACACTCTTTTTTTAATTCAAAACCGGAGAATGACATTTTACAGGAATCCATTTACAACTCATTTCAACATTCAAAAAGGGAATAAATGTATTCAAGTGTTCCGATGAGGTGGTCCATTATCATAGTCGTTATATTGTGGTGTCTACGAACAAAATAAATGTAATCATTATTAATAAGTCTATGTTTAACCAGTATACTATTTAATATACTGAAGAAACATATAGCAAAGTGCAACACATTGTTACTGCCCAATGAAATGTAATTGAATAAACTAAACTAGAGATCACTCTGAGAGCGCATACCTCCGCCAAGCAAGGCACCGGTAATGGAAAATTCAAACTTTCTGAAACCATGACTTTCTTCAGATCAATAACAAAATCTAATCGTTTTTGCCTTATGATGGTACTAAGAATTTTTGTAATTTTGTTGGAGATCTGTCCGTAACTTTTTGAGTTATGTTACTAACAGCATTTTGACTCAGATAAGTCAAAAACACAAACAGACCAACCGATCATCACCAAAATTTAATCATTTATGTCCTTTAACTTTCCTAACAACTCTTATAAATTTCATAGAGATCCATCGATAACTTTTTGAGTTATTGTGCTAGCGAACATAAAATCAAACAGTGACAAACAAACGAACGAACGAACCAACAGATCATCCCAAAAATATGCTCATTTACTCTTCGTAATATACCTAACAACTCATGTAAATTTCATCAAAATCCGTCCAGAATTTTTTGAGTAATGGCCTTAAGAAAAAATAGGCAAACAGATCGATGAACGGATTTTCACCCAAAATTACTCATCTGTTACTGTTAACATTCCTAATAATCCCTGTAAATTTCATGAAGATCTGTGTATAACTTTTGAGAAATCTAGGTGGCAAACAAACAGAATAACAGACAAGCCGACAAACAAACGGACAGACACAGAATCACAACAAAAGCATTGACTCCTTGGCGGAGGTAATAATTATTTATGAAATTGCTAATTATATGACAACAATATACAACAATATTTACAAATTAATTGTAAATAATGTGATGCAGTATATATTGGAGAAACACGTAAGTAAGTTTCAGAAAGAGTTAAAGAGCATGATAATAATATTAAATAAAACATTTAGGCATCTTTAGTAAATAATCATGTAAAATCGTATAACCACGAAATGGCTATCGAATCTCAAATTAATATACAGTGAATCCAATTCAAAATCTAGAAGACTTTTAGAAGCATTCCATTCACACTGCAATCCTAATTCATTCAATAGACATGTTCAATTTTCTGAAGCTTACTGCCATGTCCTATAATCTCACTAAAAATGAACTTTCTTCGTTTTCACTCTCAAAATTTCAATGTTTTGCGATATATTTCATTGTATTTTTTGCGTTATTGGTAGCTAGGATACAATGTTTGTATACTTTCCAACTTGGTTCTGCTGATAGAATTTGAAGTTCTGTTCCCCTCAAGGAGACTTAATATTAAAGCTCCTTGGTTCCCCTGAAGACGGGCTGTGCTTAATAGCTCGAAAGCTTGGGGTTAATAAATGAAAAGCCCAGAAGACTTTCCATAAAAACTTCCTTATAAACAAATACGTATATTTTGGAAACTTCAAACAAATAGAACCCAATGCGTTTTCATGCTAGAATAAAAAAAAAGACAGTTTTAGAATCCTTGAAACATTCCTAGCAAAACTATAGAGCAGGATTTTCTAGTTTTGCCCTCTAATAATTTTTTTTATCACAGCAGAATTCTGCATTTTCTATTTCGTTGCGATCACTAACTAAAATATAGGGAAAAAACACTTATGGGGCTCGGTTCTGAGCTGTAATACTGACTTACTCACTTACACGGTATTATTCCATGAAGTATATAAATGTTTCAAATTCCCCTTTTCGTTTTTCAACTTTATTTGTAACCGCATGCTTTATAATCTCTGTGTATCTGGCAGTAGTTTTATTTCCTAATAAACTTCTCCGTTGCCCTTCAATTCAAACCCGTAAGTCCACTTCCACCTGAAAAATCGAAAAATAAATATTATATTATTATGTAGCAGTATTCAATACATAAAATTCAATTGGGTCCATAATATCTCTCTTGGTCCCTATCAGCGATCTACAACCAGTGGTTCGTCGGGGCAGTAAATACTGCCAACGGGTACCGCTGGATCATCTCTGACCGGGACCCTGGGGCCGCAGGGACCGGAGACTGGGCCTCCGGCCAGCCCGTGGAGACCGTAGGGGACTGCACTTACCTTGCCGAGTGGTATGGATACAACCTCGCTACGATGAGCTGCGCAACGGGTCTTAGGGCCATTTGTGAACTTAAGCTGCCTTAAGAATAAGCCTCAAGGATTTCTCACGTGAATTTTCAGTTTCATTCTCTTTCTTCACGAAATGTAGTACAATAATAGAAGCCGTGACTAGCCCCTATCCATGTCTTTGTTGCCAGAACATCCGAGCTTCTGTTTTAGTTGGTGGGGCGGCCAAAAATACTGGTAGGGAAGCAGCCCTATCAGCTGTCAAAATTCTCGGCCATATCAGATGATAGAATAATAATACATTATAGATTATTTTATTGTGTTCGAGAAGCTCAATGAAATTCTTCCTTACGCCGAACGTTCACTCTACTGGAAATAAGCTGTCGATTGGATTATAAATTTAAAGAAGCAATTACCGATAATATCGATAAACTTAAGGAGTGAAACGAAGTTTAATTAATTAAATAATTAATTAATTAAGGCCGAGTCTTGACATTAACAAAAACTCCTCAAAAAATTCACGAGCTACATCAATGCAACATTTTTCTCATTTGCTAAAAAAATTGGGTCCTAGGGATGAGTTTTTGCAACATTTGTAAGTCAAACTTTCTGATATAATACTAAAATTTGAATTCCTCCAATGCAGAAAACTTTTTATCTAAAACATGTTTCAGGGCAAACACTCAAAACACTTAACGCTGTCCGCTCGAAAAAAATTAGTCTATCGTGAACGCGCTATATAGAGACGCAAATACACATTTTGATTATACAGTAGAAAGCACAGACACAACTTCTGCTCGTCATGTTTTATTTTCCCCATTTTATTTTACTCGAAAGCCAGAGATGAAACTTGCTGTACAGTTGAGGGGGTCACCGTTGTTACCTGAGTCTTGCGTCTTTGGAGCTGGTTATGGGACATGGATTAACTTTTGCTGCCTGCAGATGGTCGGAGGGTGGCTGGCAGCAAATTCTGTGCTTCAAAATTCAGATGCGCCAAGCTATGGCGATATCACTGTTTTATTATGCTGCCTCACCAACATCTACATAGGCAGAAATTCCTAGATCTAGTACTACTGATTCTTCCTAATCGGAAATTTATAGGCTTTTATGGGCTACCTGCGTATGAGTAAGTGGTGAGCGGTATCGGATATCATCGGATGAATGCCTGTGAATTTCCGATTGGGTTTGTGTACAAGATTAGACTATTGCGAAAACTTAGGTCGGGTCCCATCGAAGCAGCAACCGACGTGCGACGCAACAAATTAAATTTTATAGAAACACGTAACATCGAGAACAGTAATTCACTGTCCCCACAGACGCAACCCAGATTGCGCGACACAAACGTAACATCAAGTACAGTAATCTACTGTCCCCACCGACGCAACTCAGATCGCGCGACACGATATATCGTTCACAGGACCCTTGTCTCTCTCTAAAAAAACACAGTGCATCGTTTGTTGCGTCAGTGGGGTACCGGCTTTTCACCGATGGTCACACATCCAGTCGCGTGCTCAAATTGATGAGCGAGTATTCATTAGAACGTCATTCCTTGTACCGTATCCATGCTACTGTTGTTTATTATGCTCATATCGCGATGAAGTGCAAGCCCCACATTCGCTTATCAAGTTGAGCGTACGATAGCATAACGTGGCCCCGGCATTATTTGCGTGAATGCAGTCTCGAAACTGAAGGAAGTATAAACTTACCTTAAAATCCTGGCACGTATGCGTTTGTGTATTTTTTTTAACTTGCCTAATTACATAAATATAATTATCAGGTCGAGACGAAAGTTCTGTTCCCATTTAGATTTTCGCGGGCTATTGAAGGAACTACTCATTATGAGCTTCTAGGAGGCAATCAAACAATAACATCTGAAGTGTGCTGTCAGCAGCTAACCCGCTTAAAGACAGGTTTTTGCAAGAGAAACGACCTTCGTTGGTAAGTAGTAAAGGTGTGATCCTCCACCATGACACTGCCAGACCCCGCTCTTCAAGAGCGACTATGAATCACTTGGATGAATTCGCTGGCAAATTTTGATTCACCCACCATATTCTCCCGATCTTACTTCAATAGATTTTCATCTCTCTAGAAGCTTGTAGAATCAGTTCACAAGACATAGGCTTACTTCAAGAAAACCGGTTGATATGAAGCTCGCTTCTTCTTAAGTGAAAACCAAAAAATTCTATGCAGATGCATGCATGTTTAAATAGTCTTATGGGGAGATGGGAAGAGATGACTGGTAATTGTGCCGATAATTAAAAGAAGTTGTATTTTATCCAATCTTTATTTTCATTTAGAAGCAGTAGAAGGGATAAAACTTTCGTTTCACCTGATACAACGTTAACCCGAATGGCTCCAGGCGTGCCCGTTAGTTACGAGTACTTATAATTTTGAATTAAAGGGCTAGTTGCACATGTACTGTAGAATCTCATTAACTTCTAAAATAAACATTTCCTGCTTGTGTGGTTACAACGCTTTCCAACTAATCCTTCTGCAGCGTTTATTTACCAATGTCTCATGTATTCTCTCCTATAATATATTACACTACCTAAAAACCGAAAAATCGTTTGGTGGCTCAACCTTTGAGTTCTTTAAGCCCTGTTTTGTCCTATGGTATGATGAAAACTTTTCAAATGTATATTCCATGACCGATATTGTCATTTCTGAACTGGTGAACCCCATGCACAGACGAACGAACGAAGACACTAACACATTCTCAGCGCACCTTGAATTTTAATGGGTGACTTCTGTGACGTCATCGTTGTCTCTTATCTCGCTGAACCAGCAACTACCGTTATTGCTGGAACCAAAAGCAATAGTCTCAAATCTTTCAATTATCAACGACACTGGGCGTGACTGGCAGTACCTAATTAAGGTAGCTAGGTATCCCGTCTATCACGCAAGAGCTGACGTCGTTGAGGTAGCGTAATTTCTCGTGAAAATACTGAACTATCCGTCTGTTTTCTTTTGTCGTCTTTAACCACACCCAGCATCCATAGTCATGTTTTGATAAGACAATTTTCAGCTCGCCCGTGTTTCTTGCTACCGTATCTATGCTGCCGACATTAAATTTGTATCGGGACGACGTGCGAGCTGCCCATCCTTGCATCAAGTTGTGCTTGCAAATACATTTGCTTGTCTCGGGTATACTGGTTGATATATATTCACCGAAGCAAACCACTGAACAAGTAATGAGTGATATATATACGAGGTACGCGCATAAAGGGATGAGACTGGCAGAGGTCCGCTAGATTTACCAACATGATGGCCTGTTTACCCAAGAATTTGGTCTGATTTGACTCTATCGACAGAACGTAAGTTAAAACACATAAAATAGACACTACGTGACAAAAAGTGGCTGTGGCTACACTGGTTTCTGAGAAGAGGAAGTCACCGATGCCGTATGGAATATTGGTTGTACTAAAGAATGGCCAAATTATGCAAGTTTCTGAACCTTTAGCTAACTTTCCACAACAATACAAAGCAAGAAAGTTATATCCACATAAAACCGGTATTCTTTTACCAACCACCGAATAAGAGACATTTTATTAGGAGCCTAATCAGTGAAACTGCTGTGAAAATTGATTGAAAATGCAGATAAAGATCGCTCTCTTCCCAAGAAACTACAGGGCAGTGCATTATTATTTTCATTACTGTTACTTTGTCTTCAGCGATCACTTGCTACTGGTAACGATCTCTGTCTTCGCCCTGCCCAGTAATTTTCACCGTTTTCTTTACGATTGTGGCACCTGATTGCTGTACATTCATGATCGCCGCAGAGCTATCTTTATACGAGGAGAACTTGCAGTTACTGGATACAACTGCCGCAGCATATATGTCGAGTACAAATAAATTATGAAGCACACACAGAGGAGTCTATTTATTGTACCCAAATGTCTCTTGGTTCAGTCAAACACATTTGGTGGCACAGAAAAAAAGACAAGAAGTGTTCCGTGGTAAATATGCTAAACATAGAGAAATCTGTATTTAATATAACATGTTTCAATCAAATACATTTGGTATTAAGAAGTAAAGAAAAGGGTACAAATAAAAGTAAATATATATATATATATATAAAATATATATATAATATATATATATATATATATACACCATCAGGGCCCGAGTGCCTGAAGAGTGGACTCATACTGGAGACTGTGCCTCTCTGGCAGATAGGTGGATTCTTGCAGTATGTGGCTTACTGACACGGCATTTCCAGGGCTCAGATGTGATTGCGGGGGTACTGACCCTAAGAAGAAATAGGGATGGTCGGTTGGTCACATGAGCCTTCCGTCTCTGACACCACCCAGCTCTGACAATGTTTGGTCGACTGTTGCCGTGCACTTCTCAGGGATATGCGTCGAGTGGATTGCAATTTCAGAGAGCTAATTAGTTAATTAATGGGTCGCATATCACTACCAAATATCATCATATTTTTTTCAGTGCTAGGAGAGATAGTTATGTGAGCTATGTTTATCATAAAAAAAAATAAATTGATTTCATCACTGATCCCCACAACTAAACTTATTTGGCTAAGCCATTTGGTTACCTTCACTAAAGATATTTGCGTATACCTAACCACCGAATGACGCTGTTTCATATTTCAAATTCAAGCATTATCCGTTCAATATTATTTAATACTACAGGGAAATAAAATATCGCTTTAGACACGCACATTGGATGACAGTTTCATTTTATTTTTCAAATTAAACATTTTGCAAACAGGGGAAAATAACTTCCAAACGTATACATAGGGATATTGTTTCTCATCGTTGGATATCATTTTCCATGCAATTACTCCATCGAAAGCCTTTGCTATTTATGAGAGAACTGATCTGATGGCAGCGAACCTTGCGTGCTGCACAGCTGTGCTGAAGGTCCCGGGAACGAACCAAGTGCCTGGTGAGCGACCTTTGTGGCACTCGGGGACCCTGAGTCAGCAACTTCGATTGTTGTGCACTTGGAGTAAATGTATTGCTAGAGCTTGCAAGTTCATTAATTCCTACCAGAGCCTGTTTGCTTGTTTGCCTGCTATTTTGGCTTGTAGCGCAAGGGGTTGGACTTGCAAGGCATCAGGCTCATGCTCTTCTTCAACTGTCTTAGCTGCATGTACTGTCCCCCTATACTAAATTTGATATTTTCAATTCTTTAGAAAAGGCAATTAATAGAGTACTCGGTATCTTATATACCAACCCCCTAAAGTTTGCGTCCCGTCTTGAACATCTTTTTCTCTCTCTCTCTCGGTGTGAAAATTTGCTCTGGGATTTTGCCAGCAGATTTCGCAATCTAGCTTGTACCTCTTGCTCTTTGAGTTACCTCTTGCTCTTGCCAAAGCAAGCTACTGGTGTTATGGCTCCGTTCTTTGTGACGCCAACCATTCGATTGTGCCCGCTTGCGAGCTTTGAAAGTACCCAAACAGGTGCATGAACAGTCTAT
>LQNS02276924.1:6675279-6687997 GCA_001587735.2 Parhyale hawaiensis | reverse complement strand
TGGTCTGGCGAACACGAGCGACGGCTGGAGGTACTACAGGACCGGCAGGAACCCCGCATCTGGGGGTAGCAGCGACTGGAACACGGGGCAACCCCAGACTACCATATGGAACCCCTGTGGGTACATAGGAAGCGACATAGGGTACCGCTTGGGAGTCCAGGGGTGTTCCAACGGCTACCTGCCACTGTGTGAACTGAGGCAGTACTGAATTCAGCAACCAGTTGCATCTTTGAATTAGAGAATCTTTGAATGTCATTGATGAAGGGGTGGGAAATCAGTAAAACTCGATGTGACTAGATTTGAACAGTTCAAACTCAAGTAACCTCTAGATTGCTAGGTCTTAGTGATCCGGGCTCAGTTCCCTCTAGTACTTTCTGGTAGTGGAGTAGATATTTACTTTAAATTAATTAATCGTTCTCAGTGACGTTTGTACTGCTTGCTCTTTATGGGACCAGTGAACACTCTCTTGTAAAAACCCCATTATGGAAATTAAGATATAGGTATGAATGGTTACTTTACAGGTATAAGACTAACTTTTCCTCGCATGTCAGAGAGTTGGATTGTTTACAATACTACTGTATATATAGTTTGCAATGAGATCAGTACCGCTTATACAACAAGTCAGTAAGTTCTGAACCAGTCGAACAATAAGTATATTACTTCTCGTCACTAAACTGAGACTAGAATAGATAGCAGGCAGTAGACGGACCTACAGACCCATTGCCAGACAGCAGCCGGGACATAGGCCCCGGCCCTCTATGAGCTATCGACATTGGCTAGTTCAGAATCATAGAGACTTTTGGGGGAGAAAAAAAGAAGAAGAAGAAAAATAGTCAGGCAAGGAGACTAGACTATTCATTAGCTGTTTCACTGCTACAACAACTACCCTGAAACTAGCCTGTAGTCTACGATTCTGTCGCAATAATGTTTATTAAGTACCGGTATGGTAAAACTCATTATACCATTCATAAAAAATTCAAAAGCGAAGACGAACATTGAAATCGAAATCCTGTGTATTTAAGAAAAGTTTCGGAGATATAATGTCGCATGACTCAAAAAAACTGCTGACGAGTGTAAAATAACTGAAGGAAGCCACCGCACACATACTGATTTTCTCAGTAAACCTTACTTGGCATGTATTAATTTGGAAACCATTTAGAGAAAATGGCAACACGTGAGAATAATTGAAGGTCATAATTGTCCGTTTCTTAAGCGTTCAGTCATTAAAATCATTTATGAAATTGGACGCCGAAATTAATCCTTTGAGGCTTAACTTATCCGAAGCTCTACCTTTGTCCGTTTGAATCGTGTTAGAAGCGTTAGAGCAACACGATTACGTTAAGCCTGATCAAAACCCAATTTTACAGACAATAGATTAAGTTTCTGGAAGTCTAAAGAGTAACCTATCGAGGGCTATGCCTGAAACTCAATCCAAAGGGTCGAAGCCACTGTATCTGCCTGAAGTTTCAAACATGTGAAGCCTCAACGTCTTAATGTTTGCACCCAATCGAACGTGTCCTAACTCTGCACTGTAAGGCTTACCAAAGATGATACGCACCTACTTAGAGTAATTCTTACACGTCAGTATAGATTCTTACGCCTCTCTAGTAGAGATAATACTAAATACATATGGGTATGCATAATTAATCATAAATGTTTTATTCTTTTTCCAACATTAAATAAATTAAAATATTAATCTTGCCTTTCCCAAATAGTAACACCAAGTATTTATTTGGGAAATTCTAGAAGGAATTACTGTCAATGTCAATGGGCGGATTCTTGCAAATACTTAGACCGCATTGGTCGCACTTGTGAAGTGCGAATTCCGATCAAAACTGGTGGTGATGCGATAACCACAAAGTATCATAGCAGTTTCGTGGTCCGAGGGGCGAGATTATTCAACAAAATGCCACGTTACATTCGAAATACCACAAGTAATAACACTGTAAGATTTAAAAATTTACTGGACGCATACTTACTAAAAGTAAAAGGCAAACCTGTTGTAAGCGGCTACGAGCTACTAGCCTTCTCTCTGGTCACGGACTGCAGCATCACCTTTGTACAAGATGGGTGACGTGCATTGCGTCACCTCGACCTCGTCGAAGTATCGTCAATGCATCATGGATACACTAGGTGTGCGTAAATTAAGTCTCAAGGCTTGACTACAGGCTGCTGATGGCGTATATAATGGAAACGGCTAATTTTAAAATAGACATGTCTTCTGTTTTTTGTTTGTTTGTTTGTTTGTTTGTTTTTGTTTGTTTTCATCTTTATTAAGTCGGTGTCGTCTTTTATAACTAAGCATTATGAATCGGAGTGGCGTCATCCCCAACTCGAGCGCACATACCGTCCTAGATAGAATCTGCTGTGGAAGCTACATAAATTAAACATGCTTGCTCAGTTTTTGTTGGAAAATACAGAAATTTGGAGAGAACAACCTATTTTATATGTACAAACATTAAAATCCTCCGTCCCTAGCTGCCAAATCTTTACCCGGAACTGCAATATCAATATTTCAGGTGTTCAACCACCTGGGTCCTGCTTTCCCATTGTAGGACTTGTTCTTTCCAAGGGCAAAAAAAATCAACTTGTTTGCTGTAGATTATAGAACATCAACCTTAGTTGTATCAGAACAAAAATCATCGTTTTATCGCTTCTATCTCTTCGCGTATGTTACCACGTTGAGGCATTCCAGACTCCTGTAATCGTGTTGCTTTTAGACACACAGCTTTGTTTACGAGCGCTCGATAAGATATTCTAACGATTTCCTTAGAAAACTAGCTCATCATTTTATTAACGTCTAAACCCGCCCTTCCGTTTACTCAACAACACATAAGTATCTTACATCGTAAAATGAAATGCTACATACTCTTTCGCTGATGCCGAAATTAACACAGAAATATCGGTATATCTACCACTTATGAATAATTACTCTATAGCTCATCATGATCAATATAGGGCATTCAGTCTGCATATTATTCACGAATAATGCAAATCAATGAGTCTAGTTCCCAGGGACCTGCTCTTCATTCTATATGCATTGGTAAGTCAAAAATTACAATAAAAGAACGATGAAAAGCACTTCCTTTGGAGCATAGAACAGATTACCCCACGCGCTTACTACACGGTTCTATATCGATATATCATAGTGCCTACAGTAGTACCAGATTATCTTTTGGTAAATAAGTAACATGGCACTATCATTACCGCACAATTATTATTTATGGTAACACAACTCATTGCGAAAAAGTAAAAGTATTAGTTAATTCTGCAGTTACTTGCACTTCAGAAAAACTCTTCAATGGATCAGAAGAGAATAATAACTAGAATAACTTATCTTTTAATGGGGTGGATGCAATGAATAAACAAAATATATCTCAGTGTCAGTTTAAATTTTGCAATTTTGAGTTGGTTGTGAAAAAAAAACAGCCCAGTATCGCAAGCGAAAGAAACTCAACATTTCTACCTTTCTTAATCACTGTATCCGCCTTGGCCCTATATATATAACATATATATATATATATGTATAGCGGAATGCTCAGAATATAAAAATATCTATATATTTTTTTTTATATAACATTACGCATAGATATTATATCTACAGCAGTTGCAAAAACTTCTGAGACCTTTCGAACAACTTCGACATATTGGTAATAGCTCATCGAGGGCCCAATCACAAGTCCCGGCGGCTCTCTGGGACTGGGCCCCTTCGTCCTTCTATTTACGGACACTTCCATATTTAAACTATTTCAAATAGCACTGACGAGGCTCTCCAAGAAAGTTTATAATAAGTTTCACCATAATTGCCCATCTTTCAGAGTAAATTGATCGCGACGACATTTGGGGAGTGGGCTTACCTTGTCTTGCCTTCGCTGCTCTAATCAATAATGCTCTTCCTATTCTAGTAGGAAAATTATTGTAATCAACATATTTTTTATTATTACCAGTACCGCTTATATATGTGTGCGTGTAAGTATATACAGTACAGAAGTCAGGATATCAATCTAACATAAATATGATTATTAGTGTCAAGTGTGCACACGGTTTAGCAAGATACGAGATTTTACCAGTCAGCACTTTTACTACTCTTATAGGGTAACATGTCTAGTACCCGTCCACCATGCTAGTAGCCGTCCACTTGGCTTAAAAAACTTCCAGTGTAAAAACTAGCAGTGCTAGACAGCCGTACATAGGCTTAAACTGTAGGCTAAGTAGTACCCTACAGTTTACGACTATGTACGGCTCTCTAGTACAGCTAGTTTTCATAGAGGATGTTTTTAAAGCCAAGTGGACCGCTACTAGCATGGTGGACGGGTACTAGACATGTTACCCTAATGTGGCAAGACCACACAGCTGACGCGTTTTACCTTTCCTCTTGTCTCGTTCTTTTCTAATAAAAAATGTTCATCATACCCGGACTTCTCATTGTCTGTTCCTGCTCTATAATAATAATAATTAGCTTTTATTAAGAACATAGTGGGTTCACAAGATATGCTTACAAGCTTACGAGTACAAAAAAGTAGCCAAAAATTCAACCTAGTAAGTAGGCCCAGTCCAGTCACAAATATTGGTGGCCACGTACAATGAGAATAAATAGATACAGTCACAAATATTGGTGGCCACGTACAATGAGAATAAATAGATACANAGTAGCCAAAAATTCAACCTAGTAAGTAGGCCCAGTCCAGTCACAAATATTGGTGGCCACGTACAATGAGAATAAATAGATACAGTCACAAATATTGGTGGCCACGTACAATGAGAATAAATAGATACAGTCACAAATATTGGTGGCCACGTACAACCATGAAATTGTTTACCCACAATGCTGTCGCAAGCCTGACAGATACATCATCCGGGCTTAGTATGATTATAATGCCATAAATTTTTTAATGTAGTATTTATTATATAGCTACAGACAAATTTTTGAAAATCCCTACCCAGGGCATCTTTTCACGGCACGTGTATAAGATCTATTTATGTATTGATTAGTACCATGTCACCTCACCTAGCCCTGGACCTGCCCCAGTTCCACGGTCCACTTGGGGTGTCGCAATTTGCCGCTCTAATACCAAGCTAATGTAACTATAATGCACAAATAAATTACCTTGTCTGGGCTCGCATCAGTGACCAAATTCCCTTGCGGTGGCTTCTATTGGCTTATTGATAAATTGACAATAATCTTAGCCATATAATTACACCGGCTGCAAGGACTTAGAGGACGTTAGTCACGGCACAAACATAAATCATTGGATCCTATGGCGGTATCAAAAGTGAGTGTTCTCGCTTCAGTCCCAAGCCGGTGTGTCATATATTTAGGGATAAACCGTTACAGACATTCGTCTGAAATCTAGAGAGCAGTAATTTTTACTTTGGGTTGCATTCTGCAATATCTGTTGATCCTTTTTATCGAAATGTTAATTAGAAAACAGAAGATTTTCTCTGAACGTTAAACCGGAGTTTACTACGACAACAGAGTTCAAGAATAATAAAAACGACAGAAATATTTTTAGGTTCCGTGCTTGGGCTGAACTGTATATTTTCTTATGATGTATGACATAGCGCTTATGAAATCGTGCTGATGAGAGTTGCAATCACATTACATGGTTCCAAATTACTAAAAAAAAAAATCTTCAAGCTGCAAGAATGTTTGCTGTGCATTTCTCTTTTTTAGGGCTTGGTTGCCCTATTTCTCTCAAGCTGGAATTACGGTATTTATAAATGCTGTTACTGCTCTAAGATGCTGGTCAGGTAGATCAGGTAGAGTCATTTCTAAGGAGAAAGTTACCTGCTTAGTTGACCAATTGGAGCACTTCCCTCCCATTATGTTATGACGTAACAACAGCAATAGCCGATGACATCCGGCGGCCTTTATTTGAGGCACATCCCGCGCTAGGCGATCACGTGGCCCAATCTAAGAGCAGCTATTGGCTCATAAAGTGGGCGCCGCCCTTGACGTCAAGTGAGCCAATCAGAGTTAGGCAGAATTTGAATGGTTAGAAATACAGCTCTTTTAGCTCGCCATGTCTTAAAACAAGTCTCGCCTTTTATCGGATGCGGTTGTGGAATTCGGCCGCCAAAGAAGGCATTGCCATAAATGAACTAAGGTGACGTTATCTAACACATAATAAATTGTGTGACACACGAATCAGGTGACGCTCGTCACTGGTGACATCATAGGTCTGCCAGCCTATCAAAGGGTGCCACCCTCATGACGTCGGGAGCAGTGGAGAGCAAGCTCCATTGGCTAATTGACTCAGACGACCTGCTACGTCATAAAGGACGCTTTTTACATGACGATAGAGCCATGCGATTGGTTTTGTATCAAACAACCTTACAATAAAGCCGGTAAACGCGTTAAGTTTTTTAACGCTTTCACTCATCCACTCTTTGACTCGTATTATTTTGTAGCGTCGTTGTCTACTCAACTCTGGCGCGGCGCAAAAGGGTTATAAAAATTCTAACCGCCAAATCAGCATCCTTGACAAGTGCTACTAGGCAACTTTCTTTCATGCCCCAACTGTCTTGACCTCCCCGAGCTTAGCGTGTCCGCTAGAATTGATTGTGTTTACTCGAGTAACTCTTTGGCTGCGTCAATTTTCTTCATCTTCTTCCTTTTCCCCCAGCGATCTGTATGATTCTGATATCATAGCACAAGCTCATAGAGGGCCGGACCGCAAGTCCCGGATGTTCTGTGGTAATGAGCTTGTTGATCTACCTATTGTCAACTATCTATTTTAAGCTCTCCCTTTACCAACGCATTTACTGGTTTTTTTACAGTTCTACGAGCTGGTCCCGTACTGGTGCTGGGACCTAAAACCGCACATTTGCTGATGGATGCTCAATCAACTGTGTGATAAGTGCAGAACCAGTTTTTGTTCTCAATACCCATGTGCAATATTTGAGGCAATATATATTGATCCAGTGCACTACAACGGCAACAGTGCAGTGCATGTGACGTGATAGATGATGGGCATAGTGACTGTGGCACCCAATAAGTGTAGGTTAGGGTACCCAACGCACCCAATAAGTGTAAGTTAGGGTACACGAATGTAAATGGTCTTCACGGCAATCTAGACGAGCTTTCTGTCGCCGCGTCCCGTTTGGACATTTAGTGCGTGGAGAGCAAGGTCACCGACAGACGTCATTGCTCTGAGCTTAGGTTGCCTGGTTATTCGGTACCCATTTTGCTGCGTCGGGGTGCGCGCCCCAATGGCTTGGGCGTTGCGCTGCACATACGTGAGGGGTTTTCTGCAGCAAGAAGGGGTACCTATGAATGTCAATGTTGTGAATTCATTATCGTTAGAGTTTATGGCTCTAGGCAGAATTTCTACACTGCTTATGTGTACAGGTCTCCGAACACATATGACAGAATCTAAGACTGGCTTTTGCAGGCGACGAGTCGCATCCAGTCTGTTGATCGCCGTGCAGTGTTCTGATTTGTTGGTGACTTATTTGCCATCACACAGATTGGCTTGTGCCGCCTCGCACTGACGCTCATGGTGTAGCTGCTCGGGAGTTCTGCACACTTGCTGACTGTCGTCAGATGGTGGTTGGGCTGACAAACAGGGGGGGGGGGCGTTCTGGATCTTGTGATGACTGATGTTCCCGACCTGGCGCATGTGTCTATAGGAGCTCCAGTTGGTAGGTCCGATCACTGTCTGGTGCTTATCACCCTGAGGACTTCTGTTCGGACTCCAGAATGCTGTACTAGCCGCCGTGTGTACCTCAGGTCCCGTTGATAGTGAGACCTTGTCAGGAGAGAGACCGAGACTCTTCCTTGGGGAGCATATTGTGGGAGCCCTGACATGGTCAGCGATATGGGCCATGGCCTACTTATTATTATTCATCGCCGTGTTCCCAGGGTGACGGTTCGTCTCCGCAGTGGGGACGAGCCGTGGTTTAATGAAGACTGCAGGGCGGCTTATGATGCCAAGCAGACCGCCTATCTTGAATGGAGGCCTGGTGGGGCCCGTAGAGAACGACAGGAGTTCCGTGACGTTCAGCGAGCGGCAAATGCTTGCTACACAGCGGCGAAGTGGCAGTTAGTACTTCGCTGTCGCGGACAGTTGTCTTCATCTTCTTCGCATGCTGGGTGGCAGACACTGAAGCAGTCTGTTTTTGGAGTCGATTCTGCGATTCTACCGTTGTGCGGGGAGGGCGGTGGGATTGTCTCCCGTGCGAGAGAGGAGGCTGAACTTTTTAATGCTCACTTCCACCACTTCGACTCGAAGCAGGCCAGGGATGGTATCACTCCAGCTGCATCGTGTGCCGGTCGTCTCGTGCTTATAGCGCTTGCCTTTAGGTCTAAAGAAGTAAGATCTCTCCTCTCTGGATTGCAAGTCTTGGGAGTTCCTATTGATGGGAAGTTAACATTTGAGCTCCAAATTCGTAATATTGCTGCCTCCGCTTCTCAAAAGCTGGGTATTATGAGAAAGGCATCGAAGGTTTTTGCGGACCCTAACCTTGTGTGTAGGTGTTGCTGGAGTTTCCTCCTACCTATAGTAGAATATTGTTCTCCTGTGTGGGCCTCGGCCGCTGCATCTCACTTGCGGCTCCTTGATAAAGTTATATGTCGCGCTTCTGATTTGAGCTCGCGGCTATTCAATTGTAATCTTGAACACCGGCGCAGGGTTGCTGCCTTGTGCATGGTCTATGAAATTTTTCACAACGAAAAGGACCCTCTTAGACCCTTGGTGCCAGTCCTCCCTGTGCCTCAGCGGCGCACTCGCGGAGTTGTAGCACTTCACGAGTTTGCTGTTCAGCTGCCTCGAGTGCGCACTACCCAGTACCAGCGGTCATTTATGTATCGTTGTTAGCAATGGAATGCGCTGGATGGCTCGGTTTTGCAGAATCAATCGTTTTGTCTCCCGTGATTGATACTCATGCATGTGCTCCTTCTTGTTCTTCATTCCTGTGCCACGAGCTTTCTTCTCCTGTTTAGGATGTTGGGTGGCGTGAGGACCTTGTATTCTTGGCACTTACCTTCTACCCTCACGGCTTTTCACTCATTTTGAATAATAATAATAATAATGTAGGAAAGTTACGGTTATCTAATCAAATTTGGAATGAAGTAAAATTTAGAATGCAGTGCACTTTTCTGTTGTTTCTCGAACCTTACTCTGGCACAGTAGCGCATTCGGACTACTGGAGGAGAGAACACGTTGAAAAGATGGACGTGTAGCTCGGACATTAATTAGTTCAGCCATGGAAGGTTCAGTCATATCTTGAGGTAATAGATGACCATTTGATAGCATTAAGGCAAATGAAATGCAGTCACTAACTAATAATTACAAAAGTGAACAAGCAGATGGTTTTGTTTACCCTATATGGAGTAAGTCGAGCCCCAGCTCTTTTTCAGTTGACTAAAACTGAATCAGGATAAAAATAGTGATTCATAAAGCTTTATCTATACGAATTATTTACCTCCATTTTTCATGACTGGCACACAAGTTAATATATTGTGTAGACGCTTTGACGTTCTATAATCAAGAAAGACAAAATAGAACACATGGACTCTATAAACGAAATATAACCTGCAATCATGGTCGGTATTGGTCCCAAGACATGTTCGTGTTCAGGACATGCATCAAACTACAAGAAAAATTGCCGCTAATGGTAAATTACTACCGAGGCCGTAGTTCTGGTCTTTCATTATATCATTATGAATTGTTTTTGATTCAACAGGCGTTTTTTCCGTGCGTATCATCATCATTATCTATGCATCACTCGAAAATAGAAAGACTTTCTTGCTGTAGTAAATATTGAAAACGAGCATCACACACAATGTTTGTATGTAGTATTTTTTGTTACTTACTGTTCTTCCCTCTAATATTCTGATTATATTCATAGCTCATTTTACTGGCTGTCAGATAAAAATTATTAATAGGATACGATAAGAGGAGCACAGCAATATCGACTTCGCCAGGTTCAATTTTCCGCAGCATTTTCTTAAAATGAATTAATTGACAGTTAACTGCTCATGATACGCTATCTCTATGAGCGCCAGTTTAGCTCGCGCCCGCAAATTATGGTACTCATTCACTGCGCGATATATATGAGACCTTAAGGCTATAAGAGGACAGTAAGGTGAGCCCTTAGTAGCGTTGTGGTGTTTCACCGTTTCATATTCGTTCATGGGGTCCATAGAAGGATAAAATTAACTGTTCAGCGCACAATGCATAGCAATATAAATAAAGTTCGGACAAGATCCGCGTGGCGTTTCTCATGCTATCCAAGCAGAGGTGGCATTGCGCTCTTTGACTAGCGAAAGAGCTAGCAACGATCGAGTTATTTCTGCAATGCACGTAACTTCTTACATCTGCTCTTTCTGGCACTTCCAATAAGTTTGAGTCCAATAAGTTATTGAACTTGACAGCTTCAATTCTAGTGCAAGAGTGGCATAACGAGTTTAATGTACATTGACCCTTGGGATTTGCTCTTAAACTTAGAGACTAAAACTTCTAGGCAACAGCAGGACATCGTCACCCTGCAATCTTGACTTAGAGGAGATTGCGTCGTAAAGCCGATTCACATTTCAGGTACGTAGTTACGTGGCCAACACAAGAGCCATTTCAACTTCTCAATTATGTTAAAAATGTCAATAGTTAAAAACAAGCGGCCCACTCAGTTCCTAAATAAGGACAAGAAACAAGTACAGTAGGTACTTTGAAGAAACCCCGTTTCCTTGCTTTAGTTCTGTTCACAGGAATATTTTTTTAGCGTTTCCTTTGTTTATTTTTTACTTAATCTGAGCATCGTCAGCTCGGACAATACATACAATGTTTACTTTGGGAAGGAAACACAATCATCTGCATCCATGCTACCACCTTCAGGTACTTCAGACACTTTTAGAGCATATATATAAAAATTATAAAATTTGGCGAGCAATGCCCCCTCCCTCTCTGGCATTCAGCTGATGCATTTCCTTTTTTCATTCCTTCACATCGAGACAGAGAGGCCAGTCGACCAAGAAAGCAAGCAACCAACAGACAAACTGCGTGTTATTATCTTGCGGAAAAAATAACATCTGTGCGTTATACGTAGCCATAAAGTACTTCACTATTGCTTATTATAATTATGAGATTACTCGAGACATATGGTGATATATGAAAATCGACGCAGTGGCTTGCGGTGAATATTAAGAGTTCACACGACATTCATAAAGCCACGTTCTCTTATTTGAGCTGTCGTTTAATAAAACAGAACAGCAAGAAGAGCGTAGCTTGCAACTGTGATCCAATTTACTCAAAAGGTAAAAAAACATGTCAGAAATTTCACCATAGTCAAACCAGCATTAGCAGTCCTTTAGGGGCGGAGCTGAATTGAACGCAGCAGTGCCAAATCTAACCTATTAACTAATGCACTTTGAGTATTCGAATATAAATATAATTTTATCGATTGAGTCAACTTATAAACGCGCTTAAGTGAGATTTGGCATAATTGCTTTGCGTTCTTAGCCACGCCCATCGGACTCCTTGCGCTGGTTTGACTATAGTGATGCTTGCTTAGCAAACCAAAGTGACCGCTAACAATCCAGTAATATTTTTTGTGCACATACGCAGTTGTGCGTACTAGGGCACAACAAGTTCTGCTAGCGATGAGTAGGTGGAACATGTCCACTTGATTGTCGAGTGAACACGCCTTAGTTATATTCTCTATAACAGATCTGAATTTTCTTTCGCAGCCAAGATTCTTTTAAGGAACACTAGTGTAATTTCAACTTAACTGGTTTTAAAAAAAAAATAATAAACTGAATTTAAACTAGCAAGAAACTTTTGGTACGATAATTTTCAAAATTTGGTCTAATTCCTTCCATTTCTGAGAGTACAGTTGTTTTAACCAACATAAAAACCTAGGGGTTCAAAACAACTATGGCGCATAACTCCTTTGCCATTCCTTGCGCTCTTTTACTTCTTAGCGCTTCTCAAATACTTTCACTCATCAAATTCGAAAATTGGATTTCATGTACTGTGGATCCTGCCGAACTGGACAGCCAGGGTGTGGCTAGACGAACCTACCCATGCACCTCAGAAATGTTATGTATCTCTCTTGCTACCCAACTTCCCTTGGCTGACGGATACGTCGCCTGCTACGAGAACAACGTATGTAACGTCTACAGCAGCGACGCAAGCAGCTACGTCCAGTCGAGGGGCTCCCTCGGACAGACGTCGTGCAAAGTCGTCAACAAAGTTCTCAGTAAGGCTTAGTTTTTTATGAATCAGATTCTATCTTAAACTTTTAAGCTTACTTCATTCGTACATATCTTAAGTAGCTTAAATTGAAAACAAGACTCACTGGGATCTTTTCATGCTTACTTTATTTCCAGCATTTTATTTTGAAGACTTACTTGATGTAGATATTTCTCATATAGTTTTAGCCTGATGCAAGATCTCGATAAAATGACAGCTATGGAAGAATTCTTTTCACTTTTTTGCGCTCACATTGTTTCCTAGAAGCTCATCTACTGTGTAAAATTAGCTGCAATGGATATAATATCTAAGCTTTACTTGTTGACAAGCTAAACTTCATGCAATCTGACACATAATGCAGCTGATGATTGAAAATGTATAAATATTTGTTTATTTGTATACATACATATATATATATTGGTATATCTGGGCAGCAGATCATTATCTATACAAGTTTCATTGAAACGAAGATGACTTCTGAGCTTACAGAGCTTTACAGCTTCCCTTTCCACTTCACGAAACCTAGA
>LQNS02276924.1:6641124-6669166 GCA_001587735.2 Parhyale hawaiensis | reverse complement strand
CCGTCATTGTAAATGACGGCATATTGGGTTATTAATGACTGGTGCACGTGTGCGATAAATGACGGCAGTAAGTTAGCCCTTCAGGAAAACCCCCGCTGGCTTCCTCATTTTTCCCCTAATACTGAAGAAAAAGATTGCAAGGTTCCCCACTTTTTTTTTCGCCGAAAAAAAATTGCAAGGTAACCCACTTTTTTTTACATTTTGAAATCTGAATTTTCTCCTATCTTATTCCCATAGAGCGTGACAGGAAAGATATAAATCTATAAATAAATAAATAAATAAATAAATAAATAAAAACACGACGTGAATTATTATGTAGTAGATAGACTAGCTGTACCTGTGCAATTTTCACAATCTACCGGGCCTTTAATTTTTATACATACTGTGTGTCCCCTTTATGGAGCTTTCTAACGGTGCAAACCAATCTCATTCTGTTCTACCATTAACTTCTGCTTCACCCCCATCCCCTCCTTTGCCTTATCCCCACCTCCTTCCTACCGAGACATGATGCAATCGGCAAACCTTTGCGTCACGAATTGCATGACATGGTGCAATATCCATTTTTAATGCCCATTATTCATAGTGCTCCCTTTATAAAAATAAAGGGAAAATATCTTTAATGCAATTATAAAACTACCTTGCCCAGTGGCCGAAAGATTACTGAGCGAGCGGCATAGTATCTATGGGTCGAAGGGCTACAGTAGCTTAGAGATTAAAGGAAGGCAGATAAACACTACTTTTCGCACTGTGTGTGGCGTCCATGGTAGGTAGGTAGGTAGGTAGGTAGGAACAAGCGTATTAATATATAGATTATTGACTAGAGTGCCCGGGCTGTCAGAAATGACAGAGAAGAATTTGAGACCACCCGCCTTCATTTAATATACCTAAGCATACGCTACAATAGCCCACTCAAATTGTAATAAGAGATATATGTTCACTTTCAATTCACGTGAGAAGCACAATCGACTCCCACCATAAGCTAGACGGGGAAAACCTTACATTAGTAAGCTGCAAAGCCGCAGTGAATTTAAATAAACTACCCGGCGCGTATCTATGATACAGAACAAGCCTTCAGTACACCGAAGATTTTATGTGGAAGTGAAATCTGCTCCGTCAAAAGGAAGACATCAAGCGTAAAGAAATAATGTCTACTGCCCGTGAAAATCATCGCTTCGACCGCCCTTTGTTTATTAGCTTCTGAATTTGTACGTGGTAAACTGAGAACACATGCATGGTTCGATGTATGGAGCAAGTTATAAAAGTAAAACTGCACGGCCGGGCTAAGAGAAGCTGTAATATCGTTATTGTTTCGATTTCAAGAAGTGTTTCAAGCAGGTAGTGCATTAAGATAAAGGAATAAGGATCTCACTTTCGCCATTTTCAACAACAAGTCATCGATCTCTATGGAAACGCAATGTAATTGCAAAATCTACAAATTATTTTTCGCTTATTTTGTTAAGTGGGGGGACACAAAACATATAAATATATAAATAAAAAAATATACAAACAAATAACACACGACGGGGTTTATTTAACTGTTCGATAATACTTTCGGCTCCGTATGTAGGTACATTCGCCCATTCATCTGCACGTTACGCTTTCAGTATTAGAAAGGAAAAATTCAACTCGCAAAAAGCTCTGATTTTTACTGGAAAGTGTTTCAACCATAGCTGTGCTATTTTCACTTCTTGGAAAATTTTTTGGTCGGTCTCGAAGTGGAGACATGGTGTTTCTACTACTAGTGCGAGAAACGCAACCCTTTTGTTGACTAAGTCACGGAAGTATGTTTTTGAAAATATCTTACAATCCTATCGAAAAATTGCACAATACTTCCAATTTCACCACAATGTCAATAAAGTCCATCAAGTCCACGAAGTTCACCAAGTCCACATTGTCCATCAATTGCACAAAAGCAACCAAGTTCACAAAATCCCGTGACCAGGCCTACACTATAATAACCCGAGAATTCCCGGGTTCGTATCCTAGATACGGTTTGGCAAGAAACAAATTGGGCACCTTGGAACTTTTTCTTCAGTATTAGATGGGGAAAATAAGGCTTCGGGACAGACAGACAGCTCGCTCTTATTATAGTACTAGAGGGCCCAGCTGTCAAAAATGACGGTAAAAATTTTGTGATTCAGCTCTTTATTGTTCTTGTTCCCAATATAGGTTTTGCTGTGTTATAGGTCTCATCCCTGCAGGCCTGATCTTCCATTAGTGAAACGCAAGCTGTACAACAATGAGTTTTGCGATAGCATTATATCCCAACCCCTGCAAGATAAGGAGTGAATATCAGCTTGGAATTGATCTAGCGTTACGTTGCACTGTACCCCCCCCCCATAAACAATTAATTGAGGGGGTTTGACCCACCCCATTAGTTGTGTTACAAGCTAATGTTCCTCCCTTCCATCCCGCAATCCTTATGATGGAATAGAATCAGATGTAATGCCTTTCAAAGATATATAAAACTTTGTAAATACAGAGAAATTTTGGGGCAAACACTGCACTTTTGACATAGCACCGTAATTTTCAGTGTTAGTAAATGCTATATACCAATGACCTACATCAACAGCAAGATCAGAGGTATTTATCCATGGGTTACGTTTGAAGCACAGCTGAGATTTAGCAGTTGCATTAGAATTAGTAAAAACAGTTATTGGCAGTTTAATCTTACGAAATACGTTTAGACTCTGACATGGGTTACAAAATCTGCTCCGGGGATCATAAATAACCTCATCGTGAGAAAATCCACCATGAGAAGAGATTAGAAAGTGGTATGGCATAGTCCTATATTCACAATTTTGATAGTCAGTAGAATGAGGAACAATGGGCAAATTAGGAGCTCGGGACTGATGAAATTTAATAGATATTGAAACAGCATTGATACGATATTGTTGGAATTTTGTAAACATGTGAAGGGCTTTTGTAGTAAAATTATTAATATTCATTTGTGATTTAACGAATAAATTCATTTGATACGGGAGAGAATAGTCTCCTGAATGAGTTATTGTGGTATTTATAATATTATTGCTCGGTGTCCTTCTTCTCAAGCGACGGCGGAAGCGGCGGCGGGCAGAACGGCGTCGGAAGCGCCTCATTCCTCTCCTGCGACGTGCCATCTTGAAGATGATGAATACACCAGCGATCTTCAGAGAGAGCAGAACGATCCGGCTCGAAGTTTGCGAAGACAATGACTGGTTTTTGTTTGAAGTACCTTTTATATCCTTGGTACTTGCCAGTCATGATGAATCCGTTTTTAAGAGCTTCAAGTGTCTGGTATGAAAAATAGCATTTGTCAGATCGTGTAACATCGATAACGAAACCATTGGGATCTTCTGATATCATAATGGTTATGTCACGAGGAGATGTCACACCATTGAAGAGGTCATAGTTGTAACAAAAATGCAATATATTGGCAAGAAATGTTTTGCCCTGACCGCCATGTTCTTCATAGTACCAGCATATTTGGCGATTATTTTGCTGGGCAATATGCTCTAGACACTGAGACTGCCATCTAGAACACCTGGAATCGCGTAATTCCATAAATCTAGCGTGTCGAATTTCTAGCTGACGAATGTCATGAATGATTTCATCGTAGATGCGCTTGTGTCTGACGTATTCGATTCGACATCTAGCATCTTGAGCTTCAGCTCCAAGAAGGTCTTGAAGGAGAGTTGATGTTGAAATTTGCGCTCTAGATATGTCTTTTCGAGAGAGTTGCCGACGCACTGCATCCCAGTCACCATATACTTGTTTGTTTCCTCCCTTACAGCAATATCTAAAGTTCTGTAAAGTGGTCCCTCTTGAAAACTCCCAGTGACACGCCAAAGTTTTTCGGACGTGGATGAACGAGACAGAGTTTCGAAACTCGACGAAACCCTGTAGATGACGGGTTCCTTGTGTGCCATATTCGAGTCCGAAGACGAAACGAGACACTTGCCCAGCGGACTGGAGTCGGCCATAATAATCGACACAAAAGTTTGGATTATTGTATGTGAAACACCAGCGACGATGTCTCTTGTCAACCATCCTAGAACTGAACATGGCCAAAATTTAAGACGTTAATATAACCTGAATTGACCTTGACTAGTACCCCCCCCCACCTAACCTGATATGATATGATACCAAAACGGGCTTAACTTATTATTTTGGGTTTAAGAAAAGCGCAATTGAGGTTTATCACTTGCGTCAACAATTCTAAAAACAACTAGAGCACTCTGAGAGCGCATACTTCCGCCAAGCGAGGCAGCGGTAGCAAAAAATTCAAACCATAATTTTTTTGTATAAACTCCAAAATTGTATTATTTGTGCCTTTATAACTCTTTGAGTAATACTGCTAACAAATGTTATGGTAAACGTGAGTCAAACATACAAACGAACAAACTAATCTGCACCAAAATATAATTATTCATGTCCTTTAACATTACTAGCAACCCCTATCAATTTCATAAAGATCCATTCATTATTTTTTGAGTTATTGTGCTAACAATCATACAATTAAAAGCAGTGACAAGCGAACGAATGAACAAACGGATCATTACCAAAATTTGGTCATTTACTCTTTCTTATATACCTAACAACTCATGTTAATTTTGTAAAAATCCATCCATAACTTTTTGAGTCATGGCATTGAGGAAAATGAGGCAGACAAACAAACAAACGGACGGATACATCGTCACCAAAAGTTTATCATCTGTTTCTCCTAACCTACTCAACTATCCCTGTAAATTTCGTTCAAATCGGTTCATAACTTTTTGAGTTATCTTGGTGACAGATAGAGAGACAAACAAACAGACATAAAAAAGGACGAAAACATAACCTCCTTGACGGAGGTAATAATTGTTGGAGTTCAACAATGAACGAAAAAGGATGCTAGTATATAATGCTCGTATAGAGATAGCATAACGTAAGTAACAATAGATGATCAATCGCCTGATGAAAAGTTAATACACACATGAGTTGCCTTCTCGTTGTCGATCAAGTTTGGCTGCTTCTTAACGCAATAGCCTGTAATTGTTTATAAAGTTTTATAAGTACCTATTACTGATACTTGATCTTATTAATTATTGTAATAATAGCCTGAAAGTAACTGAAATCTTATAGGCAAAGTGCGTAGACTTAGTTTTCTTTAAAATGTGTAATTGAAGTTTTGTAGCCAACTACGTGGACATCTAATAAATATGTTCCAATCTACAAACAGGTGCAGACCTTGTGGCCCCAGACACATCTGTCAAGTTCAGTGAACTTTCAGCGTACCTCAGCAACCATACCTGTAGGTATAATATTGCTGTATCACATAATTTCGTTTTTATCTATAAAAGAATATAGCAATCTACATTGTAAAAATGATGAGAAGAATCTGAATGTAATTTTGCTTTATTCTCCAGTTTGATGTAAGACTTTATGCAAAGTAATGACTCAAAATGACGTATATATCTAACTTTGGTATTATATATGACGATAACGACAAGGTTTACTAATTTCTTTAGCTAGTTTAGCTTTATTTTACTAGTTACTTAAAAAAGTTTCGCATGTTATGAAAATAATTTTATTACACTGTGTTAATATCTTCGAGAGCTACCGTCATCTTTGAATACAGCTTTTACTAAGCGCTATCTTGACACCTACTATAGTGTTTCGTACGGACATTTATCAATTAATGTCCTCAATTGAGTCTATGATGCTGATCACCAAATGCTTCCAGTTTATAATGATACTTTTTCCACCTCTACATTTGTAGCTTAGTGAGACATTGAACTTGCTTGCTATCTGTGGGGCTTTCGAGCTATGATATTCGTTTAGGAAATTTTCAGCTAAATATAGATATCATTATTTCATGACCTCTGAACTATTGACACTGAACATAATGAAACTGAACATGATAGACTTTCAATGCTGTGCAGTCGGCACAAACTTCTGGGTCGGCCTGGACAACACAGATGGTGCGTGGTACTGGTACCACTCCAACAGGAACCCGGGTGCTCCCGGCACCGGAGACTGGGACGCCAATGAGCCCAACGAGTATCTAATCAACGCCTGCGGTACAATTGAAAGCAGATTTGACTACAGACTTGGAGTGGCAGACTGTTCCGGTGGCTACCTTCCTGTGTGCGAGCTACAGTTGTCCTAGCTTGTCTCAGAGCCGTCGCCAAGCTTCCACTTCATCATCCCAACATTGCTATTATGTAACCAACATGCACGTAACCTGTAGCTAATAAAGCCCCACCACATTTTATTTTAGCTCCCCTTCACCACCCCAATGCTACTTTCCTACCATCACCACTGCTTCGCAAGTGTATCTAAGCAAGATTTAACTACCACTCGTTGTTCATGTTAACAATTTCGTCATATTGCTCAGAAGCTCAGGATTTTATCCTGACCTGCTTAGACTTCGAGGAAGTGCAGCAACTACAAGTTATAATACAGTTTTAAACGTTAGACTGCAGGAGTCGTGAGGTCAAGAAATGCATGTGAGATTCTCATAGTGGGTCTCGATACTGGCTACTACTCCTCATTTTTCAAACTAACAAGCATGAAAAACCTGAAGTACCGTACATAAATAATCGAATTCCTCATTTTGTTATCAGTGTTTGCAAAATGATAATGGCAACAAAAATTATTCTAATTGCTCATGTCGTATTTCATCTCCGAATAATTTACCTTGATCATCAGTAGAATTTAAGCTTTTGGGATTTACGCACGTAATCGAAATCTCGAAAGAAATTACTCACTGCACTGCTCGACCTCCCTCTGCTTCAGCGATATGATCTTTTACCCAATTGACAATCTGAATTTATTTTGAGCGGGGAACAAAATAATGGTCGCTTGAAAGCCGTAGCTCGAGAGTACTTCTAAGCGATACTACCAACTGGTATAAAGTCAATATCGACTGGAATAATTTAATCGAGTTGCGCTAATTATTCTCATAAGTGCAACCATATTTTGATCAACATATGAAAACTCAATACAGACTAACGAAACCCAAGCTCATGACTGCAGTTCCAGATAAGTTAAGGCGTGATAGATTGGCTAGTGCAGAAAGAAGTGATTTAATCAATTACACCTGTACCGTAGTCTACTATTTCACTCTAGCATAGTTTACCTTAGTAAATCAATTGAAACTTATGTCAATGCAACGCTCAGCAAGAGCGGGTAGGACCTCCGATCAAATTTTCAGCTCGTAGGTGGTATTGATATTTATAGTGAAAGTCGGTAGCCGAGATACCCATGAGCATCTGCAACGATTCAAGTGTGGTTAATTAAAGCCTTAAATATCAACAGATGCTTTTTACTTTCTCTTATGGATGCGTTCTGGCACATTTTCTGTGAAAGAAAGCAATAATCGACGCTATATCTGAGATCAGAATGCAAGCTCAAACCTGCATGCGATAGCACAATGTATCAATTTTCGATTTTGATTCCAATCAAATATATAAATGTTTTCTCAATTGACGGATCCATTTTTTATCCTTCACTTAATGCTCAGTAACTAATCAGTTATTATCTAATAAACACAACGAGAAGCTTACGAAGCTTAAGAGAGGATACGCTTGTTTTCGCAACTCTTATTAAAGCAAAGCCTTGAATAATTAATCCCCAGTCTGATTATTAGTAAAGCTACATATAACCGGTTTGACTCGCTCTGACTGTTGGTGTCCCGATTGCGTCAGCTTGCCTTCGATAAAGCAAACTGCACAATCGAGTTTTGCATTATTTCCAGCTTAAGTGCAAGACAGAAGCTTAAACTGAGGCGGAACTGACGAACTGATTCCTCAGAATGTTGAAGAGTTGCGCTATTTTCTAGTCTCCTATCTGTCGAGAGAAACGATAACTGGGCCTGCCGGTCTAAAAATGGAAAGTATTCAACCTTCTCTTTCTTTGACCATGTCATGTCAGAAGATAATCTAGAAGTTCTAATGCTGAACTTCCTTCTTTCTGACTTACTGACCATGTAAATGGAAGAAAAGCAACAGTTACGTCCAATGGTTAAGGTAGAGGTAAAATCGCATTGATTGCACACTGCTGCCAGTAAACCAACATGCACTGGTTCGTGCAGCAAATTAATGTCCACTTGGGCCTAGAGCCGTGTGCGACTGCAGTCGAACTAAGAATCTCACTATTTATTAAAATTATATTATTTCTAAAATGGATATTTTGTCTTGGGGATATTTTGTCTTTCGGACTTGTGTTATGCGAACTTTCTTCCTTTCTCCATCATGGAACTCATTTCTTCGACCTATGCACATATTGGAATCTAAATAATTAGTCCTGTACATATTTAAAAGTCTTACGTTTTGTAAACTGAACACTTTGACGGCTGGATATTCTAACCTCTAAGTATTTTGTTCTCGGAACAACTTGAAAAATACATATTTTGCCCTTGGAATATTTCGCAAATTAGAGCGCTGCAATATTGGACTTTTCTAAAATTGTATACAATACTTTGTTCGTTGGGCGATTTAGAAAATTGACCATTTCGTTGTCGTATATTTTGGTAACAGGACTATTGAGACACTTATGACTGGACATTCGTTGGAACATCGTACAGACTCGTCGATAATACACAGGAAGAAAAAGCAAGAAACACAATTTCCTCCAACTACCGAGAATATTGCTAGCAACTGTAGCCAAATATGACCCCAAAACAGATATGTATTCAGATCATACATCAAAATCAGGCCAATATTAGAGATGATAAACTACACACAAGAATGTGGCCACTGTTATTCATTATATCATTACGAATTATTGTTTATACTATTCAGGCAGAGACTTTCTCATGCATATCATGTTGTCATTTATGTATTACACGAAAATATAAAGCATCCTTGCTGCAGCAAACATTAAGGTTGTATTTTACACATTGCTAGCAGGTGGTACTTTTCTTCGAAGTGTCTTAAGCTGCTCAATTCGAAATTCAAACCTAATTCTTATGACTGTCAGATGAAAACGCACGACTATAACATGGTTTTTCGATGTCGAGTTCGTTAACTTCAGTTCACTTCCACATTTTTGGAAACAAAAAGCAATTGACTGATGATCGGTCTTCTGCAATGATTATTTATATATATTACTATCATCGATATCTGGACAAGTACTCACAATTTATGACGCATATTCACGACACAAATGCATGTACATATATATATATATGTGGGCTTCTGATGTAACGCTTCAGTAAGACAAGAAGCAGTTGGGTGGACTCAGTAACATCACTGCTGCAAAAAGCTTGTGGTCTAATGTACAGAGATACCAATACTTGAAAGGGGCAAATACCGACCTTATCAGTAAAAATTAATCTATCATTTATAAAATCATAAAGCTAACTTTTACACGTACAAAATACATGAAAAGTGCAGTATGAAATTTGGTTAACAATAATCCCCATTTTTATTGCAAATTTTGGATCGGCCGCTTTTTTTTTTCTTTTTTTATTTTTCGACTCCAGCACATCATTATTAGTGCAGTGAAATCGGTACAAAAATAACCAGTTTTTAAATTTTTATTCATTCATTAGCAAACAAGAAATGACAAGCAGTCGTAACTCACCCTTTCGCTACGAAATTATTTCTTAGCAATGTTGTAGCACATAAGATTACTTGAGACAGTCATATGCTCGGGCTACGAAGTATAGATCTATTGTGATCATTTAGTGGAGTCAATGCAAGTGCTAAGTTTTAGCAATCTTCTAAAGTGGGGTTTACACGGTAGTTTTTTGTGCGTTCCCATAGCTAATTATCCGAATGTTCTACTGTACTTTTATGCACACAACTGTGTGTGTGTAGGTGTGTGTGTGTGTATATATATATATGTGTGTGTGTGTGGTACCAATAGTTTAGCTGAAAACTTAGCCACTGATTATGATGGTTTCAGCAAGCGTCACTCGTAAAGTTTCTGATAATCTTCACACTTGCAGTAAATGAAAATACAGAAAAAAATGCAAATTCTGTTCTTTCAAAGGAGTGTGACGCGCATTTGAACGATTAGCGTAAGGAGAACGATCCAAAGCCCATGGTGTGAACCTGCCACAGCATAGACAGGGATTTTTCTCTGCCGCCAAACGCCTCTGTCTAAAAGGGAAAAAAGTTAAAATAGGCTAGTTTTAAATGAAACAATTTACGGACTGATATGAAACTTTATTAGCAGTAATTAGATTAGATTAGATTAGATAGGCGGCAGTAGACGAACCATGAGGCCCATTCCCAAAGAGACACCGGGACTAACACCCCGGCTTCTTTGAGCTATTGCCATTATGTTAGTAGGATATAGACCTAACCCCTTTGCTCTCCTCTTTTTTGCCTTCTGCTTAGAGAAAAAAGAGAAAAAGAAAATAAAAAATAAAAACAGAGGGGGAGAAGAATCTCCGCCATGAATGCCCCCAAGCATGATCGATTGCTGCTGATATACGGAGCTTAAATATAGAGATGGAATGGAAGTGAGAAGAAGTCAGCATAAAATGGCATGGGAAGCTTTGGTCGTTAAGCGCTTGCGACTCGTGGAGGAGGAGTTCTTAGCTGAGGAAATTCAAGCACCTACTTTATTTTTTTCGTTTATGAAGGAATAGATAATTTATTCTCTTCGTCTACTCATAGATGAGCAGAACTTTATGGTGCCGAAACAAAAAAACTTCGTCAACAACACTAGAAAAGTTCATGGTGGAGCAAACTTAAAACTCTGTCGCCTTGACCAGAAAAGTTACTTAGAAGTGCTATGGCTAACCACCCTATTACCATTTTTGTGGTTTATGCGCTTATTAGCGCCCCTGAAATATCATCATCGATCGTTACCGAAGATTGGATTTCATGCTCTGCGGATCCTGCCGAACTCGACAGCCAGGGTGTGGCTAGACGAACCTACCCATGCACCTCAGAAATGTTATGTATCTCTCTTGCTACCCAACTTCCCTTGGCTGACGGATACGTCGCCTGCTACGAGAACAACGTGTGCGACGTCTACAGCAGCGACGCAAGCAGCTACGTCCAGTCGAGGGGCAATCTCGGACAGACGTCGTGCAAAATTGTCGACAAAATCCTCAGTAAGATTTCGTTTATTCTTGAATCAAATTCTTTCTTAAACATTTAGATTAAGTTAACTTCGTTCATATAACTTAAATAGTATCAATTAAAAACAGAACTCGATAGGCTCTTGTTCTGCTTATTTTTGTATCGGCCAATGAGGTTATGTTTTCGTCGGGGTTATCTATCTGTCTGTTACTCTGTCTGTGTGTCACCAACATATCTAAAATATTTATGGACAATTTTTTACGACATTTACAGCAACTGTTAGGTATGTTAGGAGGAACAAATGATTAACTTTTGGTGAAGATCCGTCCATCTGTTTCTTTGTTTGTTTGTCTGCCTCATTTTGCTCAATGCTATAATTAAAAAATTCTGGACGGAAGTTTATCGAAATTACACAAGTTGTTAGGGATAAGATCAAGAGTAAATGACCAAATGTTTGTAATGAGTTATTTGTTCGTTCGTTCGTTCGTTCGTTTGTTTGTCTCTGTGTTTAATTTCATGCTTGTTAGCACAGTAACAAAAAATATGAATGGATCTTTATGAAATTTATATGAGTTGTTGGTAATATTATAAAAACATAAATGATTAAATTTTTGGGATTTTAGGTTAGTCCGTTTGTGAGTATGACTAATGTTTAAAGAATGTTTGTTAGAAGCCTAAGTAAAAATAATTATGAACGGAATTTCAAAAAAATAAATAAATACTGAAGCCGTTAACACTGTTGAAGGACACAAATTATAAGAATTTGGTGTTAAGAAAAAGAAAATTATGGTCTCAGAACCAATCTCAATTTTCCGTAACCGTTGCCTTACTTGGCGGAGGTATACGCTCTCAGAGTGCTCTAGTGTCTTCTTAATTTTGTCTGGAAGACAGACTTGCTATAAGTATTTTCCTATACAGTTTTGGGTGAATGAAAGACCACTATAAAATGTATCTATGGACGAATACTTTTCCCATTTCACTTTATCTACGGGCTATATTTCACTCCAATAGCCAAACTTTCTGCAATCCTCTGTAGAGTACAAGAAATGACTGAAATCAATATTTTTTTAGTAAGTTCCTCGTGAGCTACTTTCTGTCGGGTGATGTGTAGGTAATAATTTCAAATTGAAGTTTGCGATTGCTGTATAACCTCTACAATCAAGAGTTTCAGCTTGCAGTCGGCGAGATAATGGTAACATTGATGCTTGACAAAGCTGGTCTTCTTGTACATTTTTTTTAGGATTGGTTATCTGATATGTAAACTAAATTGTTTCAGAATGCACACTGCCGGACAAGAGTAACATTGATGTTGGTGAAAGTCGTTCTTCCTGTACAAGTTCAGGAACGGTTATCTACAACTGTACCGCAGATGAAGGGCTACTCACAACCTCAGCTGCTTACGCAGGTATTGCCAAACAAATTGATTCAATAAAAAGTATAAGCATATCTCGTTTTTTTATAAGAGTAGTGCATAAGCGTTAGCTAATTTTACTTTTTTGAAAAAAGCTCAAACATAGAGCTATAAGACATCTAGTATGTGCATCTATTTGAGCTTTATGTGAACTATGACAATTTTGTCGACTAGTCAGTCGTTTTATCACATGTTATTGAATGGAATAATTTTTCCACTGCAAATATTATTTTTCTTTAGTTTCCTGCATATCTCTGCTCAATTCAGTACTTTATTTTCCTCATTATTATGCATTCCTTAGGATGATGATGCAACGACTGGGCCTGTCTCTGTTATCACCCGCGAGGAACGGTGATAATATTTTTGTTGAAAATTTAGGTAAATATATAGGGTAACTACCCAATTGCCGAAGTAACCCTATTTCCGAACAAACAGCCATTATTTGATAGGTTTGTTACTCAGGTTAGTTCGGCAATTGGCAAATTCCCCTATATGTTTTATATATATTTGAATATTTGTCTGTCCACCCAAAACAGGGAGAAGGAGTCGAGCAATGTACATAATGTTTCACAGGGTGTCTGGTAGGTTGACTGAGATGTGAAACATACCCAAAAAACTAGAGTTTAATGGCCATAAAAAATGACGGCGCTGAAATTGTTGTCTGTCCTCCCAAAAAGAGGCAGAAGGAGTTGAGCTATCATCACAATCTTTTCAGGCAGTCAGGTACGTGGGTTGACTGAGATGTGAAAAATGCCCAAAAAAATAAAGTTAGCTGGCCATCAAAAATGATGGAGCTGAATTTGCACCCCCACCGCACTGCGGATGATGGCTTTACGCCAAGAAGCGATCTAGCTTAAAATGGTTTGTTTCCTGTCACGTGCTTCTATTTTGTAAATGCATTTATTGCCTGTGAAATATAAATATCAGCTTCCTTTGAAACCAAGACCAAGTTCTACACAGCTCTCGATTTTCCAAAAATAGCTATGGTACATACTCATGCAGCTTTATTAAATCGTTTCCAATTGATTTTTTCTTGAATGCGTAAAATTTGCAGTACGTATCTAAAATTCACATATTGATCTGTTTTTTTATTAACGTCAAACCGCAACCAATGTTATTTTATTCAAAAATTTATTGCTAATACGAATGAAATGTTTCTTTCTTTGCAACAGCTGCGACCGTGGTGGCGTCATGTGACCCTCCGTTCGAGATGCATTCATTCGGCTGCATCAAACCTCCGCAAGCAGGCGACCCTTTCAGCACCCACTGCACCGGCAGGAGCTTCTGCAGGGACATGGGTGAGCTCAGGATGGTTGACCAGCGGTCTACAGAAGGAGGCTACATAGATCATTTTCTTCTTCTTCTTCTTGAGCCAGCACACTCTCTGCTAATTTGTGTTCCTTTGCTTCTTTACCTTTGCTAACATAAGTTAACTTAACGATAATTACAGTACGAGGAGCAACAATCTTGTTCGAATCATGTTATCATATGTTCAGCTTGTTAAAACCCTTTGATCTAAACTGTTGAAAATACCTTAAGCATCACCTTTGCAAACATAGGTATTTTATAGAAATCAAGTTAACTGTTTATATCCACTGGGGAGTGGGCATGGTCTTTTTAATTATGTTTATGCGTCTGAACTTTCAGGTATAAACCTGTTATGTGATTTGTTACCATGGGAATTACACGGGTCACATTAGACAAGGCAGCTTACAGGGTTTTATTTTCAGCAAAGAGGTCGATCTCCTTTGCTGATAATGCTCTCATATGCACAGCATTTTAGAAGTAACCAGATATGGATGGCTACCTGTTTGGTGAATAATTAATAAACACGTCAATTAACATTTTTCCGCTTAAGTTTGGTTACTTCTATTCACAAGGACTCGTAAAAGTGTTTGAAGTTTTACCAGTTTAACCAATATGTGACCTCATTTACTGTAATAATACCGTAGTTGAGAAATGGGAAGTAACTTAAATCTTGCAGTAAAGTCCATAGAGACTTTTTACTCCTAGAGCATTTAGTAATAATAATTGATATTCTTGAGCAAATTCGGAAAAATTTCAAAACGTGTACACTTCTTCAAACAGGTGCAGATCTTGTGTCTCCAGACACATCTGTCAAGTTTGACGAACTTTCAACTTACCTCAGCAGCCATACCTGTACGTACAATATTGCTGGACACTACTTTTTTATTTCCTTAGAAATTTATAGACACCAATTTCGTGAATAAGACAATGCGAGATAGAATTTGGCCTGTTATACAGTATGATATAATAGTTTCTTCTAAGTGATAGCTCAGATAAGTAATATTTTTTGTTTTAGTAATATATTAACATTATACGCAAAGTTTTTATTTCTTTAGTTAATGCAGTTTTATTTCAGAAGCTGTTTGTCGTAGAATTCTCTGTCTTCAAAACAATGTGCCCCTTACGCCTATCTTTGAAAGCTACTGTAATCTCAGATTATTGTATTTAGTAACCAGTTTCTGGGGACCCATATCACTGCCGTGGACCGACCTTTATCAATGTCCTCTTTTGGTTCTACCAATTCTGTGCACAAAATTCTTTTTATTTTTTATTGCTGATAATCTATCTTTTTTTTTCTTTCAATTCAATGCTTATAGCTTTACGTACTTCATTACCAAGTATGAATACTTCAATCGTTATAACAGTGGTGTTTACTGTGGTAGGTATTATGTTTACCATCTAATGGGCTTTGGAGCTGTGACATTTTTTATTAAATTTCAGCTATGTGTATTACATTGCTATTTCCTGAGTACTCCAGCCTGTATAACTGCGCTTACCTGATTTTTCAATGCTGTGCAGTCGGTACAAACTTCTGGGTCGGTCTGGACAACACAGATGGTGCGTGGTACTGGTACCACTCCAACAGGGACCCGGGTGCTCCCGGTACCGGAGACTGGGACGCCAACGAACCCAACCAGTACCTGATCAACGCCTGCGGTACCATTGAAAGCAGATTTGGCTACAGGCTTGGAGTGGCAGACTGTTCCGGTGGCTACCTGCCTGTGTGCGAGCTAAAGATGTCCTAGCATTTCTGCAGTGGCGACAACTAGAGAGAGGGTGCTTGAGCCCCCAGTAATGAGTCGAGCCCCGCTCAGCCATCTCAGTATTGTTACTATGTAGCCAACATACCTGTATCTTATGGAATCGTGAAGCCTCTCCACATTTTATACTACAGCAATTGTTCGGCTCTGGTAAAAAAAATTCCCTTGTGCAGCCATTGCTTCTCTAGTGTGTCATAAGCAAGGTTTTATTATCAATCATTATTTAACTTAGCAATTTTATGATATGATTAAAACAAATGAAGATATTGTTCTGGTCTGCTTCAGCTTCGACAAAGTGCAGCAGCAGCTGCGAAATTCCATCATATCTTTGCAAAAATTAAAAAAATATGCAAAACACAAGAACAATAGGAATCGGGTAGTCGAAAAAAGCAGGTGAAAGTCTCGCAATGGGTCTCGGTACTAGCTACGTCTCCTCGTTTTTCAAACCATCAGATACATGAAATACCTGTAATAAAAAAACGAATACCGCTTTTGTTGTCCCTGTTTGCGAAATGATAACGACGACAACTACTTCTTCCATTTTAATCCTATTGTCTTATTTTGTCTTCAAGTAGTTTACCTTAATCATCGGTAGCATTCAAGCTTGTTTGATTTGCCCACGTAATCAGATCTAGATTGAGTGTTCGATTTACCTCTGCCTTAGTGATATCAGATTTTCAACCAAATAACTTGACGATTGAAATTTAGATTGGCCGAGTGGCAAAAAAAAGTAGACACGTTCCAATATTGCATTTATGAAATATTAAGGCAGGTTGAATCGTCTTTCCATGCATGTGAAAATAGGACGTAAGATTTTAGTGTTCAAACCTCCAGCGGTCTGGAAAAAGCAAGTACACTAGGAAATATGCTAAATTCGGATTGTACTTGAAAGTCGCAATTCGAGCGCAGCTCTAGATGGTTAAAAGCAATATCGATTTTGATACTTGAATCGAGATAAGCTAGTTAATCTTCTAATTGCCATCGTGTTTTGGTCAACGTCTTAAACTCGATTCAAACTAACGAAACAAAAGCTCATTACTGAAGCTCGTAATGAGTTAAGGAGTGATGGATTATAAAATATCTAATGAAGTGATTTAATCGATAACACCTTTTAATGTATGCGCAAGAAAGCCGAAAGCGCGCTGAGTACAGGCTGAGTACAGGCTGAGTACAGGCTGAGTACAGGCTGAGTACAGGCTGAGTACAGGCTGGGCTCAGCAACAGCCGCATCAAAGCAGGCAGAGGAAGCAAGAGTGAAACCCTGAGAGAGGTAGCTTAAAATCTAATGATTAAAAGTTGAAGGTCTTCGACATTGGTTTTCTCTAACAGTGTTACCAACGCAGTGTTGCCATATATTACACACCTGCATCTTGTTATTTCACTCTAGCATCGCCTACCTTACTGAAATTAAGTCTTATACCTTATGCAACACTGCTCGGGTACACTCCAAAAATCCTGGCTATACAAGCATGCTCTAAGCTATAGAACTCGCTATTGCCGGGCTGTATGAGCATGCTTAGGCGTGCATTGAGCCTACTGCACGACCAAGCGTGCCAACCCAGTACGCGTTCGACTTTCTGATATATTTTCCGCTTGCACGCCAAAGTGCGAGGCGTGTTCCACACCACCCCTACGCGTGCAAACGTCGGAGAAAATAAGTAGTTGTATCAAAGTCCGAGAGGACTAGTACTTTTTTAGGTTGAATTTCAAGTATTGTATTGTTTGGTTTCATACTTCAGACACTCTAAATAAGTAAGTACAGATGTCATTTGCAACAAACCGCATCTTTTTTTTTAAACTGCTTGGCACTTACACACATCCAGAGATGCGCGAGCACTCACTGTCTATAGCACACTCGATTTGAGGGTCTAGAGCACGCCTATGGGTGCAATTAGTGCACGCGATTGCGTGCTGGTTTTGGGACAAGCTTTTGGCAAGTATTCATGCGACTTTCCAGCACGCCTGGCTTCTCTCAGTGAATTATACTCAGTTCACACGACGCCTTGTTCTACAAGGACAGTTGATTACAGAGAAACAGATGAACAACATTATTAGTTCGGCAGATGCATTACGCATGAACTAAAGTCATTCAAAAAACAGCAGATACTCTTTGTGTTTTCATAATCACTTCTGCACGTGTCTTGATGCTTCTCTTTTGAAAAAAAAGGAAAGAACGACAGCATATCTGATATATAAGTGTAGCTCTAATATACTGAAATACACTTGCATGCATGAAAGCACGATGCATTACCATTGATTGTAACTGCAATCGAATAAATAAATCATTTTTCAATTAACTGATTTATCTTTTTTCCTTCGCTTTAATATGGCTGAGCTGTTTAGGGCTCAAAAGCTAGAAACGAAGAAGCTTGTAAAATGCATTAGAGGATGCTCTTGTTTTTGTAACTTTTCGGCTTCAAAATCAATGGGTAATTTTACGAAACGGAACAGAGAAACATACTTGCCTCTGGAATGAGTTTTTGCGTCATATTCAAACTGACTACAAAGCGATGGAGAAACCTTCATAATTTTGACAAGCTCCGACTGCTACCTAGTATTTCAATTACATTAGCTTGCCTTGAATATAGCGGGTTTCACCCTACTCTATGACATCGTATATAGTTTAAGCATATGAAAAACGCGGAAACTGAGGCTCCACAGGCGCGCAAGGTCTTCAGAATATGCAAGAGTTGCCTTATTTTCAAGGTTTACTACATTTCAAGTCAGAGAATAATTAGACCTACCGGTCTAAAAATGTAAAATATTCAGCTTGTGTAGGAAATTTTGCCCTTCACGACTCAAAAGAACCATAATGAGAAGTTGAGTAAATTTTCAGTTTAACATACCGTTCAAATTTATCGATACAAGCGAGCAGCTTTGGTTTCATTTTAGTAGATTTTAAGCAAACTAACTTCCACAAGCAGCGTAACATCAATTTAATTTGTTTTTTCATTTAATGTCCTCTAAAAAGAACTAATACACCAATAATTCCTAGTCACCTCGTAGAGCAAATCATAGAATTGATTTTTTTTTTTCGAAAAAAGACTGACCGTTCTAGAGCAGAAGTCAGTTAAAAGAATAAACAGGAGGCTAGTGCGAGGAAAACCGTCAGGCACTACGCACGAACAATGACAGCGATGTCCTGTGCAGCACGAAGCAGTGACCGTGTCTTGTTCATCGTGTTTTTAATATTATCATTAATTACCAAAAATTTGTAATTGCAACTTTATCTCTCATTCAAGAGGCAATCGAAATATTAGAGGTAAGTTGTTAAATTTGTTAACTTTTTCTAAAAGAAACCGAAATCCCTCAGCAAAGTCCTCAAATTGCATCTCTGATAACAAAAACAACTTAAATATTCGTACAACGTCGTACATCAAGTGGTATATTTGACAGGTGTAGATCTCGTTGCTCCCGACGCCGCCGCCAAGTTTGATGCAGTGTCGGCTAACCTCAGCAGCCATGCATGGATGTAAAAATTATAATCCTCACACATTCTTCAGGCGCGTTCGATTGAGTATCGAAATTAAATCCTGGAAGCTTGACTTGTCCTAAATTTCAACTAGAAGCTTAGGCGCTGGCGTAGCGAATTGTGCTGCAAGTTATGGAGGCATTTCTATTGCATTACGTAAGAAGGTTAAAACTTTTTTACTGTTTTACTGAGCTGGACTGAGTTTTAAAGAATCTCAGTATTAATTGATCATGAGTCAGTGCCTGAAGGGCCATTCTACGGCCAGCAGCCATAGTACGTACTTGTCTAAAATTTTTAACATATCCAGCTTCGAAAGTTCAACATATATTTTTGATTCGCGTAGAAGTTCATGCAAACAAAGTAAATTCAAATATATACCATTCTACACTAGGAAATAATACGTATGGTTTCTACGAGTAGGAGCTCTAGTAATTTATATTTTTATTTCTATTCCTTAAGCACATTGCTGGGTCTTATGTTTTACTTTGTTATTGGAGCTGTCATGCGCTATAGTCAACCCAGCGTAAGGAGTCCGATGGGCGTGGCTAAAATCGCAAAGCAACTTTGCCAAATCTCACTTAAGCGCGTGGTATAACTTGTCTCAATCGATAAAATTATACTTATATTCGGGAATTTAAAATGCATTAGTTAATAGATTAGATTTGGCACTGCTACGTTCAATTTAGCCCCGCCCCTAAAGGACTGCTTAAGCTGGTTTGACTATAGATGTTTAACATAGATTTTCGTGCGATCATGGCTGACCGTACCAAAGTAAAACTCAGCTAAAAGAACAAATGGGAAGCTAGTTTCTCAGGTACGGTTAAATTTAGAAAATTTTGCCACTGGCATCCTGCTGCAGTAGACACGGATACAGTGTACTTTAAAATGAAGCTGCGTTTGCTTATTCTTTCTTTTTATGAATATAAAAAGTGGCCCATGAATAAAAAAATTTCCGATGTAGAGGTAGTCAAAGATACTATAGGTGACACCAGTTTGCAACAGTCTGCCCAGAAGATCCACACGAGCTTTTTTTTTTTTTGCGTGAAGAAAGTTACAAGAGAAAGCCGAAGTAAAGTACATAATTTTCTTTCGTCGAGGTGTCTATCAACCGTGTTTAGTCGAAAATTTACCTATTTTTTTCCAACGTCTCCTCATCTTTGGTGTGGTAAAAATAAGATTTGTTTTACTCTTATTCCTGTGCAGTCAGTCAGAAGTTCTGGATCGGCCTGGAAAACACTGGCGATGGGCGGCACTGTTACTATTCCAACTGGAGCCCGGGTGCCCCAGGTACAGGAGACTGGTACTCTGACGAACTGAACCAGTACATGTGGGAGGGAGCGTCAAAGGCAGAACTAATCGCAGACTGACCGTGGCAGGCTGTATCAGAGGCTTTCTACCCGTGTGCGAACTAAGGCTAGCCTAACTTCCTAATGACTAGAGGTAGTTCACATTTCGGTAAAATCAACGTTCCTCCTCATTTCTTCTTTCACATACTTTGCTAGGTACGTTAAACTAATCGTTGAATTAACCAATTAACAGTTTCATGAGTCCCAAACGAATAAAACGCTATATATGGGGGCCTATTTAAAAAAAAAATAGACATTACTAGGTTGACACGTTGCCTAGAAACTTGTATACATGTTTGGTATACATTCAGGCAAGTGGTAAGTGTACCAACACGTGTGTTTCTGCTAAACACGTTGGTAAATAATAAACTTTATTTAATACTCAAGAAGACATTGCGATATTGAAATATGCGCAAATGCCTACTGTATTGTACGGAACGTGTTACGTAGCAGGAAGTGGGAAACTCTCTGAATTTTAATTAGTTTCATATGTGAAGAGATAGCCAGTGACATTTCTTAACCTGCTATTGTGACGCTAACATTTTAATAGATTCTTTGGTAGACCCGCTGTTGTGCTTAGAGGGGCACAACGAAGCAATCATAGAACACTTTTTGTTGACTGTCGTGTGAGTGCTCAAATGTGACTGCTAGCAAAATCCAACAACCAATTGTTATTGAAATTCTCATTTTATCTGAACGGAGTTATCTAGCTGAGACGGGAACAATTATACCCCGATCTGTTCCGACATCGAGTGAGTGTATAGGCTGCAAGTTGCATGGTATCTCGATTTAACATTGAAATTTCGTAGACGTACTTATAGGGAGCAGGAGTCAAAAAGTTTTTATTATTAAACTCCAAGTATAGCCACAATAACCACCTCACATGCATTGAGTCTGAGGCTGTCTCAAGAGTAACCGACTTAATCTTGATACCTGAAACTCCATCCATAGCAGCGAAACCACCAGTGATAGTGAGAGTTCCGGACAAGCTAAGCCTCGAGGATTAACTTGTCTCTGTCTCTGTGAACTATAATGATCAATTAACCGCTTAGTCATATTACGCTAGCCTAGGTTAAGTTACTCATGTTTAAGCGTTGTCTAGAAGATATGTTCGAAAACTTGCACAAAATCCCTCAATAAACGTTAACAAACAGTATAAGAAACATTGTCTTTGCTTGTCCTTGATGCCCGTAATATTTCCTAACCTAATAATTAGCTCGAAGTTACTTCTTGAGACTTCTAGCAGAACTGCTACGTGTAGTGACGGTGCAATTGGAGATTCATTTCAAAGTAGAGACAAGTGCACTCATCGTGTGACCATAAGAAAACCAGAGATGACGTCACTGCTGGTTACAGCCAATCCAACGCCGAAAAATTCCTCACAGAGAGAAGGTTAATCCCGCTTTAATAGACTATATATTACGTCATTTCTGGCTCTGTAGTGGTCACGTGACGAGCACATGAGTCTCTATTCTAACCACTTTTTCCCAGTCTACGTCTAGTGGTTTCGAATTTGGAACGCGTATCGCTACTCAGCAGCTTTTCGTCAGTTGCTGATTTCAAAGGCGAAACTTTTAATGAAGCTAATAATGAAGTCGCTACAGGGACATAAAATTATTAAAAAGAAAACTCTCCACAGCATTAATTACGAGGTCCAGTTGACACACAACAACAATTAAACCTTCAATAATTAATTGATTTATAAATTGTGGATTAAAGTAATTCATTAAAATGGACAGTATATGATTACTGTTGTCACACCAAACTTGTTACATTTTACTAACGATTAGGAAATGTAATTTCACCAAATGAGGGCCTCAGAAGCTGAAAATTTCGGTGCTCTATGTAACTAAAAATTAGTAATTTCTTGTTTTTTCTAGTGTAAGTGCTCCAATATTTCTGTGTGAAAAGAGAAGCAAGCGACAACATCTCTACAATAAAAAATGATCTCAAACATATGATGGCAGTCTATATGTCATATTTCTAGGAATTACCGATATTTTAGGATAAAATTAAGTATTTCTGAGTTACTTAATGCATTTTTATCTTTCATATGACTACAGTGTAACTGTTAAAATAGTCTGATTTTAATACCAAATGCCGATGTAACTGTACATTATGTAATAGCAAATTAAGTTTCACCTTGCAGCATTCCTTATTCAACACATAAAAAAAAAGTAGATAATGACAAGCCTAGTGAGAACTTGACTCGGTGCCACGGTCATTTCACTGTGCCTTTGCACTAACAAAATTTGGGGCCGCTCCAGAGAAACTAAAGCCACACATCAGCTTTCTGGGGCGGCCAAAATTTTGTTAGGGTAATGAAGCCAACTCAGCCCCTGCAAAGGCCTAATAAATAAAACATTCCTTATTTACTGAGAATTTTCCGGAAGAAATGCACGACGCTAAGATACCAATGAATATCATATCAGTAATCGCCATAGCCGGTGAAAAACATTGCAACGAATGCCCCTGTAATATCTTAGACTAAAGCCAGGAATCGATGAGGCATCTGTGAACATGCTGTCCATTCATTTTTTATTTTTCCTAGGCGATCAAACAATGATTGCACCAAGGCCCTGTAGTTACTATTTGTAGGAATGGATCACATTATGCAATACAACAGAATATAATATTATTCCGTATATACCTGTCTGCATTTCTCTTACACCGCCACAAGAAAACGTTTTCTATATCTGGAATCTTCTGCTGAAGCAACAATCGTATAAAATAATTGGCTTGGGTTCATAGCCAATTATTGTTACTGTTGTTTATACAAAGTTTAAGCTTTGTTTTCATGAGTTTTGTGGGCTCTTTTTTAGACTGTAACGTTTCTCTGTCTAGTTTTGTTGTTATTTATATGTGTTGTGTTATATTCATTGTTTTTTTCCGTTTGATAAGAAATTTTGCTCTTTTTTCCCATGTTTTGATAATTTAAAGGAATCGTTGTTCATTACAACTTCTGATGGCATGCGCATAGAGTTTTACTCTCTTTTAAATTTATAATACTTCTCGTAGCATTTACTGTTTTTCTTACCTAATTTTAGCGTTCTTTTTACAAGGCTTATCTATTCTTCCAATGATGATTTCGTCCTTTTTGAAATGTTTTGTTTTTACAATCTCATACAATTTTATAGAGCTTTGCATTTGTCTACTCAGTTTTTTTTTTTTTTTTTGGAGGGAGGAGTCCTGCAGTTTGCAACAAGTTTTCTTACTTTACTTAACAAAAGTGCCCTGAATGCACAGAGCAGAAATTTTCACTAAGCTTAGCCAGCTCCGACAACTTTCATTAAACAGAAAGTACTTTCATTAGCGCAGGAACGAAACATGAATATATCCTTTTCATTCATGACTCAGTTTTGTAGATTTTAGAAAACGATGTTTCAAAAATAAATGTCAATCTTTGTATTCATTAATTGACACATTAATGACAACAGACATATCTAAATAAAAGAATACATACGGTCAGTGTATTAAAGTTTATTAGATTATTATGAACGCGGTAGAAAATTACTAATGATGCGTAATTCGTCCCACTGTGAAGTAAAAGACAATCTTGGATTGTCTAGCTGTCTCTTTATCCGATGTGAAGGATCAAATTAGAGAAAATACATTGCTGAAGGCTCGAGGGCCGTTTCTTACAAACTTTTTGAATTCGAAGGACTCAAGCACCTTTGCGTGCTAGTGTAAATGCTAGATTTTTTTTATCCTACTGCTAAAACTGTTTTTATTGCTCATAGCACGCAGCAAATCAAACAAAGAACAGCGAAACAAAAGCACGGAGAAAAGGGAATGAAATTGGGGGCTTCATTGAGGTAATTATTTTCGGTAATCATTTAGTGCTGTATTGCTATTGGCTATACACTATCGCTCGTATACCAACCAGTACCGTAGAAAATAACGCCAGAGATTTTGAGATGACTCGTCTTGATAGTTCTTGCTTTTGGGACTGATTTTTGCTGCCACAAATAAGTATAACTATCATCTGAAGGTTCAATGTCAACTTACATATGTAATGGAAACAGTTGCAATCTAAGCCACCTGCAGAGTTCAAAACAGAAGAATTTCTGTCCTGTAGCAAAGTGGCTGAATATGTTAGTTTCCACGTATTTATTTTCTGTCACGCTTTTACAAAAACAAAGAGACAAAAATTTTGCCCGAGAACGGACGGTAGAAAATCTGCGGGAGCCTAAAAAGTGAAAGTGAGACATTATTCGTCAAATTTAAAATCTACGCATTGAAGACGCTTGGACCCTCACGCAATACTGTTTCGGATGCAGATGTTCGTTTTTCCTCATCAGAGCTTTAATTGCTCCGAGTTTACAATTCACAAATTGAGCAAGAGATCGATTCTAGATCCGGGTAAGATTTTCTTTGGAGGAAATTCACCTAGCAGATCGAAGAAAGCAGAGGCTTCGCTAAAGTATTTAGTCTTCGCCGACCTGGCCTAGCCGCTCAGTGTACTAACTTTTGAATAAATTTCAAAACTGATATGCCGTGCATCGAATTATCAAAACTATACGGCAATAATGACAATTTGTGGGATTGCTGAAGCTAATAGCTATTAATCTTTGTTTTACTTTAGTCGAATATCAAACAAAGTTCTTTGTTACTTTAAGTTATTGAGTAATGAATGTATAGTGAAGGCTGAGTGAGAAACTACCGTGTATTTTAGAGCCTGCAACGTTTCCTTTTCCCTAAGTTTTTTTTTTTTTTGTGAATATCTGTCAATATTCCATCAATGTCCAGGAAATAAAGCATGCATGTAAATATAGCACTGTAAGACATCAAGCTCATTAAAGGAGCACCGGGCAATAAACATCATGTCTGTCATTTTCAGTCGATCACGATCACAAATAATCTGTGTTTGCTCAAGAACCTTATCTACTTAATAATCGTTGCGTTGCTGCTTTGGAAATATATGTATTTTCATTTATTAAGTTTGTCAGTATTCATTTATCAATTTCAAGGAGTCTATTGAGGAAAGTCAGAGAAAAAAATTAACTGCATGGTCAGTATGGTATGGAGACGCACCAGAGAGTGATGTCACTCCCATTTATATTATATTTGTGATTTACCTCCTGTGGTGAAATTTTTAGCTTTCTTTATCTGAAAATTAAGACAATGGTCGGTGTAATTTTCTCCAGGATAAACGTTAAGGCTCACATTGTAATGCTGATTGCTCAGAAATAAAGCTCAGGAAGAGTTCATATTTATATTGATGGCTTAAGCACCCATGAAACAAATAAATAGTGAAGCAAGCATAAACGAATGCCAGTGAAACCCACAACAAAGTTGAGGTCACTGCCTATAGTCTCTCATCAACGTACAGTTATAACCCAGATTGTCAAGTGCTACATATTCTCGGCAATCTCCTAAACGACTACACCTTTCATCACTCTTACTTTCTGCAATAGCTACATGTTGGTTTTTGCAGACTAACCATGCTAAGTCCAAGAGGTAAATTCTTCTATTTCTGTCACAAGTAGTCCTATTTAAATTTAAAAGTCTATCTCAAACGACATTTTAAATTTTTACATTTTATTGCTCTAGTACAAGCACTTAACACAATAATTGGAATTCTTAGCAATGCATCATACAGTTCAAAATCCTTAAACTAGCAACACATTTCTGAGTGTGCTCCCAAGTCTCTTTGCAAGGTCTTTGCGAAAAAAAAAAATAACCATGACCAGACTCCAAGCCTTGATTCGAATCGCTGTATCTCTTTTTTTGTTGTCACAAATTCATTCAAAAATAATTGCCAAGACTTGGATATCCTGTGCGGTTGATCGATATGAACTGGACAGTCAAAACATCGCTAAGCGGACGTACAGCTGCACGTCAGAGATGTTCTGTCTCTGGCTTGCCAACCTGCTGGACAACTATGCCGGATACGTCGCCTGCTACGAGAACAACGTGTGTGACGTCTACAGCAGCGACGCAGGCAGCTACGTCGAATCAAGGGGCTCTCTTGGACACACTCCATGCAAAGTAAACACCGTGGTTTTCGGTAAGCCAAAACTTAAACAGTTACTTATTTGTGCAATAGATCAAATATTAATTTTTTATTACTTTTCCATAAGAAAATTTCCCATGGAAAGTTTGAAAAAGAGAAGTTTGTTATATTTTTCAATTTCTAGCAAAGTCTATGAAAGGAAGGAGTTAGGTTTCCTTTACCCGTATGTTTAAGAGAGATAGGGGGTATCTTGCTTTGTCTATGATCATGCACGCTGTGAGACAAGTTAGTTTCTTCTCCTTTTTACCACAAACAGAAATTATCAGCGACTGTTTGTTCAACTAGCACGATACGGGAGCTTCTACGCTGCCAAATAGAAGACACCTTTTCTTATTTCCAGCCCTCGCAGCCCACATTATTAATTGAATTTTATTATTCTTGTTTTCCAGCATGTACACTGCCAGACGGAAGTTATCTCTCAGTAGGAGATTCTCGCGCAGTGTGCAGCAGCACAGGTCCGACGGTGTACTCTTGTACTAGCGACGCCTTGTTCTACTCCTCGCTTACGTACGAAGGTAACAGAACATCCTACGTCATTTGCTGTTATTATTATTATTTATGATGATGATTATTATTATTACTTCAAATAAGGAGTTATTGTTTTTACAGGAGTTTGTCTGATATTCTATCAGTTCGTTACCTAGCAATAAAATTCAAAAAGTTATTAACGCATCTTCATGAAATATTCTGGAACTGTTAGGATGGTGCTAGGAACCGATGAGTAAATTTTGGTGATGGTCCGTCGGTCCATTTGTCGGCGTGTTTGCTGACTGTTAGCACCATAACAAAAATATATCAATGGATCTTCACGAAATTTATAACAACTGCGAGAAATGTCACGAGGAAGAGATGATCCAATTTTGGTGATGATCTAATCGTGGAGTCATAGGCATAGTTTATCAGAATATTTTTCAGTGATGAGAGCATGTCACTATAGTGTCCAGCACAAAGAGCAAGAGACCAAGAACGTTTCGTTGAGGAGCGTCCTTAACTCCCTTGATGGGTGATGACAGCATTCAAGCAACCATCCACGGATATGCTCGGCGTGCGCTCAGAAACAAGTAACGAATGAATGCCAAAACCTCTTAACCTACACAGAACAAAGCTTCCCTCAGAGCAACAATCTAGATTCGACTGTAAGCTGTGTGACAAAGACAACAGAGCGTCGCAACAGCCAATAATTCTTTGCAAGCAAACTGACTTGGAGGTTGCAGCCTAGCACCTTCAGCGAAGCGATTCTATTTATAAGTAAGATACCAGTTTCTCGAATACCTTAGACAAAATGCGCAAGAATGTTATAAGTTTATAATTTTATCATCGTAATTCTTTTTCTTCGTCGCCTAATGAGTCAGTTTCATGATTCTCTACTATGCTTGAGAACTGTATTATATATTAAGTGACCAATTGCCGCCACGGTAGCTGCATGCTTCCGTTCTCAGCTCTAACACCTTGTATCGCTCGTTCGATTCCACGTGAGGCACACGAGCTCTTCGCAGATCTTGGTGTTCTGACTCGGCAAGTTGTGTGTGCATGCTCGGCACCGTGGCGGAACTGCTTTCCTCAGAGATGAGGGGGGTGGGGGGTCTCTTTTTATTTTGTTCCTTCCGTCAAATTGGCGCCATAGTTCGTAACCCGAGGGCGACTGCGACTACACTTGCTCGTCTGGGGCAAGTGGGCCTATACCCGCAGCACAAACCAGTGCATGTGGGTTTCCCAGGTGAGGGTG
>LQNS02276924.1:6623600-6637216 GCA_001587735.2 Parhyale hawaiensis | reverse complement strand
ATCTAAAATCTCACGTCAATAGAAAACGAAAAAGAAAAAAAAATTTTAAAAACGTAATTGTTGTAGGGAATCTTTCAAGGATTCCAAAACTGTCTTTGTTTTTATTCTAGCATAAAAATTGAGGCAGTTCTATTCTTTTAAAATATATACATATATATATATTATATACATATATATAAAAAACTAAGGCCTAAACGGAAAAAGTTACATGAATATAAAGTGTTTTATTTTCAATTTTACATATTATGTGAAAATTTCAGTAAGATTGGACAACTAATAAAGAAAATTCCAAAATTTCGGGACGACCCCCTTAAGAGACACGGGAGATCTCGTCGTAAAGCCAATTCACATTTCTGGTACGTAGTTACGTTGCCAGCACAGGAGCTATATCAATCACGTTAAAATGTCAATAGTTAACAACTAGCGGCCCACTTAGTTTCTGAATAAGGACAGGAAACAAGTAGAATAGGTACTTCGAAAGATTGCCCGCTTCCTTCCTGCCTTCCTTCCTTCGTATAGTTCTGCTTACAGAAATATATTTTTCTTTAACTTTTCGTTTGTTTATTTTTTAGGTAATCTGTGCATCGTCATCTCTGACAATACAATGTTTGTTTTTGGAAGGAATCACAATCATCTAGTATCCATGCTACCACCTTCAGGTACCTCAGACACTTTTAGAGCTTATACTGTATTTGAAAATTACAAAACTTGGCAAGCAATGCCCTCTCTTCCTTTGCTGTTCACCTGATGCATTTTCTTTTTCCATTGGTTCACATCGAGACAGAGAGGCCAATCGACCAAGAAAGCAAGCATCAGATAAACTGCGCATTATTATTTTGCGGCGAAAATTACGTCTGTGCTTAATACGTAGCCATAAAGTTCTTCACTATTTCTTATCATAATTATGAGGTTACTCGAAACATATATTTACCTAGATAAGGCATCGAAGATGCAGGGTGAAAATCAATGCACCCTTGCGTTGAGTGTTAAGGGTTCACACGGCATTCATAATGCCCCGTTCTCTTAATTGAGCTATCGTTTAATAAAACAACAGCAAGGAGAGTAGGGTAGCTTCCAACCTACTGAGATTCAATTTACTCAAAAGCTAAAAAAAAGTCAGAAGTTTCACTATAGTCAAACCAGCATAAGCACTCCTTAGGGGCGAGGCTGAATTGGACGCAGCAGTGCCAAATCTAATCTGTTAACTAATGCACTTTGAGTATTTGAATATAAATATAATTTTATCGATTGTAACAAGTTATACGACACGCTTAAGTGAGATTTGGCAAAGTTGCTTTGCGTTCTTAGCCACGCCCATCGAACTACTTACGCTGGTTTGACTATAGTGATACTTGTTAAGCAAACTAAAGTGATAGCTAACAATCCAGTAATATTTTTTTTGTGCACGTGCACAGTTGTGCGTACTGTGGCACAGCAAATTCTGCTGACGATGAGCGGGTGGAACATGTCCATTTGATTGTCGAGTGAACAAGCCTTAGTTATATTTTCTATAATATATTTTCTATAATAGATCTGAATTTTCTTTCGCAGCTAAGAATCTCTTAAGAAACATTAGTGTAATTTCAACTTTACTGGTTTTCAATAAGCTATATATAAACTAGCAAGAAACTTTTGCTACTAATTTTCAAAATTTGGTCTAATTCCTTCCATTTCTGAGAGTATAGTTGTTTTATCCAACCTAAAAACCAAACGGTTCAGAAATACCTAACGGTTCATAAATACCTAACGGTTCAGAAATACCTAACGGTTCAGAACATCTATGGGGCATAACTCCTTTGCCATTCCTTGCTCTCTTTTACTTCTGAGCGCTTCTCAAACACTTTCACTCATCAAATCCGAAGATTGGATTTCATGCTCTGCGGATCCTGCCGAACTCGACAGCCAGGGTGTGGCTAGACGAACCTACCCATGCACCTCAGAAATGTTATGTATCTCTCTTGCTACGCAACTTCCCTTGGCTGACGGATACGTCGCCTGCTACGAGAACAACGTGTGCGACGTCTACAGCAGTGACGCAAGCAGCTACGTCCAGTCGAGGGGCAACCTCGGACAGACGATATGCAAAGTCGTCAACAAAGTTCTCAGTAAGGCTTAGTTTATTTATGAATCAGATTCTATCTTAAACTTTTGAGCTTACTTCATTCGTACATATCTTAAGTAGCTTAAGCGGAAAACAAGACTCGCTGGAATCTTTTCCTGCTTACTTTATTTCCAGCATTTTATCTTGAAGGCTTGCTTAATGTAGATATTTTCTTATGTAGTTTTAGCCTGATGAAAGATTTCGATAAAATGACAGCTATGGAAGAATTCTTTTTCACTTTTTTGCGCTCACATTGTTACCTAGAAGTTCATCTACTCTATAAAATTAGCTGCATTGAATATAATATCTAAGCTTTACTTGTTGGCAAGCTTAACTTCATGCAATCTGGCATATAATACAGCTGATGATTGAAAATTTATAAATATTTATTTGCATGTATATATATATATATATATTTTTATGCCTTGTAGCAATTTGTCAGGTAAGGTGTATTAATCCCAGACTTGAACGTTCGATTACTATACGGTACAATCTCAAAAATCAGTAGTTTCAGTCTTAACTCTGTCGGACTTGAGTAACAATAATATTGGACAAAGCCGCAGTTCTTGTACAAGTTTAAGAACGGTTATCCAATTCGTAAAATGAATAGTTTCAGCCTGCACTCTGCCGGACAACAGCAACATTGATGTTGGAAAAAGCCACACTTCTTGTACAAGTTCAGGAACGGTTATCTACAACTGTACTGCTGCCGAAGGGCTACTCACAACCTCAGTTACTTACGCAGGTATTGTCAAACAAACTAACTTAATCGAATATACCACTATATTTCACTTTTTCCCAAGCTCCAGTTAATGCTAAGTTTTGAAGACAGCTGAAACATATAGCTAGAATGTTCTTTTTTGGGCTTGAATTTGGGCTTTAAGTGAACTGCTAGATATTTTTCGAGTATTTGTTTTATCGGATGTAATATATTTTCCTGTACACATCTAATTTTTTTTAGGTTTTTTCATTTTACGGTTGAAGTCATTAGTCATTACTCTCTTGTCTTCGTTATTACGGGTTTTCTAGGATGATGTTGTAACTACTGTGCTAACTCTTAATTAATATATGTATTTTTATGTGCGTAAATGTATTTAGAACATGGAAAGTATTATTAACAGCTTCCTTCAAACCCAAGATCAAGTTCCATATGGTACTTAATACACAAACATCGATATTTCATGGATATTTCACTGACTTATCGGCCTCTGCTAATTCATAATTCAAATCACTTTGTTTTTCCCTTGTTTAAGACTTTTAGTTCATAACTGAAATTCACATATTTATCTGCTATTTTTAATGAATTAAAACCGAAATCAATGCGAGCTTGTCTAATTTTATTGTAAATACAAATGATCTTTTTGTTAACAGCTGCGACAGTGGTAAAATCGTGTGACCCTCCGTTCGAAATGCATTCATTCGGCTGCATCAAACCTCCACAAGCAGGTGACCCTTTCAGCACCCACTGCACCGGCAGGAGCTTCTGCAGGGACATGGGTGAGTTCAGGATACTTACCCAGTGGCAACGCAAGGAGGTTTAATAGAACGTTAAACCTTCATGGGTCATCATAATCTTTTCAAATTCACGTTCCTCTGCTCCTTTATTTTACCAGCAGATATTGATGATAATTGTAGTACGAGAAACAAGAAACGTGTTCGATTCATTTTAATCGCATGAAGGCTGTTTCTGAACTACCGTATGGTCAGCTTGTTCAACCCTACTTATAGAAGCTGTTCACAATGCATTTGGAATTACTTCTGAAGTCACAGTTACTTTATGTAAGTCAAGATAGCTGATGTTAAATTTATTTGCTTAGTACACAAGATATTGCAGTTGTAATCCCACTGTAGAAACAAAAATAAAAATTCACTGAAAACACAAAGACTGCTGAGTATGTTTCATAAGATCCCTCAAAATTTATGAAGGGTCCTAAGTTTTTCTGAAACGCGTAGGATCAGACCATCCCTACGCCCAGGTTAGTTACTGAAGATGAGAGATGGTAACACAGATAAGGTGCAGTTTCAGATAGCTTAAGTGAAATAAAGAGTTTTTTTTTATTTCAGCAAAGACAGTGCTTAAATTTTATTAGGAAACGAAAAGTGCACAACAGTGGATTAAAATAAAGGCAGCGATGGGAATTTTGCTAGAATTCAAGAACAACAGCAAGACGTACGATCCCAATCGGAAAGTTATAGGCACTTCTCGGCTACCTATGGGAAAATACTGAAAGGTCTCCGATAACGTCTGATAATTGCTCGGAAATTTATAGGCATTTATAAGCTACCTATGGGAAAATACTGAAAGGTCTCCGATAACGTCTGATAATTGCTCGGAAATTTATAGGCATTTATAAGCTACCTATGGGAAAATACTGAAACGTCTCCGATAGCGCCCGATAAATGCCAATGAATTTCCGATCGGGATGAGTCACAATTGTTTACACCCGCTTAAGTGGAGACGAAGATACAAAAATAAACAGCGTGATCTGACAGCTACAGAAGTCAATAATGGCCCAACTTGAGAGGTGCTGGCACTACCGTGCACTGGGGCTATATTTAAATCAATATATCTACCGACTTCGAAAAATGTAAGGAACTCATACGAACATACAAGCACGGGAAAATATAGTTATAAAAAATTAGCTACTATCTGAATTTAGTAGCATTTTCAACGCAGCGGAGTTAACTAACCACATGCTTCTTATGTATTAGCTAGTGGCGTGAACCGTCATTATAAATGACGGTAGAAGCTTAGTATTTCAGCAACTCCCCCNTACGTTGTTTCTTGTGTTTTTCACTTCTCCGAGGACTTCATGAATAAAAATGTAGCATTCTACCGCAAAACCCGGACATAAACATTTAATATGGCGCAGACAAGTGGTATCTCCCGTAGCACCTTTGAACAAGTCCAAACTCGGTCATGCAGGTGAGCTCAGGTACCTCTGATGGAGTTCCGAGTGCGGCCCCTTTGGAAAGTATTCCCCGTAGGAAGGTACTGTAGTCATAAATGTTGAACAGAGCAGCTTATAGGCATTAGCTGCTATCAGCAAAGAGGCTGGTTGTAAAATATCATACATCGAGTCTCGGTGTTTGAATTAAAAGTGGCATTACCATGGTACAGTGTGAAAGTTTCATTGATCTATCTGAATGGCCTTGTCGGATAGTGAAAATTTCACGGGTGCGGCTACCACGTCACCAGCCCTTGAATTCATTACTTCCTTATTCCCATTGAGCGTGATACGAAAATTATAAATCTATATATATAGAAATAAAATCACGCCAATAAATTTATTATATAGTACTAATGAACATTGATGTGTTGATGCCGTATCCACGACCTGCATGAATCAAGTACAATGCAAAGTAGGCAATTATTCAGTGAACTTGGAGATAGCTGTTTGCAGTCCCTCGTACCACATTTAGTATAAATTGAAATGAAGTTTTATCAGTAACGACATGGAAACGCTATAATTCACAGGTACTAAAACTGTTCGCGCGGCAAAACGACTCTAACTAGTTTCTAATATTCAGTCAACTTAACAACGAGATCCACTTTTTCAGCACTTTTCACCTGCATTATTAGAGACAATATCCCATGGTCTAATGTCCAATTTTTTTTTCTTCCACTAAACCTCCCATGGTTAAAATGGGTCGGGAGAGTATGATTGCTCTTCTTTTTATTTTTAGATCATATAGAAGGGTGCAGAAGTGAGGGATCTAAGTAAGTGATAACTCGTGGCATAACTTATTATTTTGTATTTAAGAAAAGCGCAATTGAGGTTTATCACTTCCGTTAACAATTCTAAAAACAACTAGAGCACTCTGAGATCGCATACTTCCGCCAAGCGAGGCAGCGGTAGCAAAAAATTCAAGTTGGCTCTGAAACCATAATTTCTTTGTATAAACTAAAAAATGTTATTATTTGTGCCCTTATAACTCTTTAAGTAATACTGCTAACAAATGTTATGATAAACGTGAGTCAAACATACAAACGAACAAACTGATCTGCACCAAAATTTAATTATTCATGTCCTTTAAAATTACTAACAACCCCTATCAATTTCATAAAGATCCATTCATTATTTTTTGAGTTATTGTGCTAACAATCATAAAATTAAAAGCAGTGACAAGCGAACGAACGAACAAACGGATCATTACCAAAATTTGGTCATTTACTCTTTCTTATATACCTAACAACTCATGGTAATTTTATAGAAATCCATCCATAAGTTTTTGAGTTATGTCATTGAGTAAAATGAGGCGGACAAACAAACGGAAGGATGCATCTTCACCAAAAGTTTATCGTCTGTTTCTCCTAACCTACTCAATAATTCATGTAAATTTCGTTCAAATCGGTTCATAATTTTTTGAGTTATCTTGGTGACAGATAGATAGACAGACAAACAAACACACATAAAACAGGATGAAAACATAACCTCCTTGACGGAGGTAATAATTGTTTGAGTGCAACAATGAACGAAAAAGGATGCTGGTAGATAATGCTCGTATAAAAATAGCATGACGTAACAATAGATGATCAATCGCCTGATGAAAAGTTAATACACACGTGAGTTGCCTTCTCTTTGTCGATCAAGTTTGGCTGCTTCTTAACGCAATAGCATGTAATTGTTTATGAAGTTTTATATGTACCTATTACTGATACCTGATCTCATTAATTATTGTAATAATAGCCTGAAAGTAATTGAAATCTTATAGGCAAAGTGCGTAGACTTATTTTTCAGTAAAATGTTTAATTGAAGTTTTGTAGCCAACTACGTGGACATCTAATAAATGTTCCAATCTACAAACAGGTGCAGATCTTGTGGCCCCAGACACATCTGTCAAGTTCAGCGAACTTTCAGCCTACCTCAGTAACCATACCTGTACGTATAATATTGCTATATCACATAATTTCGTTTTTATCTATGAAAGAATATAGAAACCTACATTGTAAAAATGATGAAAAGAATCCGAATTTAATTTTGTTTTATTCTCCAGTTTGATGTAAGACCTTATGCAAAGTAATGACTCAAAATGACTTATATATCTAACTTTAGTATTATATATGACGATAACGGCAAAGTTTACTAGTTTCTTTAGCTAGTTTAGCTTTATTTTACTAGATACTTAAAAAAGCTTCGTATGTTATGAAAATGATTTTATTACACTGTGTTAATATCTTTGATAGCTACCGTCATCTTTGAATACAGCTTTTACTAAGCGCTATCTTGACACCTACTATAGTGTTTCGTACGGACATTTATCAATTAATGTCCTCATTTGAGTCTATGATGCTGATCACCAAATGCTTCTAGTTTATAGTGATACTTTTTCCACCTCTACATTAAATTTTGTAGCTAGGTGAGACATTGAACTTGCTTGCTATCTGTGGGGCTTTCGAGCTATGATATTCGCTTAGGAAATTTTCAGCTAAATATAGATATCATTATTTCATGAGCACTGAGCTATTGAAACTGGACATAATGGAACTGAATATGATAGACTTTCAATGCTGTGCAGTCGGCACAAACTTCTGGGTCGGCCTGGACAATACAGATGGTGCGTGGTACTGGTACTACTCCAACAGGGACCCAGGTGCTCCGGGTACAGGAGACTGGGACACCAATGAGCCCAACGAGTATCTGATCAACGCCTGCGGTACAATTGAAAGCAGATTTGAGTACAGACTTGGAGTGGCAGACTGCTCCAGCGGCTACGTCCCTGTGTGCGAGCTACAGTTGTCCTAGCTACTCTCAGTGCCGTCGCCAAGCTTCCACTTCATCATCCCAACATTGCTATTACGTAACCAACATGCACGTAACCTGTAGCTAGTAAAGCCCCACCACATTTTATTTCAGCTCCCCTTCACCTCCCCAATGCTACTTTCCTGCCATCACCACCTCTTTGCAAGTGTGTCTGTAAGCAAGATTTAACTACCACTCGTTGTTCATGTTAACAATTTCGTCATATTGCTCAGAAACTCCGGATTTTATCCTGACCTGCTTCGACTTCGAGGTAGTACAGCAGCGGCAAGTTATATTACATCTTTTAAACGTTAGACTGCAGGAGTCATGATGTCAAGAAAAGCATGTGAGATACTCAAAGTGGGTCTCGATACTGGCTACTACTCCTAATTTTTCAAATTAACAGAAGCATCAAAGACCTGTAGTACCGTAAATAATCGAATTCCGCATTTTGTTATCACTGTTTGCAAAATGATAATGGCAACAAAAATTATTATAATTCCTCATGTCGTATTTCATTTTCGAATAATTTACCTTGGTCATCAGTAGAATTTAAGCTTTTGGGATTTACGTACGTAATCGAAATCTCGAAAGAAATTACTCACTGCACTGCTCGACCTCCCTCTGCTTCAGCGATATGATCTTTTACCCAATTGACAATCTGAATTTATTTTGGGCGGGGAACAAAATAATTGGTGCTATCCAATATTAACCTCCGCCAAGGAGGTTATGTTTCTTCGAGTTAGTCTGTCTGTCAGTTTGCTTCATTTTTTGTATGTCTGTCACCAACATAACCCAAAACGCAAAAAAGTTATGGATGGATTCTTGCAAAATTTGCAGGGATTGTTGGGTATGTTAGGTGGAAGAAGTTATTTACTTTTGGTGAAGATCCCTTCGACCGTTCGTTTGTCTGCATCGTTTTTTCGGTAGCATAACTGAAAATTATGGACAGATCATTCTGAAATTTGCAAGAGTTCTTGCGGTTGTTACTAGGAGCAAATGACCGAATATTTGTGCTGATCTGTTTGTCCATTCGTTTGTCTCTATATTTGTTTTTATGTTCGTCAGTAACTTATCTCAAAAAGTTACCAACGGATCTTCATGAAATTTGTAAAAATTGTTAAAATTGACTAAAGATACAAATGGCCAACTGTTGATTATGATCGGTTCGTCCATTTGTACAAACGTACGACTAATGTTTGTCATAATATTGTCAAAATGTTTGTCAGTATATTACTCTTAAAGTCACAGACGGATCTTGATGAAATTTGTAGGAGTTGCTATAAATGTTAGGAGGCACGTATGTTCAAATTTTGGTGATGACCGGTTCTTCCCTTCCATTTGAACGTCTGACTATGGTTTGTCAAAATGTTTGTCAGAACATAACTCAAAACATTACGGACGGACCTTCAAGAAAATTGCAGGAGCTGTTATTACCGACAGGAGGTACGATGACCAAATTTTGGTGATGATAACAAGGAAATCCCAGCTTCAGCACCAATCTGAATTTTTCGTTAACGTTGCCTTGCTTGGCGGAGGTATGCACTATCAGAGCGCTGTAGTTTAAACGTGATTTAATGATGCATGTTGAATCTGCATTTCATGCAGATTAGGAATTTTCAATATGGAAATAAGAAAATAAGAAGTATGATTTTAGTGTGTAAACTTCCAACAAAATAAAAAAATAAAGTTCAGTCAGAAAACTAGAGCACTCTGAGAGCGCATATCTCCGCCAAGTGAGCCAACGGTAGCAAAAATTCAAATTGGCTCTGAAACCATAATTTTCTTTGCATAAACTCCAAAATCTAATCATTTGTGCCTTTTTATGTTAATAACAGCTTGTTCAATNATAACTTTTTGAGTTATACTGTTAATAAACGTTATGACAAATATGAGTCAAACATACAAACGAACCAACCGATCTGCACCAAAATTTGATCATTTATGTCTTTTACCATTACTAACAACTCCTCTAAATTTCATAAGGATCCATTCATTATTTTTTTGAGTTATTGTGCTAACAAGCATAAAATTAAAAACAGTGACAAACGAATGAACAAACAAACGGACCATTACCAAAATTTGGTAATGTCTTCTTTGTTTTATACCTAACAACTCATGTTAATTTCATCAAAATCCATTCATAACTTTTTGAGTTATGACATCAAGAAAAATGACGCAGACAAACAAACGGATGGACAGATCTTCACCAATAGTTATTCATCTGTTTCTCCTAACATACCTAACAATCCCTGTAAATTTCATCCAATTCGGTTCGTAACTTTTTGAGTTATCCTGGTGACAGACAGACAGACAAACAAACAAACAGACAGAGAAACACGACGAAAACATAACCTCCTTGGCGGAGGTAATAAGATCTAAACCCTGATTTCGCTTGAAAGCCGTAGTTCGAGAGCACTTCTAGACGATACTACCCACTAGTATAAAGTCAATATCGACTAGGATGATTTAATCGAGTTGCCCATGGGCATCTGCAACGATTCAAGTGCGGTTAATTAAAGCCTTAACAATCACAGATGCTCTTTACTTTCTCTTATGGATGCGTTCTGGCAACTTTCTGTGGAAGCAAGCAATAAACGACGCTATATCTCAGATGTGAGTGCAAGCTCAAACCTGCATGCGATAGCACGATGTATCAAGTTTCGATTTTGATTGTAATCAAGTAAATAAATACTGTCTTAATTGACGAATCCATTTTTAATCCTTCACTTAATGTTCAGTAGCTAATCAGTTATTGGCTACTAAACACAACGATAAGCTAACTAAGCGTAAGAGATGATACGCTTGTTTTTGGAACTCTTATTGAAGCGAAGCCTTTAATAATTAATGCCCGGTCTGATTATTAGTAAAGCTACATTTAATAGTTTTGACTCGCTCTGACTGTTAGTGTCCCGATTGCATTAGCTTGCCTTCGAGAAAACAAAACCGCACAGTGGAGTTTTGAATTCTTTCCAGTGTAAGCGCAAGACAGAAGCTTAAACTGAGGCTGAGCCGACGATTCAATTCCTCAGAATGTTCGAAAGTTGCGCTATTTCCTAGAGTCTACTAACTGTCGAGTGAAAGGATAATTGGGCCTGCCGGTCTAATAATGGAAAGTATTCAACCTTCTTTTTCCTTGGCCATGTTATGTCAGAAGATAATCTCGAAGTTCTAATGCTGAACTTCTTTCTTTTTGACTTTCTGACCATGCAGTTGGAAGAAAAGCAACAGTTACATCCAATGGTTGAGGTAGAGGTAAAATCGCATTGATTTCACACTGCTGCCAGTAAACCAACATTCACTGGTTCGTGCAGCAAATGAATGTCCACTTGGGCCTAGAGCAGTGTGCGACTGCAGTCGACCTAAGAATCTCACTATTTATTAAAAATTAGATTATTTCTAAAATGGATATTTTGTCTTGGGGATATATTGTCTTTTGGACTTGTGTTTGGCGAACTTTTTTCCTTTCTGCATCGTGGAACTCATTCTTTCGACCTATGCACATACTGGAATCTAAATAATTAGTCCTGTAGATATTTAAAAGTTTTACGTTTTGTAAACTGAACACTTTGACGGCTGGATATTCTAACCTCTAAACATTTTGTTCTCGGAACAATTTGAAAAATATATAATTTGTCCTTGGAAAATTTCGTAAATTAGAGCGCTTCGATATAGAACTTTTCGAAAATTGTATACAATACTTTGTTCGTTGGGCGATTTGGATATTTGACCATTTCGTTGTCGTATATTTTGGTAACAGGACTATTGGGACACTTAAGACTGGACATCTCGTTGGAACATCGTAGAGACTCATCGATAATACACAGGGAAGAAAAAGCAAGAAACACAATGTCCTGCAACAACCGAGAATATTGCTAGCAACTGTAGCGAACTATGACCCCAAAACAGATATGTATTTAGATCATGCATCAGAGTCAGGCCATTATTAGAGATGATAAACTACACTCAAGATTGTGGCTGCTGTTATTCATTATATCATTACGAATTATTGTTTATACTATGAAGGCAAAGAATTTCTCATGCATATCATGTTGTCATTTATGCATTACACGAAAATATAAAGCATTCTTGCTGCAGCAAACATTAAGGTTGTTTTCTACACATTGCTAGCAGGTGGTGCTTTTCTTCGAAGGGTCTTAAGCTGCTCAATTCGAAATTCAAAGCTCATTCTCATGTCTGTCAGACGAAAACGCACGACTATAACATGGTTTGTCGATGTCGAGTTCGTTAACTTCGGTTTATTTCAACATTTTCTGGAAACAAAAGTCAATTGGCTGATGATCGGTGTTCTGCAATGATGATATTACTATCATCGATATCTGGACGAGTACTCACAATTTATGACGCATATTCACGACACAAATGCCTGTATATCTGTGGGCTTCTGATATAACGGTTCAGTAAGACAAGAAGCAGTTGGGTGGGCTGAGCAGCATCACTGCTGCTATAGGCTTGTCGTCTAATGTACAGAGGCACCAGTACTTGCAGGGGACCGGTACCGACCTTGTCGGTAAAAATTAATCTATCATTAATAAAATCCTAAAGCTAACTTTTCAACGTAGAAAGTACATGAATAGTGCAGTATGAAATTTGGTTAACAATGGTCCCCATTTTTATTGCAAATTTAGGATAAAACGCTTTTTCTATTTTTTTTCGACTCCAGCACGGTCATCATTAATGCAGTGAAATCAGTAAAAAATAACCAGTTCTTAACGCTTTAAAATTCTATTCATTAGCAAACCAAAAGTGACAAGTATCGTAAATCACCCTTTGGCTACAAAATTATTTCTTAACAATATTGTAGCACATAAGGATTACTTGAGACAGTCATATGCTCGGGCTACGAAGCATAGATTTATTGTGATAATTTAGTATAGTCTATGCAAGTGCTAAGTTTTAGTAATCTTCTAAAGTGGGGTTTACACGCTAGTTTTTTGCGCGTTCCTATAGCTATTTATCCGAATGTTCTACTGCGCTTTTGTGCACACAACTGTGTGTGTGTAGGTGTGTGTGTGTGTGGTACCAATAGTTTTGCTGAAACCTTCACACTTGTAGTAAATGAAAATACAGAAAAAACGCATATTCTGTTCTTTCAAACGAGTGTGACGCATTTGAACGATTAGCGTAAGGAACACGATCCAAAGCCCATGGTGTGAACCTGCCATAGCATAGACAGGGATTTTTCTCTGCCGCCAAACGTCTCTGTGTAAAAGGGAAAAAAGCTAAAGTAGGCTAGTTTTGAATGAAGCAATTTATGGACTGATATGAAACTTTATTAGCAGTAATTCAAGCACTACCTTATTTTTTTCGTTAATGAAGGAATACATAATTTATTCTCTTCGTCTACTCATAGATGAGCAAAACTTTATGGTGCAGAAACAAAAAAACTTCGTCAACAACACTAGAAAAATTCATGGTGGGTTAAACTTAAAACTCTGTCGCCTTGACCAGAAAAGTTACTTAGATGTGCTATGGCTAACCACCCTATTACCATTTTTGTGGTTTATGGGCTTATTAGCGCCCCTGAAATATCATCATCGATCGTTACCGAAGATTGGATTTCATGTTCTGCGGATCCTGCCGAACTCGACAGCCAGGGTGTGGCTAGACGAACCTACCCATGCACTTCAGAAATGTTATGTATCTCTCTTGCTACCCAACTTCCCTTGGCTGACGGATACGTCGCCTGCTACGAGAACAACGTGTGCGACGTCTACAGCAGCGACGCAAGCAGCTACGTCCAGTCGAGG
>LQNS02276924.1:6576136-6613643 GCA_001587735.2 Parhyale hawaiensis | reverse complement strand
CAGTAGTGTGAAGAGCAGGAGAAGCAGTCCGTGCTGAGAGTCAATTTAGGATCCCTCATCGTGCATCGCCTGGCCTCTCGGTGCTGGAGTGCTCCACGCAGTGTAAATCCGTAGCGTGCCGTCCGGAAATCGAACCCGGGCCTCCGTTGATGCAATGCCGAACCGTTGTCACTTCACCATTAGGAAATAATACGTATGGTTTCTACGAGTAGGAGCTCTAGTAATTTATATTTTTATTTCTATTCCTTAAGCACATTGCTGGGTTTTATGTCTTACTTTGTTATTGGAGCTGTCATGCACTATAGTCAACCCAGCGTAAGGAGTCCGAAGGGCGTGGTTAAACAACTTTGCCAAGTCTCACTTAAGCGCGTGGTATAACTTGTCTCAATCGATCAAATTATTTTTATAGTCGGAAACTAAAAATGTATTAGTTGATAGTTTAGATTTGGCACTGCTGCGTTCAATTCAGCCCCGCCCCAAAAGGACTGCTTAAACTGGTTTGACTATAGATGTTTAACATAGGTTTTCGTGCGATCATGGCTGACCGTACCAAAGCAAAGCTCAGTTAAAAGAATAATTGCGAGGCTAGTGCGAGGCTAGTGCCCCAGGTACGGTTAAATTTGGAAAATTTTGTCACTGGCATCCTGGTGCAGTAGTAAACGGATACATTGTACTTTAAAATGAAGCTGCATTTGCTTATTCTTTCTTTTTATGAATATAAAAAGTGGCCCAAGAATAAAAAAAAAATGCCCAACGTAGAGGTAGTCAAAAGATACTATTGCTGACACCAGTTTGCAACAGTCTACCCAGAAGATGCACATGAGTTTTTTTTTTTTTTGCGTGAAGAAAGTTACAAGAGAAAGCAGAAGTAAAGTGCATAATTTTCTTTCACCGAGATGTCTATCAACCGTGTTCAGTTGAAAATTTACCTATTTTTTCTGCCGTATCTTCATCTTTGGTGTGGTAAAATTAAGATTTGTTTTACTGTTATTCCTGTGCAGTCAGTCAGAAGTTCTGGGTCGGGCTGGAAAACACTGGCGATGGGTGGTACTGGTACCACTCCACTCGGGTGCCCCAGGTACAGGAGACTGGTACTCTGACGAACCAAACCAGTACATGCCCAATCCTTGTAAGAGAGAGCCTCAAAGATAGAACTAATCGCAGACTGGCCTATATATTACGTCATTGCTGGCTCTGTAGAGGTCACGTGACGAGCGCATGAGTCTATATTCTAACCACTTTGTCCCAGTCTACGTCTAGTGGTTTCGAATTTGGAACGCGTATCGCTACTCAGCAGCTTTTCGTCAGTAGCTGATTTCAAAGGCGAAACTTTTAATGAAGCTAATAATGAAGTCGCTACAGGAACATAAAATTATCAAAAAGAAAACTCTCCACAACATTAATTACGAGGTCCAGTTGACACACAACAACAATTAAACCTTCAATAATTAATTGATATATAAATTGTGGAGTAAAGTAATTGATTAACATGGACAGTATATGATTACTGTTGTTACACCAAACTTGTTACATTGTACTAACGATTAGGAAATGCAATATCACCAAATGAGGACCTCAGAAGCTGAAAATTTCGGAGCTCTAGGTAACTAAAAATTAGTAATTTCTAGTTTTTTCTAGTGTAAGTACTCCAACATTTCTGGGTGAAAAGAGAAGTAAGCGACAACATCTCTACAATAAAAAATGATCTCAAACATGTGATGGCAGGCTTTATGTCATATTTCCAGCAATTACCGATTTTTTAGAATGAAATTAAGTATTTCTGAGTTACTTAAGGCACTTTTATCCTTCATATGATTACAGTGTAACTGTCAAAATAGTCTGATTTTAATTATCAAATACCAAAGTAACTTTACATTTCGTAATAGCGAATTATGTTTCACCTTGCACCATTACTTATTCAACACATAAAAAAAAGTAGATAATGACAAGCCTAGTGACAACTTGACTCGGTGCCACGGTCATTTCACTGTGCCTTTACACTAACAAAATTTGGGGCCGCTCGAGAGAAACTAAAACCACACATCAGCTTTCCGGGGCGGCCAAAATTTTGTTAGGGTAATGAAGCCAATTCAGCCCCTGCAAAGGCCTAATAAACAAAACATTTCTTATTTACTGAGAATTTTCCGGAAGAAATGAAGGACGTTAAGATACCAATGAATATCATATCAGTAATCACCATAGCCGGTGAAAAACATTGCAACGAATGGCCCCGTAATATCTTAGACTAAAGCCAGGAATCGATGAAGCATCTGTGAACATGCTGTCCATTCATTTTTTATTTTTCCTAGGCGATCAAACAATGATTGCACCAAGACTCTGTAGTTATTATTTGTAGGAATGGATCACATTATGCAATACAAAAGAATATAATATTATTCTGTATATACCTGTCTGCATTTCTGTTACACCGCCACAAGAAAACGTTTTCTGTATCTGGAATCTTCTGCTGAAGCAACCATCGTATAAAATAATTGGCATTGGTTCATAGCCAATTGTTGCTGTTGTTTATAAAAAGTTTAAGTTTTGTTTTCATGAGTTTTGCTGGTTCTTTTTTAGACCGTAACTTTTCTCTACCTAGTTTTGTTGTTATTTATATGTGTTCTGTTATATTCATTGTTCTACTTGGAGATGACGCCTCTTCATAGTTCTTGCTTTTGGTACTGAATTTTGCTGCCACAGATAACTATAACTATCATCTGAAGGTTCAACATCAACTTACATATGCCATGGAAACAGTTGTAAGCTAAGCCACATGTAGAGAAAGTGGCTGGGCATGATAGTTTCCACGTATTTATTTTCCGTCACGCTTTTACAAAAACAAAGAGACGAAAGTTGTGCCCGAGATCAGACGGTAGAAAACCTGCGGGAGCCTAACAAGTGAAAGTGAGACATTATTCGTCAAATTTAAAATCTACGCACTGAAGACGCCTGGACCCTCACGCAATACTGTTTCGGATACAGATGTTCGCTTATCCCTATCAGGGCTTTAATTGTTCCGAGTTTACAATTCACAAATTGAGCAAGAGATCGATTCTAGATACGTGTAAGATTTTCTTTGGAGGAAATTCACTTAGCAGATCGAAGAAAGCAGAGGCTTCGTTAAAGTATTTAGTCTTCGCCGACCTGGCGTAGCAGCTCAGAGTACTAACTTTTGAATAAATTTCAAAACTGATATGCCATGCATCGAATTATCAAAAATACACGGTGATAATGACAATTTGTGGGATTGCTAAGGCTAATAGCTATTAATCTTTGTTTTCACTGTAGTCGAATATCAAACAAGGTTCTTTGTTACTCTAAATTATTGAGTAATGAATGTATAATGAAGGGTGAGTGAGAAACTGCCTTGTATTTCAGAGCCTGCAACGTTTCCTTTTCCCCAATTTTTTTTTTTTTTTGTGAATATCTGTCAATATTCCATCAATGTCAAGGAAATAAAGCATGTAAATATAAGCACTGTAAGACATCAAGCTCATTAAAGGAGCACCGTGCAATAAACATCATATATATCATTTTCAATCGATCTCGATGACAAACAATCTTTGTTGGCTCAAGAACCTTATCTACTTAATGACCGTTACGTTGCTGCATTGGAAATATATGTATTTTCATTTATTAAATTTGTCAGTATTCGTTTATAAATTTCAAGGAGTCTATTGAGGAATGTCAGAGAAAAGAATTAACTGCATGGTCAGTATGGTATGGAGACGCACCAGAGAGTGGTGCCACTCCCATTTGTATTATATTTGTGATTTACCTCCTGTGGTGAAATTATTAGCTTCTTTTATCTCAAAATTAAGACAATGGTCAGTGCAATTTTCTCCAGGATAAACGTTAAGGTTCACATTCCAATGCTGATTGCTCAGAAATAAAGCTCAGGAAGAGTTCATATTTATATTGATGGATTAAGCACCCATGAAACAAATAAATAGTGAAGCAAGCATAAACGAATGCCAGTGAAACCCACAACAAAGTTGGGGTCACTGCTTATATTCTCTCATCAACGTACGGTTATAACCCAGATTGTCAAGTGCTACATATTTTCAGCAATCTCCTAAAAGACAGTCACTTTCATCACTCTTACTTTTTGCAATAGTTACATGTTGGTTTTTGCAGACTAACCATGCCAAGTCCAAGAGGTAAATTCTTCTATTTCTGTCACAAGTAGTCCTATTTAAATTTAAAAATCTATCTCAAACGACATCTTAAATTTTTACATTTTATTGCTCTAGTACAAGCACTTAACACAATAATTGGATTGCTTAGCAATACATCATACAGTTCAAAATCCTCAAACTAGCAACACATTTCTGAGTGTGCTCTCAAGTCTCTTTGCAAGGTCTTTGCGAAAAAAAAATAACCATGACCAGACTCCAAGCCTTGATTCGCATCGCTGTATCTCTTCTTTTAATGTCACACATTCATTCAAAAATAATTGCCAAGACTTGGATATCCTGCGAGGTCGATCGATATGAACTGGACAGTCAAAACATCGCTAAGCGGACGTACAGCTGCTGGTCGGAGATGTTCTGTCTCTGGCTTGCCAACCAGCTGGACAACTATGCCGGATACGTCGCCTGCTACGAGAACAACGTGTGCGACGTCTACAGCAGCGACGCAGGCATCTACGTCGAATCCAGGGGCTCTCTTGGACAAACTCCATGCAAAGTAAACACCGTGGTTTTCGGTAAGCCAAAACTTAAACATTTATTTATTTGTGCAATAGATCAAATATTAATTTTTTATTACTTTTCCATAAGAAAATTTCCCATGGAAAGTTTGAAAAAGAGCAGTTTGTTATATTTTTCAATTTCTAGCAAAGACTATGAAAAGAAGAAGTTAGGTTTTTTTTACCCGTATGTTTAAGAGAGATAGAAGGTATCATGCTTTCTCTATGATCATGCACGCTGTGAGACAGAAGTTAGTTTCTTCTCCTTTTTACCACAAACAGAAATTATCAGTGACTGTATTTTCAGGTAGCTCGATACAGGGGCTTCTACGCTGCCAAATAGAAGCCCCCTTTCTACTTTCCAGCCCTCGCAGCCCACATTATTAAGTGAACTTTATTATTCTTGTTTCCCAGCATGTACACTGCCAGACGGAAGTTATCTCTCAGTAGGAGATTCTCGTGCAGTATGCAGCAGCACAGGTCAGACGGTGTACTCTTGTACTAGCGACGCCTTGTTCTACTCCTCGCTTACGTACGAAGGTAACAGAATGTCCTACGTCATTTGCTGCTATTATTATTATTTATGATGATGATTATTATTATTATTTTTATTACTTCAAATAAGGAGTTATTGTTTTTACGGGAGTTTGTCTGGTATTCTATCAGTTCGTTACCTAGCAATAAAATTCAAAAAGTTATTAACGCATCTTCATGAAATTTTCTGGAACTGTTAGGAAAGGGCTAGGAACCGATGAGTAAATTTTGGTGATGGTTCGTCGGTCCGTTTGTCGGCGTGTTTGCTGACTGTTAGCACCATAACAAAAAAAATATGAATGGATTTTCACGAAATTTATAACAACTGTGAGGAATGTCACGAGGAAGAGATGATCCAATTTTGGTGATGATCTAATCTTGGAGTCATAGGCATAGTTTATCAGAATATTTTCCAGTGATGAGAGCATGTCACTATAATTCTTTGCAAGCAAACTGACTTGGAGGTTGCAGCCTAGCACCTTCAGCGAAGCGATTCTATTTATAAGTAAGATACAAGTTTCTCGAATACCTTAGACAAAATGCGCAAGAATGTTATAAGTTTATAATTTTATCATCGTAATTCTTTTTCTTCGTCGCCTAATGAGGCAGTTTCATGTTCCTCTACTATGCTTGAGAACTGTATTATATATTAGGTGACCAGAAGAAAATTGATCTACAATCTCCAACCGTTTCTTAAAATTACCGGCTTGCACCAATAAAATTGGTAAACTTTATTGATGATAATGATAATTTATAATGAAGAACACAAAACGTATTCTTGACATCAATAAAATTTACTTAAATGCAAATGACGTTTCAAAATTTTCATGTAATTAATCTTAGATGCATCATAATAGAGATTTCACAATAAATTAAAGGACTGAAAATAAGTAATCATAGAACTTCATATTGCAAGCAAAAATAATCAATTCCTATGCTAGTTGTGGACTGCCTTGCAAAAGAATGACTATGTAAAATTAATTGATTAAATTGAAAATCAATTGATAGCGCTCGTCTGTAATATATGAAAATGATAATTTTATTGTGGCTGTAGCCCGTACACTGCATTATTTCGAAGATTTCCTGCAAAATTTGAAACAACGTTCATGTTCTATGTAGTTCTCAGTGCCCATGAATATATTTAATATACCTGATCATGATCATGTGTTATATGTATTTAATTATGTATTTTTCGCTGTAACTACACGGGAAGATGTACCCATTTGGGAGTCATGTTACGCTCCCTTTGAAAATTCGGAATTTGGCTGCATCAAACCCCCCCAGCCAGACGACGTCCCGATGACCCAGTGCGATGCCCGTGACTTCTGTAGACGCTTGGGTGAGTGCTGTCTCTTTATCCGAGGTATTTTACAGGTGTTTGAATCCTTAAACNTGAAAATTTGGAATTTGGCTGCATCAAACCCCCCCAGCCAGACGACGTCCCGATGACCCAGTGCGATGCCCGTGACTTCTGTAGACGCTTGGGTGAGTGCTGTCTCTTTATCCGAGGTATTTTACAGGTGTTTGAATCCTTAGACAAACTATAAAAGAAAAGTAACTTATTGAACTTTGCGGTGACTTTAAAGCGTAGCTATTGAGAAAACTATAGATATTTCTCAATACTGTTTGAGTTAGTGAAATTTTTGAGGAAATTTCGTAGACTTCTGCAAATGGTAGAAGGTTCTAGCAAACTTTCGAGCAGGGTTTGTAGAGTTCTCTCAACAATAAAAAGACCGAATAAATTGTCGAAGTAGAATCGTAGGGTTTTCTAATGAGTTAAAGGATATTGCGAGTCTATATTTTCTCATATTTAGTAATTTATCAAAAAGTAAATACGGTATATCGCAGCAAGCGCACTCCGTATACTATTTATGTATCTGAGTACTGTCAGTAGCTTAGGAAAGATAATAATTAGAAAAACTATAAACAATGTATGAACATTATACGTTACTTAACTGATAAAGTTAAAAAGTGATGAGCAATTTATTTTCTGAGTGCGAAGACTACGGGAAAATATAAATGGAAATAGTGGAATTCACGCATAGTCTGTTAACCAATTTTCAATAATGTACAAACTCCTTGAAATAAGCTACCGGAGTTTTTAGGTACTTAATATTTTCCAGAGGAGTCCGTAGATTCATTTTTACTAAATAATGTACTTCTTTTATCTATGGAGGTGAGGTTAAAAGATAGTGAGATTTTCTAGCAAAGTCTGTAGCTTATTTTTCTACTAATACCTAACGTACTTTCTAGTAACCGTGGTTGTGAGAGTAAATGATAGTGACATGTTCCAGTAGACTCCGGAGATTATTTTCATACTAAATAATGTACTTATTTTTAACTATTCTAGTGAGATTAAAAAGATATTGACTTTTTCCTGCAGGGCCCATAGATATTTTTCTGCTGAATACTATGCCCATTTTTTTAAGCACGGCAGTAAGATGTGCAACACCCATTCTCGTTTATTTTAAGGTGCAGACCTCGTAGCCCCAGATGGCACTGACAGGTTCGAGAAACTGTCCAACTACCTCAGGAACTTTTCCTGTAAGTATTTTTAATCTATTAAAAGAAATGAAATTTCATGTTGTACTTCATGTCCTAAATTGTCGACAAAATTCTGGCATGAAGATCCTTGTACTCAGACATGAAGCGTTTTTATTGATGAGAGTTACCTTTTTACAGTGTTCTTTTTCAGTGTAGTAGCATTTTTATTGATTTTTATTTGTTTTCCCTTACATTTAGTGTCAAAACTTATAACAGTTTTGATACTACGACTAGGTGGTCAACAATGTTAGCAAGTTAGGTACAGCCAAGGAGCTTCAATAGAGAGGAGGGAGCCAGGAGCTCGTCTGTGGAGCTCAAGAGTCGCCTATGCCTGCAGCCAGTCACCGTATGTACCAATCGCATATCGGTACATCGGTTTTTCTGCTGCTCCCCGTAAAACTCGCTGCTCCCCAGTTACTTCCACCAATGATATTCATGAACGCGTCTCACAGCCACACAAGATCTGGTTGACTCGCAGGCGAAACCCTTCTCCTCTATTGAAGCCCCTTGGGCACAGCCTCTCGAAATCGTCTATAATATTGTGGATAAAATGAAGAACCTCGGTGGTCAATGACAGTGATAGGTAAGCTACTACTTGTTTTTATTATGAAAATGAGTTTTGTACGTTAAATGTACTTCTTTTATATTGAAAATAAGTTCCTAACGTCATGTAAATTGTTGTGGTTAACTTAGGGCTTGCATTTACTCTAAAATAAGATATTTCACAGTAGCAGTACTTGTTTTTACTCTAAAAATACATGTTATGATATTTCACACCCATGATGGTAGTAAAGGTGGTATTATATTGCTTATATGCTAGATTACAGCAAGTTCCACACATCATACCATTATAATGTATTAGTAAATGCTCCTGACATGGTTACAATGATATAAGGATAATGTAAACAAGTATGCCGCCACATTGAGGCCACAGACGTGAAGTGGGCTTTTGAGTCTTAATGCATCCAACTTTAGGGCAGACCATTTAATTTGTTGCCGGCATCAGCTTTCGGCCGTGCTGGCCAGCAGGCGTTTATGTCAGCTGTTAATGGCTTTTTGGTTGACTTTATTTAGCAGCATTTCGGGCTACCCGGTGTTGCATAATGCTCAATTTGGGTTGTACTACCTGTCCGTGGTGGCCCGGGCGTGAAATCTTAATAATAATAATAAAGTGGCAGGATATGCTGCCTTTGCAAATCACATCTTTTCGTACTTCTTCAACGCCACATCAGAAAGTATATCCAAGACACCGTCTAAATCGTGATATGTTGCACACATGTGAATTATTTTCATATCCCAGGGATTGAGTACTCAGAAGCGCTCGTTAATTGTCACGAGGTCAGACATGCTATTCTCATGCCAATAACAATACTATGGGGACGTTCCGGAGGTATATTTATGAGTCCCGTTCATGACGCATAGGACAGATGAACGACTACAGCGGTACATTCCTCTGAGTCGTAGAGGGGATTTATCTACATATCTTTAGTTGGTGTGTGTAATCAAGGAGATTTTTCCTGTACTTTACCTACAATTACTTATAAAAAAAAAAATTATTATAATTGTAACGCTAAAACGCTAATAGATGTGCACAAGAATAATATAGATCAATGCAGGTACTGTCTTTTTTTAAGGAAGCGACCATAGCCCTAATTCTATATTTCCTACTAAATCAGACCAGGTCTTCTGTAAGAGTTCAATTCATTGCGCTCTATTCAAAAACACTTTCTTGAGGTACTTTCAATAAAAGATTGCACTTAATGTTGAAGTCATCTACATGAAAAACTATAGTCCACGGTTTATATTATATCACACTAGATAACCCCACAATATCTTACAGGTTTTACATGTTTTCTGCACTTACTGTGTCTCTCTGTGTTGTAAGCCCATTCGCCTACTGAACAGAGTGTTATTTTTTTTTTTTTTTGCACATATTCAGCCATTGGAGAGTTCTTCTGGGTTGGCATGTACCACAACGGGTACGGTTGGCGGTACTACCGGTCGAACCGGGACCCCGGGGCCCCAGGTACAGGCGACTGGTACCAGGGTCAGCCGAACGAGAACATATCTTCACCTTGTGGCTTCATTGCTGCGTACCTGGAGTACAGGCTGGGTACTTCTGATTGTTCTGCTGGTCTGCTGCCCGTCTGTCAGCTTAGGCTGTACTAAAGTCAGCAGTTTGTTCTAGCTGCTGGTGTTAGTGAGCTCACGAACTACTAACTTTGGTGTCCACGAGTTTACGAGGTACTAACATTTTATGTTAGATAGCTCAAGATCTACTAACTATTTGTGTTGGTAAGCTCAGGATCTACTAACTATTCGTGTTGGTAAGCTCAGGATCTACCAACTATTCGTGTTAAGCTCAGGATCTACTAACTATTCCTGTTAGTAAGCTCAGGACCTACTAACTATTCGTGTTAGTAAGCTCAGGATCTACAAACTATTCCTGTAAGAAAGCTCAGAATCTACAAACTATTCATGTTAGTAAGCTCAGGGCCTTAAGTTTTGGTGTCAGCGGGAACAGTATACAACGAAATTTGCAAACGATTCGTTGGTTCTTGCAATGTTAAATTTTTCTAGGAACCATCAAGGAAAATCTCTAGTAATTTCCTTTGACCTAAAACTAACACTAGATTCAAGTCGCCTTCTGGACTAGTGTAGACTTACTGAAATCTTATGTTGAGGTAGAATTGTAAAATAAAGAGCCTTGATATCACACTGATGCTATCTTGTCGAGAATAAAATACACCATTTGCCCACTTTTTATTACCCTTTGCTGATTGTACGATAGCTACAATAAACAACTGCAATACGTTTCTCAACGTTTTTCTATGCTCTCAATTCCATGGAATTTTCCACGATTTACTACAGCCAAGCTTGAAGTTATATTTTTGTAGACAGTTTGTCTGTTTGCTTGCCTGTCAACCAAGGTAACTCAAAAAGTAATGGACGGATCTTTGTGAAATTTACAGGAATTGTGATGCTTGTTAAGAGTAACAGCTGATTAACTTTTGGAGATGATCGAGTTGCCTGTTTGACTAATGCTTGTCACAATGTTTGCTAGCAATCTAACGCAAAGGTTATGAACGGATCTTCATGAAATTTGTAGGAACTGCTGAAAATGTTGAAAGACGCAAATAACCAAATTTTGGTGATGATCGGTTTGTCCGTTTGTGTTTATGACTAATGTTTGTCAAATTGTGTGTCAGTAAATATCTCAAACAGTTACTTATGAATCTTCAAGAAAATTACAGAAGTTCTTATTACTGCCAAATTGCACAAATGAGTAGATTTTGGTGCTGATAAAAATGAAATTATAGTTTCAGAATCAATTTGAACTTTTCTTAACGTTGCCTTGCTTGGCAGAGGCATGCGCTTTCAAAGCAAAGCTTTCATACATACGACGCACCTTGGCGGCCTTTAACGGTAGCGAACATAATAATATATTATGACTGACATACGCTGTTCATTTCCTCCGAACCCAGCCGCTGTTCTAAAAAAATATATACATAAATAGGCGCTTTTGTACATCCACCACGCTCATATAGCCGATGTGTTGCATAAAACAATAATAAGTTAGGCTGTGTTTTACCCACGCCCAGCGCTCTGCTCGTACTAAATATAGAATTTTTAATGAGAAAGTACTCAGGAAATAGGACAGGCTTCAGAGCTGACTCCTAGGTTTCAAAATTTGTTCATTGTTACTAGAGTACATACAGTATTTCTCCACCTTGCGTTACGCTCAAACTTTAAACCACTCACTATCTATTTATCTATTTCTACCCTATATTCGACGCACTCGTATGCATAAATACATGCATGGTCTAAGACACAAAGTATATTACTTGATGTATGTCTCAATAACTGCCGATCACGATGTTGCCGCCAAAGTTTTAACTCTTGCCGTCATGCTGGGTGCGATGGCAACCGCCCATTTAGGGCGGAACAAATGCACGCCGTGATGACCTGGCCGGCGAGAGTAATTAACCCTTTACGGACCAGCTGCAAAGAAAGCCTTCATATGAATCGCTTTATGGAAGTACCACGAACGGTCACAGGCTAAGAGTCAAGCGGTACGAAAAAGGCAAATCTTCTTTTCCTATCATCAACAACGCACTATAATGTTCAGTTCTATAAATATGATGTTACGTTGCAGCATATGCGTGCTTACTATGTTAATATTGCCTAGCATTTCGATCGACACTATGAAGGGAATAGCTCGAGGTGAACTGAAATTTAGACTGACTCCTCTCTCAGGATGGCCCTCGGTCTTATCTTGCGTCAAGTATCTCATCTAATTTAATCTATGCAGTCTGCTTGAACGAAGTAAAAGCGAGAACGCATAGGCGACAGTATGGTATCTGTCCGTGCTCTGAGGCAATGTTTATACTCAGGGCACGTAGAATGTTAGCTCGTGTGTTTGTGCTATGCTGCGGGCTCTGGATTTCTGTGAGCGCTTTTGTCTCTGAGGTACCGCCCAGTCTACTGAGTCATTCTTCACACAGAAAAATGGTTGTTTGCGAGCAAAAGTAGTTAACTGTAAACTACCTTGCCGGTTGAATTTGTGTCAATGCACATTGTCGTTTGTGATGAACAACATAGGAACAGCAGCGTTGTGATGAACAACAGTGTCTTTTACGATTAATTATTATTGCTTTGTAGCTAAAATATTACTTCGTTAGTGATAAGATACCAGGTGTTTTTTTTCGTAAAGAACATACTTTTCTGCGTGTTGGAGAAGTCATTCAGGGTGTTTCCGACATATTAAAAATACCTTTTAAAAAATTTTTTTTTTAAATAATAATAATAATCGAGCAGCGGCAGCTTAACTAGTATGCAATGAGCATACGACGAACCGTGAGCGAAATACACAATTTTATCGCACACGGGAGTTCTATGATTACAAAATTTCTCCAAACAAACAAAAACCAATTAACTCGCTAAGTCGCAATGCAGGAAACTTTGTGGACTCCGGGAAAAAAGTAACTGAAAATAAAAACTATTTTACCAAACTCCCGTCTGTGAAATTTCCGTTTTTCACGTCGTGACTACCTAACGTAATTAATTCTTCGCTGCACTAGTAGCTAAACTCTTCGGTACAACAGTTTCCGTGTGGGCGGCAAAGAGTTTGCTAGGGTAGTGGACAACACTTGAGCTACACAACGGAACGAGCTCCCGATGCTACAAAAATGTACTTTTGTGTATTGCTGTTGGAAATAAATTTACCGAAATTTCTCAAGGATTTGGGAAAATACCTGAAATTTTTTTACATTTTTTGCTTAAAATAATCTGGGATCCAATGATGAAAATCCTAACTCTAATACACGGCCAAGATTTCTTAGACTGTAGTTAAGACTTGTATATCAGCTATGTTTTACTCGCAGTACAAGTAATCACTTATGCACCAAGGTAATATGTTATTCATTGTATCCGAATCAATGAAGCGCTTACTCAGAGACTCGCAGTTCATTTTATATGCATTGAGAATAAGGAAAGTTGTATTCCATGCAAGATGAAGGATATTCTTACTGCAGGGGCATAGAAACGATTACAAAAACAATGCCCGATGCAATCATAAGACCAATCTATATTGATATAATGACTAAAATAACACCACCACTGTATCTCATAACCAATATATGACGCTATGAGAACGATTTATGAGCTTTCATTGTACAAAAATGAATGTAGCACTGATATTTTTTATACGAGTACTACAGGAAAAACTAGAGCACTCTGAGAGCGCATATATATATAGCTCCGCCAAGCAAGGCAACGGCAGCAAAAAATTTAAATTGGCTCTGACACCAAGATTTCTTTGTATAAACTCCAAAATCTAATCATTTGTTCCTTTTGATAGTAATAACAGCTTGTGCAATTTTGTTAAAGATCCGCTCATAACTTTTTGAGTTATACTGCTAACAAATGTTATGACACACATGAGTCAAACAAACAAACGAACAAACGCCAAATTTTGATCATTTGTGTCTTTTGATATTACTAACAACCCCAATGAAGTTTCATAAAGTTTCATTCAATATTTTTTGAGTTATTGTGCTAACAAGCATAAAATTAAAAACGGCGACAAACGAACGAACAAGCGGATCATTACCAAAATTTGGTCATTTACTCTTTGTTATATACCTAACAACTCATGTTAAGTTCACAAAAGTCCATCCATAACTTTTTGAGTTATCTTGGTGACAGTAGACAAAGAGACAGAGACAGACGAACATGACGAAAACATAACCTCCTTAGCGGACGTAAATATGCGTTCTCGTCTTTTCACCTGCTGTGCAGCGAGAACCTACTTTCCTTTCCCTGAAGTGGAGAACATTTTGTTATTATTTTTGAAGGCAGTCCAGTATCACTCAAAATATCAATTTCAACTCGGTACCATGGATACGCCGGGATATCATATACGTCGGTTGTTTGTTTTACAACTGGTTTTTAGCGCAGCGAGAAGCGGTATTGTCGACGATTAAAATCAAATTGGTTGAATAAATGATGCAGCGAAAGTATCTGTTGGAAGAATCCAAGACTCAGGATCCACATCCATATGTGTTCTAAGAGAAGCGTCATATATCGCCAATGCATCGATTTCAACGTTGGCAATGTAAGAAGAACATCCACTATACAAGGAAAAGGTTTTTTATTTGTTCAAATAGAAGACTTCCAGGTTCCATATTTCTTCAAGGTTTACAAAACTTCGACAGGATTTTTAGTTCATTTCAGTCGAAGTTTTGTAAACCTTCAAGTAATATACAGGTGTTGGTCGCTGCAAGCTGGCTTGCTTACTCTTTGGTTGATCCTTTTCTCCGTCACGCTGTTAAGGATTTATAGCGAAGAAAATTCATCCACTGCCAAACAAGTTGAGATACCATATGAATTCAGCCCAAGGAATTACGATGACAAATATAGCTTTTGAAATCTGTGCTCAAAAATTGAACTACTACATTTTCTGAAACTCACTTCGCTTTGAAACGTAGCTAGGTACTATATAATATGATTAGCCTTCAGAGCGTTGCAGATGAAATGCGCAATCTTCGATTCAGTTTTTTTAACGTGTCGGGCAAAAGCTATGCAGCATTTTTTTTTTAGCTCTATTTCTTCGTAGCAGAGGCTCAGTCTCTTAATCACTTTGTGGCTGTTGAAACTTTACGGTGAACAAAGTCCAGATTATACTCAATTTACAGTGCCCCTAAATTTTGATGCCTTAAGGTTTAACTATCGGCTGGTATCCAGATTACAGTAAGCCCTGAGTATTTCCAGTGAATATTTTGATAGACTTGTATTTTCTTGGTGCTGCTCAACTTTTAACCAATTCGAAACTTATAATCACACCTTACCTTGCAGGAGGGCTATTTTGCTCGCGCAAACTCATTGTATTACGCCATGCGTTCGTTTAATCATGATACCGCTTTTACAGCAAAACCTGTAGCGGAGGTAAAAAAAAAACAAAATGCTTGATTGTAAAATTATTACCGTCGTTTTTGACGGCTGGGCCCTCTAGTTCAAATATGAGGCTGCCGTATACTATTGCCATCATCTGCAACCTGGCCTAATGTTTGCCTATCTGTTATCTTCAAACGTGAAGGAAAATGGGCAGATAAACAGACAAATAAATATATAAGCCGATAAATATGTATTGGTCTTCCTTATATAAGAGACTAGTGGACCCGTGAGAGAAAAAATTCACTCAATGATTGATATATTTGCTTGATATAGTTCGATACGGAATCTTCTCTCCGCTGACTTGCTATTTCATTGTATCCTTTGTCCTGCTCTCATTCTTAAGTCCTCGTTTCTCTAACTTGCCGTTTTCATATTTCCCGAGCACGCTAATCAGCAGCTCTTAATCCCATCTGCAACTTTTCTGTGTCAAGTCTTTCTTCACACTGTGTCGCATAAAGGTTCATCTTTCTCCATTGGAAGCAGGTCTTTATTCTTGAGACTGTAGTAGTCTCGTATTTCTTTTACGTTCCCTATCCTCCCGTCTCCTTCTTAATTGTGCGTCTTCCATAGTGAGACGCAGAAATAAAATCTTAAGTAAGTCAATGCAATAAACTTGAATGCAATTCCAGTCCGTTGATGAGCAATGTGACCGCACCTTAGCCATGATACTGTCTTTCAAACTCAAATATCTGTTTTATTGAAGGGATGAATTTTTGGCCTATGAAGCGAAATTTGTTCCGTCAAAGAAAGAAAGTAAGCTGGAAGAAATAGTTATCTACTGCCCGTGAAAAATCATCTCTTCGGGAGTCCTTTGTTGATCATCTGCTGAAGTTATGAGAGAAAGAATTATAAAATCAGACTCCAGAAGTTGCAAATATATTGTTTCGATTTCAAAAAGTGTTTCGAGCGAAAAGTGCATTCAGATAAAGGAATAAGGAACCACTTTCGCCATCTTCTGCAACCTGGTCGTCGATCTCTATGAAGACGTAATTTAAATACAAAATCTGCAACCTAGCCTATTTCTCGCTTATCTATGTCGTTAAGATGCGGACACGAAATAAATCAGTACAAGAAGCTTTTTATTATATTAGGATTTTGATATGGTACATGTATATAATGTTCCCTAACAAAGGCATCAGACCAAAGTAGTGATACAAAACTATATGCTGCCGATATCTGAAACATTGGGATAATAAACAGCTTACTATGTCATTCTAAACATATTTTTCGTTTGACATCTCAGAAGCTTCAGACATCATGAACAGTCCAGTCAAAACAAATACTTTTGTAGTTGTTTTTTCGTCAAGAAAGAGTTTCCTTTTATTTACGGTCATCAATATCCATGTCGAAGTCAATAGTCTATTATCATAATAAATCCGTGGGAGAAAAATATTGGGTCTAAGCTGTTATGAAATTATGCTACCGAATGTGGCCACCAAACCCATACTGTTACCGTTAAGACCACCTCGCGGGCCTTCTATTGCTCGAGCTTTGCTTTGATTTGATGTCATCAACGTAACCCATTATAATCATAACCACTATATTTATCTAGTATTTCTACCAGAAATACAGAAAAATTTCCCAAACAGTGAATCAGAAAACAGAAAAAGTTCGTGAAACGGATATCTCGAGATGGATAAAATGTAGGACCGTAAATCATATATGACATTTGTACGATAGATAGAATAACTCAATGGATGGGAGGTGTACTTGGAATAATAATGGGGTACTAGAGCTTATTTTATGAAATGAAATCTAAATTAGAGGATGTTGAAACTTATGCTTACGAACAAGCTGCTGATGACAGCTCCATAAAAATGCTAAAATACATATTGGTCTTATAGAGAGAGTAGAAATGGCGCGTTCGACTGGACATTGAAATTAGGCCTTTGCAACTAGTTTCTACCTGAATTTACCGTTATGCCCAGGTTATACGCCCGTTTAAGAACTGCCCAATTATTGTCTCTAATGACGTCATTGAAGCCCATCAAAGCCAAGCCTACTTGACCTTACTAATCCGAAACTTCATATAGGGGCTCTGGCTTCGACCTGTGAAGACCTTTCTCAGACATTCACCTTTAACTGATTGAAGGTAAAGTTAACTTAGACCACACCCTTTCCTGGGAATTTCACACCCACTGGTTTGTGCTGCGAGCATAAACCCACTGGCCCCAGAGGAGTAAGTGTAGCTGCAGTCGACCTCGTGTCACCAAGAACTATGGCGTCAAATTGACGGAAGGAACAAATGACCCGAGAACCCTCCACCCCTCATCTGTGAGGAAGGCAAATTCCACCACGGCGCAGTGCATACACACAACTGCCGAGTCAGCACACCTAGATCTGCAAACAGCTCGCGTGCCTGGGTTGACCTCGAACCTGTGAGCAATACAAGGTGTTAGAGCTGCGAACGGAAGCGTTACCTGTGATACTACCAAGAAGTTGTCAATCTTTCTCTGCAAAATAGAATTTCCAGTCAACTCAACGCAATTGCGCTGCTTCTAACGCCTACACCACGATTCACAGAAATGAAATCAAAATTCCTATCTGCAGTTCAGTTCCGGAAAAGTTAAGTCACGAGAGCTTGGCTTAGATCGACATTGATGAACCAATCGAACGTATTCTTGAGACGCATTCGATTGGGTGGCAAACTTTGATCTAAGCCAAATCCACTCGAGTTAACTTGTCAGGACCTGCAAACAAGAACTTTGATTTCGACACTTTCTATCCTTTAAAGTTCTAAAAACAACATTTATTATGTTAGACCGGCTGGAATTTACGTTTTGCGAAGTAAGATTGAGTTCTTAGAAGTCTCACAGGTGACCAATTTTGATTCAACGCCAGAAACTTAAATAAACGGGTTGGAACCAGGGCACCTTTCAGTAGTTTCGGCCAAATTAGGTGAAGTGTGCTTGGCTTAGATCGACTCCCACGCCCCACTCGAACACGCCTTTATTCCCTTTCTACCCAGATTATAACTGACATGTTATTAGCTAACACACGTACTGCCGCCGAGCATTAGTGTTCTTCAATAGGGACTAACTTGATCGGCAAAAAGTTCATTTTATGTTCAGCGTATGATGTGCTCAACTGAATACATCAATTGCAATTAAAATAGAGGTCACAACAATTTGAGTACAGTAATTAATACATTATCTCCGGATTGTGATTCAGTGAGACATGTCAAAAAACACTCCTTCTCCCTGCGTTCTCACAATTGGGGGTGGGGCGCTCGAAATGGCTTTGTCTCCGGGTTCTAGCTACCCAAGCTACGCCCCTGGTTGGCTAATGGGGGCCTAAAGTATCCCCTCGGTGCCCAGGCCCCCAGAAGGCGGGATACCATACTACAAAAAAGTAAAGTAAAGTATCTCCCAGACCCTCTGCCGCAAGGTTGTCGGCCCTTCGGGTCTCGCAACTTGTGCAGTTGTAAGTTTTGCTTTGAGCAGACACTGGAGTGCTCTAGTGTTCGTTAATGAAAACTTTGTACGTACGTTAGGAAAAGAATTCGTATACTCTACAAAGTCTTTTCGAAACGAAGGCATTCTTTTCATCTACGTTTAAGTACCTCATCACGAATGAGCATTCTTCAGAAAACGATTTGCTTTGCGGTAGGCTATATTGAAAACTCATCATCTGCAGTTTGATAGACAAGCAAAAAAAAAAAAATGGGCGGTCAGCGGGGAAACATATACCTCGGTGAATACAGCAAAAAGAAATACTGTATTAAATATTTACACTAAATAGGCTATTTATCAGTCCTGCAGATCGCTGTGATTCTTCTGTGAAAGATGTGAAGAAAATAATACACTATCCTTCATGATATTTCAAGTACATATACGCTTTTGCTAGTAAGAGATGAGCGCTGTTACTTTTAATTTATCAAAGCAATAAAATTCCTTTTTCAGGGCTACCAAAATTATAGTTAAAATATCATCAGCAGCCTGTCGCTAAAGAAGTAATATTACGCACGAATTATTTTCCGTCTCTGTATGCCCACAAGAGAAATGACAGACAATCAACAGACCGGTAAAGAAATGATCAAATACACAAGGGTATTTGTTCTAGCGCCAGCGGGGGCAGATTAGAAAGATTATCAGTAAACGATACCATATTCTAGCATTTAGCCCACTGCCCATTACGAAGCATAACCTTTCTCTATCATCAGATTTTCTGAGAGGCAAGGGTTATTGACTACCGCGCGGGAGGTACATATTAGAAAATAAGAACATTGAAGGTGCGTCTTCAATATTGAACAAATAAATAAGAAGGCCAGGACACTCAGTGTTCAAGAGCAAACTGCCTTACTGCCACTCCCTGAGCTGAGTAGTGCCGCCTAACTTACTGACATTATAACTATAACTAGATATATAAGAACTATGTGTATAAATTATATATAAATACTAAGAATCAAGTCCGTAAGGCGCGGCCCTCACTTCCAAAACCTAACAGCAGTATAAAGAACAACCTTCCCTTCCGAAGTGTAGCACCGTCGCCTGGAGGCCCAGAGCGTTTTAGTCTCATGTTTAGCCCTGTAGTGCATTGGTCTACAATTATTACGTTCTGCGTATAATTACTAAGTAGGATTTAGACCATGTCTTACTCTGGCTGTGCTGCGCGGGGCTCTCTCCCCTGTAGTATTCCTAAGGAAGGGGCGCCCTTTTGGTGCGGTGGCCCAGTCTCGGTAAGACAGGGATAGGTTGTAATGGAATTGAATTGCGCAGATTTATAAAAGTTTTCTTAGTTTGTGAATTTATAAGCTTTATTACCAGTTTTATCGATATTTGTTGTCATTAAATATATTTGTTTTATAACAGAATCTATTACGGACTCGGCCAGCCATTCAAGACTTTGAAACTCTTAGACATTACTCAATTTGTCGGTGGACGTTCAGTGCATGAACTGTAAAATTACCATATGACAATTGAATCAGTATCAAATTATTGACTTTTCTTCCCCCTACCATCGGAAACCTTCTGAAGCACTTCTAAGTTAGTATTTGAACCTGGGACCTCTACTTAAATGCCCCGATATATAGCACCGAGCAAACACAAGTTATCATTATGGACGTATTATTTATTGTTATTAAACCCACTGATCTAGATAAGTTTAGAGGTAGATGGGACCAGAAACGAGATGTACTGTAGATACTAATCAAGTATATAAGATTTTTAGCCCCATTTACTTTAGTTAATTACTCGATTTGAACAAGTACGTCCTTTATTATCTGGCAAATTAATTCGCTACGCAAAATGATTTCAGATTTTGAACAGGACACTCCAGTACCACATGAGAGTTACGACCAAATGCAATAGGCTACAATACGGATGACTCTGAAAAACAGAAAATGTATATAAGATATGTGATGCCCTACTTTTCATTAAGTGACATGAAACAGTTCAAGACTCCTGATAAGCTACACAATTATAACTGGGAAGTCAATGTTGCTTACGAATTCGTGTGCATTTTCAATGAATCTAAAACTACCCTTGACGTGTGAATACAGTTCATTTTTTTTTATCAAGCGACCTGCATGATATTGTGTCCATGTGACTGTAGTCTTTGGTTGTCATTGTGTTTAAATAAAGAAACACTATAGAAACGTCTGTATCGCTAATCATAATGGATGGAATTAATCGATAAATTTATAGGTATGAACTTTTACTATTTTTAAACATCCAATAGTTATGCTTACGTCTGCATAAGTTTTTTGTTATTTATTTAAAACAATTATCTATATGTTTTACAGAGATAACACCATTAACTGACAGAAACGAGATTATTATTTTTTCTTAACTTATATTGAAAACTGAACAGTGTGAAAAAATTTTTTAAAAAACTTGAAGTAAAATCATGCTGTCTAATTTCTTTTCGGTTCACGTTACTGCCTCACTGCTTATGCTGCCACAATATCACTTACTAGTCAGTGCTAGGACTTGGATATCCTGCGAAATCGATCGATCTGAACTGGACCGTCAAAATATCGGGAAACAGACCTACAGCTGCTCGTCAGAGCTGTTCTGTCTCTCACTGGCTAACCAGCTTGCCATCTCCGAGGGCTATGTCGCCTGTTTCGAAAATGATCTTTGTGACATCTACGCCGACGAGGCAGCAGATTACATCACATCCAGGGGATCTCTAGGACAGACGTCCTGCAAAGCAGTTGATAACCTTGTTATGGGTAAGAAAAAATTTTTAGTTTATTATTTATTACGTTACTATTAATATTACCGATACTAATATTATCATTATTTTTGTAATGAGTTATATTTATATTTCTATAGCTTTTCTTGATCATAGCATTACTGTTATTATTGAAATTATATACACTGTCACGCTTTACACCTTAGGAAAGCAACTGCAGAAAAATAAAGCATCAGTTATTTGAATGCGGACAGTGGATAGTCAACTCGTTGTGATGCTGCATCCGAAAATGTACAAAAAAAAAATATTCAAAGAATATGTCTTGATATTTTATTAGCTCTTGCTAGTTGATTTTCCAAACAAAAAAAAACTATATTTAACTTATATAGTGACAGTACAGATATATCACTGTGCATAATAACTTGTACCTGCCCCATGTGGTATAGGTACCTGTGAATAATAAATCTATTGAATAAGCTCATATTACTGGCGCAGTACAGTGTATTGGACTCATTGTCTGAGAAGTTACAGGAGATTGATGTCTGTAACGCACTACAAGACTATTTCAATGATAATATGATAAAATTGTTAGCTATATGCTTTTATCCCCCTCAAGGTCTGTGTCATGTCTGTGTAAATGAATTTCATACATACCAAACTAACATAAATGCTTTGTGTGACATTAGTGTACCATTTGCCATGAGCTGATGTGTAAGTCAATTTTGCTTGCGTAATTTGCTATCAAATTGTCAAAAGTAACTGTGTAGGTAAGCAATCCTGACTATCTGTTAATGAGTGTAACTTATATACTCGAAGTCTCAAATTCCCATTTGCACGATTCAAGTTTTCGCTTGTATGGTTCATGTTCTAAGATTTAAGTCATACAGTTCAAGTTATAAGTTGGATAGTGCGAGCTCAATGTTCCCGGCTGTAGAGTTCATGTTTTCAGGTTGTCTAGTTCAATCATTATAGTTTTCAATTTTAATTTTTGAATATCTTTCTACTGCATACTCGATTTCTACCATCATCGGAGCAGTCTGTTCCCTGTCGGACGGCAGTTATGTCGTGTTGGGCACCAGCCGGACGTTCTGTGGCGGATCCGAAATGAAAATTTACAACTGTACGAAGGAAGGTCTGATGATCTCATCCTTTGCTTACACAGGTAAAATATCTAGCAGTTTAGGCAGCGGAAAAAATTATTTGGGGTAGATAATTTTAGACTTTACTACAAAACCAGGGTTTACCACGGTATGTAACAACTGTTCAGCCCCATAATATCACCCTTTCTGAAGATAAAGTGTTCATTTGACTTTAATACTAAATTTGTCTTTTACCACACTCTATCTGTAACTTACACAGTTGAAATTTGATAAAAGACACATACTCACGTGGAATTTCTGCAACGAGACAAAGACCGTTACTTTCCAATATTGGAGACTAAATAAAATATTTCGCTATACCATTCTGCAGCAGAATTTTAACTATCAATGCCGCTGTTATATGGTGGGTATCAAAATGACCTTTCCCGTAACCTAAACTTTTTGAAAAAAATGAATGATCTAAAGCTGATGAAATCGGTTACTGTTAGAAGTTACACTCCAGCTCAATCGGTGTGATACAGGTACTTTTTGTAAGTGGTGGTATTCAATTATTATTATTATTAAAACTTCACGCTCTGGCCACCACGGATAGGTAACACTACCCACATGAGGCATTTTGCAACACTGTGAAACGCTGCTAAAGGAAATCCAACAAAAAGTCATTAACAGCTAACTTATACGCCTGCACACCAACACGACCGAGAGCCACTACCGGCAATGAGTTTCATACCCCAAAAGACCAGTGGACGAAGCACCGCCTGAACTGGTTGGTTCGACATCTAACAGCCTCCAACGTAAAAGTATTCGCACCGACCGCAGAACGTGTTTCTCTCCTGAAGATTTTGAGGGCAGGGACAGAATACAACCAATGCCTCTCATTGTTGTATACCTTATTAAACACACAGAGTTCGGCAACCCTTCTCCTGTGGGACAGGTTGACCAGATCATTATCCGCGCACAACATACTGACTGAACTAACAAGTTTGCCCAATAGACGCAAGTGACTGTCAACAGCAGAAGCCCAGACCGGTGAGTAATACTCCAACACAGGCAACAAAAAAGCATAAAAGCATCTGCGGACAACCTCACTGTCACCAAACACAAAATTCACCTTACGCAAGAGCCCAATCTTACTGGAAGCACGTGACACCAATCGCCTAATATGGGGCTCAAAGGTAAGTTTCTCATCAAAGACAACACCAAAAATCACCAAGGAGCTAGACTCCTGAAGCAAAGTGTCCTCTATCTACAGATATGGATGCTGCGGTACAAGTGTCCGAGACCGACTGATAATCATCGACTTGGTCTTTCTGGCATTCAGCTTCATACTCCAGGCCGAACACCATACTCTAATGAGAGACAAATTCCTATTCAGAGACTGGGCGAACGCATTACGCATACCGGGAGCAGGTATCACTGCTATCAAAGTGGAATCGTCGGCATAGTTGATCATCGTGTTTTCCAGCGAAGAGATCATGTCACCAGTATACAAAACGAACAACAGCAGGCCAAGTAAGCTCCCCTGAGGGACGCCAGAATCCACCGCGACTGAGGCACTCAAAACGCGGTCAACACACACTCTGTGTTCGCTCAGAAACAAAATCGCGAATGATTGACAGAACCCTACCGCCCACACCAAATGACTCAAGCTTGTACAATAGACCCCCGTGTTTGACCCTGTGAAACGCCGCACTAAAGTCCAACTGTACAAGGCGTGCCTCTCACCGACAAGCCAGCGCAGACTGTAAATGATGTGACACCGACAACAATGCGTCACGACAACCCAAACCAGTTCTGTACGCAAACTGACCTGCAGGCAGCAGACCTGTAACCTCAGCAAAACCACCAAGCTTACAAGTACCAATTTCTCGAAAACCTTCGACAAAATGGGCGTCAGCGTAATGGGTCGGTAGTTGGCAACATGCCGTGCAGGTCTGAAAGTGTTCAATTCGGCCTTAAATAAGTTTGTATTGGTACTTCTTCGTAGCGTTTCAGGTAGCCTGTAAGTTTCTAATGCAGCATTTGGATTTTCCCATGTCTCTTGACGCCCTGTAATGAAGGTTGCATTTTACTGTATTAATGTTAATTTTATAACCTAAGCTTCAAGTGTAAATTTTACCATTTTGCGCTGTCACTTTCAAATAAAACAGCCGACGCTCCGGTGGCTGATTCTTGTGATGCTCCCTATGAAGAGCACGGATTCGGCTGCATTCGACCACCTCAAGCAGGAGACTTCTCTACCAACCACTGCAGGGCTCGAAAATTTTGCAGAGACATGGGTAAGTTCCTGACGGAAAGAAAGGTTTGATTTTAAACTTCATTATTACAGTAAGCCCTCTGCCCATGCTGTGATTTGTAAACAGTGACTTTTGTTCCAGCGTGCGCGTAACTTTCAAGTAGCTTCTAGAGTATGCTGCACAAGTGCACAGTATCATTGTCTAGAGTACTTTTTTTCTCGGGAAAACGAGAATTAGAGCAAATTTTTCGCATCACGATGAATATACATTACTTGTTCGAGAATCGAGACAACAGTGCAAACACCACAAGGAACGTAATAAGGAAGAAAATTTTTGTGCGTGAATGAATTTAAACAGAGAGATTATTTTGTGTGCCTGTTTATTATTCATAACACACCCACGGTAGCAGCGAATGTTGCGTGCTGCACAGCTGTGCTAAAGGTGTCGGGAACGATCCCCAGGCAAGGAACAATTTTTGTCATGACGCTGGGCGCCTGAACCAGCAAATTTACTTGCTACCCATAGTTATCGTAGGGGCACTTAACTTAGAGTACAGTGGTGGCAAGTTGTTGTTGTTACGTATGGGGCGGCTCCGGAGGGGGTCGGGCGTGTGGCGGAAGGTATGAGAAGGAAGGCAGGGAACACAAGAAGTCAGTCACAGATAAAGGGCTATCCCATAGAGAGGGAGGAAGGAGGGCGGTAGGGTGGGCGGGGCACTCAAACAGGTGGTTGACGGTATGGGGGGCCCGGTGGCACTCGGGGCAGGAGTCGGAATCCGCCAGTCGGATCCTATGGCGGTATGACATCAGGGCAGAGCAGAAACCTGAGCGTAACTGTGATAGAATGGAACGGGCCGCTCAGGAGAGGACCGCCTCGTCGGGCGAAAGCTCCGGCGGGGCAAAGCCCAAAACCCTGTTAACGGGTAGGCGGTCAAGTGAGGCTTGCACAACATATCGGTGGAGGGAGGAAATCGCTGAGCGGTACTCTGGGGAAGGCATGATATTATCAGTAAGTAGGTGATTGATGCCAGGTTGGAATTTGGTTGCTAAGTTGTGGCGGATGAGACGGGGGCCAGCCTGTGCGGTGACAACAGAGTGGACTGGGTGTTCGAGACGAAGGGAGGAAACGAGGTATTGATCGATCCTCAGCATCTTGGGCTCAGCGTGGAGATGGTACACGGAAGCCATGCGGAGGCAACCGGTCGCGGTGCGGAGAGCGGCGTTTTGAACCGTCTGCAGCTTGCGAACCGCGGACTGGCGAGCCCCAGGATACCAAACTGGAGCCGNAAGTGGGTGTCAAAAGTGATCCCGGGGATTTTGGGGCGGCGCTCTAGAGGAAGGGTAGAGTCGTTCATAGTGATGCCGGGGTCAAGTGTTGACTGATGGGTGTCGGTTGTCCATAGAGTCGAATTGGATTTGGAGGTTGATATGTAAGGCCCTTGTTTGCTGCCCAATCGCTGACTGAGGCAGAGTGGTCCGAGAGAGCGGTAGCAGCGGTGGGAGGATCGCGATGGGACGTCACGACAGTGAAGTCGTCGGCGTAAGATGTTACAGAGGGGTAACAGAGCTGGTCCTGAGGGATGGGAAAGTCAGAGACGTAGAGGTTGAACAGGGAGGGCGAGACGACCGAGCCCTGCGGAACCCCCGCCTTGACAGCCCGGAACTGAGAGCGGGAACCGTTATAGAGGCAGTAGGCTGCTCGACCCCTGAGGTAAACCGCGAGCCAGAGTGGCAGGTCGCTGTACCTTCCGTTTCGCCGCCAACGGTCTTAGATACCCGTCATCGTCTGCAGCGGTACTTATTCCTCTGGGTCCAGTTAGCCTATGTCTGCAACACGAACCAGTGCGTGTGGGTTTCCCGCTAGAGGGTGCAGTCAAAGTTCACGTTGCCTTTATCACTATTATTGTTATACCTTTTGCTTTACACAGGAGCCGACCTGATAGCACCAGACAGCCCTGAGAAGTTCAACCAACTCTCAACCTTCCTGCGCAACTACTCAGGTATGGTTGCCACTCTTTTGTCTCCAGATTGTGGCCTCCTCTATTTTTAAGTGAGTAAAACTCCTGAAACACTGATCCCAAACAGGAAAATTTCCTGAAATGGAAACTTTCTGAATCGGAAAGTATATATACTACTGCGCATTTTCGCGATATGCTGCGGTCTTTTTAGCCGAAGAAAACATTTCACGAACGTAGAGGAGCCAATTATGCCAAAGACTTTTCTTCTCAAAACCGAGACTACTCTTGAAACAGAGACAATATTTCTGTCGATACCTTCTAGATGTTCCACTGTACTCATAAAGGGGCGGGTACATGGTAAGTTTTATTGTCGTATTTAACTGACAATAGATAAATTTATCCCATATTAAATCAACTCATTTTCCTATAGTCAGGTAAAGACTATTGAAGGTGTCCAGGATTTCGTTAAAAGTAGCTATCATTGATTGAGAAATCGCATCTACGCCATAGCCATTTCGTTACCATTGGTCAACTCATTATTAAGATTATTCAAATTCCATTTTAAAGTAGATCAAGCACTGTGACAGCGCATTACTTCATTAAGCAAGATAATGGTAAAGAAAAATTCACATCGGTACTGAAATTAAATTTTCCTTTTCATCATCAGCAAAATTTAGTCAATTGTGCCTCTTGGTAATATAACAGCTTCTGCAATTTCTTCAAGATCCCTCCGTAACTTTTTCACTTATGTTCTGCACTGTGACAACGCTAGACCACGAGTTGAAAAACGGGTAAAAACCTAGTTTAAATTCTGAAATAGCAAGTCCTTCTTCACCCACTGTATTCACCAGGCATTGCCCCATGCGTCTATCACATTTTTATTGTGCCGATCGATGACACACAGCGTGGTTAAGCAGCGCTTCCATTCTTATAAAGGTTTTAAAAATAGCTCTGCTCGTAGCTAACCTCAGAAGATACGGGTCGTTTTCCCTCCGCGATATTCAAACTCTGACAAAAAAAATGCCAGAAAATAGTGGCTGGCTTTGGACAATACCTATTTTCGAGTGTCTTGTTTGTTACACTATTTAAATAAATAAAATATAACTTTTAACGAAAAAATCAGCACCTCCTACAACTGAAAGCAAAATGGTTCTCTTTTCATCAGCGATTGGCGACCTCTTCTGGGTGGGACTGTACCACGACGGATACGTTTGGCGCTGGTACCGTTCCGGCAGGGATCCCGGCTTACCTGGTACAGGAGATTGGTACTCAGGACAACCGAACGAAGAAATTAGTTATCCCTGTGGCTTCGTGGCTGGGAACTTGGGCTACAAACTGGGAACTGCAGACTGCAATGGGGAACTGCTACCTATCTGTGAGCTGAGGCAGTACTAACTGCACGTGACGGCCAGGTGGCCTCCCTCATGCCGTACCGCGATTTTTTTTTCCTGAACCTTTCAGCAAGTACAGTCTCAATGCAGCCAATGGCGTGGCAGGTCACAGACCACAGTGGGAGGGGTGATGGGTGATGGTTTGTGATGGTGTTGCACTCAGATGCGTACTTTGAAAAACTATGTAAATTCGCTGAATCGTCTCACTTATTACCGAAGCAGTGCGCTCGGTTCGGCTTGTTCGTTGTAACATACACACACATTGTTTGTAGAAACTGGTCAGTTGATACAGGAAATTGATGGCCCTCTACGCTTGCGACGAATTAGGTTTAAAAAAATGTTAAGGCACTGTATGTTCAAATCAATCACAAAAAGCGTTCTATATATTCTCATACCCTTGGCGATTCACTTACATTGTACTCATATTGTTCATATGTACTATAAAGAAATGAATGGTTTCGAAGTATGATGAGTACCCTGCAACTTAACTTAAAGCGCGTTCGAGAAGGGCATAAACTCAATGTGCTTAGCCTAAATCAAGTGGGACTAAGGGCGTGTTCGATTTGGGACCTAAAAGTCGGGCTAAGCCAAGCCCACTCGACTTAACTTGTCCGAAACTGTTGACAGGAACTTTAGCTTCGTCGTTTTGAATCGTGTTGTAGGTATTAGAAGCCACCCGCTTATGTTGAACCGTCTGATATCTCAAATATACAAAGTAATATTGAGTTTTTAGAAGCCTCTCAAGTAATAAATTTTGACTCAACGAATGAAATTTAAATAAACAGGACAAATTCGGGACATCAGTCTGCAGTTTCAGACAAGTTAAGTCGTGTAGGTTTGGCTTAGATCAACTTTCTGGTCCCAATCGAACACGCTCTTACATATCTTTATTGTTGTCCATTGATTATCAATGGATATCAATAAAGATATGTTATATACATGCACTTACCTTAAGAATTGAAATGCGCGTGAGAAGTGCATGCGTATATTATACACTGGTCTGTGTGTGCATGATACGTACGCACATAGTGTTTCTATTCATTGTTCAAGTACGATATATCAGCTTTTATCTTCACACTACTGTAAGTTTACTTTGCTTTTCCACCGTTCTAAAATGCGCCTTAGCGATTGTACCAAGTTTATTTAAAACTACTCTTGAGTAAAAACAAGTTATTGCTCTAGTAACAAAGAATTTAAAATTGATGTCGACGTTTCGGCATCTAACTAGTGCCATTATCAAGATTAATAAAATCTGCAATGGAAACAGAAATAAAATGCATGAAAATGTGATAGTTACCAAAATGTAGACATATATACTATAGTCCCATGAACTATGTCAGACTGATAAATATCTACAATGAAGACACCGCGGCATCCAGCAACGGCAGAAGGAATTTATGCTGTCATCTACCCGGCGACGCGACAAGATGGTAAGTAGGGCTGTTCTACATTATTGGAACAATTCTGACTACTGGAGTTTTAGTAGACTGTAAGATTCATTGTACTTGACATTGATATTTGGATTTCAGCGTTTGATTTCTATTGCTTCGGCAAGTTTGAGGTCGATGGTGTTGGAGAAGCTATGTAAGATACGGAAATGCTCTTTTAATTAACTATTTCAAAGGGTGAAACGGCCATGTGGTGGTCATATCTAAAGTGTTTATAGACACTACTGGAGGAATATCTGTGTTGCTTTATACGGGTCTCGAGAGCGTTCGTCGTATAACTTATGCAGCATTACAGCTGCTCTCGGCAAAAGTAAATTGGTAAACTACTCTCGCTCTCGATATCAATTTTAAATTCTTTGTTACTAGAGCAATAACTTGTTTTTCCTCAAGAGTAGTTTTAAATAAACTTGGTACAATCGCTAAGGCGCATTTTAGAATTGTGGAAAAGCAAAGTATTCATTGTTCAGTTAAGCCTGTAGATTGGCAACAAATTACCACACTCCGAAAAACTAAGTTAGAGAAAAAGTGCTGCTGATTCAGCCCATAACAATAGACTCACACTAGTGGACCCGTGCGTGAAAAAATTCCCGCAATAATCGATATTTTTGCCTAATACCTATAGGCCGGTGCGGAATCTTCTCTGACTTACTTCTTTATTTTCTTCATTAATCCTTTGTCGTGCTCTCATCCTTAGGTCTTCTGTATCGCAAGGCAGAAGTAAAATCTTGAGTAAAACACGCCAATGAACTTGAATGCAACGCCAGTCAGGTTAGCTTATAAACAATGTTAGCTCTCCGTAGCAATGATACCGTATTTCCAACTCAAATATCTGCTTCATTTGAAGTTCCGAAAATTTTGGCTTTTGAAGAGAAAACTGCTTCGTCAATTAAGAAAAGCAGTAAGCTTGAAGAAATAATTGTCTACTGCCCGTACAAATTCGTCACCTCGTTAAGACTGTGACACGAAAGATAGCTACATGTACATATATAACGAATAAATACAAGACGGTATTTATTATATAGTTTGCAGGTTTTGTGTGTGTGTTTCTTAGGACGATAATAATAATAACAAATGATAATAATAAGCATCTGATTCCTTCAACAGGGACACATAATATTATTTCGACATTTTCCAAGTATCTTCGCAGATTTCACTTCCAAACCTTACCAGAAAATAAATTCTACAAATTAATCAACACATATGTGGCCATTTAAGTCCATTTATTTAATTCAGTGCATAAAAAAGACATTGATGAAGCTATCTACAAGTATGATTGACCTCAATCACGATGCTGTACCTGATGATATATCCAAAGGAGTACCCAGATATTATTAAGAAACCCACACTTCATTTAATATTGATAGTAATATCAGTGTACTGAAATGCATTGTACATGCAGGGTATAATATATTTCTAAGTGCATGAATAATAATAGTATTAAGAAACAAAAATCATAATATCTGTTTGGTCCATAGCTGGTGCTGAGCACAGAATTACAACTGATGGAGCCATCTATCAATATAATGTTCTACGATATATTTATACAATCTACTCTATAGCTGCACAGTTTACATGGTGCCTACTTCACCAAGTACACAGAGATAAAACAAAGCCAAGATTGACATCATATTCAATTAATTAAAGCCAACCAGAGGATTCAACCATGGCTAAAATACTTAAACATGCATGCAGGTAACGTCTTAAGCTCCTCCCAATTCAATTCCTTTAGCTGTGACGTCGTTTGAATTGACAGCAAGCTTCACGTATCTGATCATTCCATGCGCTTGCATTTCATAAGCACCGAAAATTAGGTACGTTTTACTAGAAGCAGATAAAGGAAATAGATAAAGGAAATTTTTTTTGCACGATAAAAATTGTGAACTTATTCGATGGGATGGTTAGAAGTTTGCAAATATATATTTTTATGACTTACTCAATAAAACGGTTGCGTTTGGTGGTCTAGTATAATATGAAAATAAGGTACAGACATGAGAGGAAAATAACTAGAACGATATATCAACGGCTTTTCATGAATTTGGAAAATGATATTGTTTAACTCGAGGCCTACTAGAACACATGAGCATCCAAACCTATCCGACTTGACAAAAAGTGTTCTTAAATCGACTAGACTGATAACTATATAATGACGGGTGGAGTCAGACCATAACCCACAGTGAAAGAGACTTCAACGCCGTCATTTTTGATGGCCACTAACGCTAGATTTAGGCATTTTTCACATCTCAGTCATCCCACCTGACTGCCTAAAAAAATATGAACATTGCTCAACTCCTCCTCTCTCTTTTTGGGTGAACAGAAAACAATTTCAGTTGCGTCTTTTTATATGGCCAGCTAACTCTAGTTTTTTGACATTTTTCAGATCCCAGTTAACCCACCTCACTACCTACAGAAAATTATGAACAATGCTCAACTCCTCCTCCCTCTTTTTGGACAGATAGATGTCAAAGCCGTCAATTTTTATGGAAAGCTAACTCTGTAGTTCGAGTATTTTTCACATCTAGGTCAACGTACGTGACTCCATGCAAAAAAATATGAACATTGCTCAACTTTTTCTTCTCTCTTTTTGGGTGGAAAGACAATAAATTCAACGCTCAATTTTAACCGCCAGCTAACTCTAATTCTTTGGCATTGTTTACATCAAGGTCAGCACACCAGAATTATTAATATTGCTCAACTCTCTCTACAGTAGAACACCATCGGGGCGGAGGCCTGTCGAGTTAACCGATAGTACGACTTAACCGATAACTCGGCTATGTCGTACTAATAACTTGTTAAGTCGTATAAAAGTCCGACTTGAAGCTATGTACTACTTGATTGTATCCCATTTTAAGTATTAGTACAGTACTGTATTACATACTTCTATGCATACGTATGTACCTACTACGTATTAAGCACCAGAATTCAACAGTTCATACATATACATACGTATATACAGTAGCTATATGTATGTGCAATAGCTACATAAGGAGATCATGCAACAAGTAAACTTACCGCACACATAAATTATTTATAGCCTAATTATTTATACCTCTAACGAACACAGCCAGGCAAAGACTGAATACATAGCAGCGGCCGCGTGGAGTTCAATGGTATAGGGCGGTGGAATACATACTGTACGTACGCGCATATCATGAACAAATTTATCATTAATCATTTCACATGTACTAAATATGTAATACATTTCGTTTAAATATCTTTATTATGGACACTATCAGATTTATAATGAATATATTATCAGTAGATAATGTGAATTTTTCTCGCAATATGTATTTCATCACCCCGACAATTATTGGCAGTAGGTTCGAACCCTTAGTCGATGCATATCGATGAGTAACCGCGCGCGCAGGAGCGTATTGAGCTGTATTCACGATGGTAAATCAACACTTTTCATCGGATAACTCGATACTTTGTCGACTTATCCGGAATTCGGTTAAGTCGACATTTACAAATGTTAAGTCGTGTCGCAAAAAGCTTAGAATCTGAGAGCTTATTTGAAGCAAAGTAATTTTAATTATAAAATTCAATGTAACTATTTCAAATGGCCAATTCTCATGCCTGCCTGATGGCAACACTGAAAGCTCCAAAAAACGTTGAGGCAACACGTGTGGCGAATTAAGGTACGTCCTTCTTCCTTGTGCCTCCATATGGAGCGGTTCGAAACGTTCGTAGTGAATTGAAAAAATGCAGTGGCATCCACATTTTTTCGAAACCGTTGCACCGAGGAAATATAGCCCTTCGTAAACAAACCTTAAAGGTAAGCATGAGTTGCCATAACGGCGAAGTTAACTTATGTTTTGAATTCTTTGTTTTGTTGTTTTCTTAAATNGTTGCACCGAGGAAATATAGCCCTTCGTAAACAAACCTTAAAGGTAAGCATGAGTTGCCATAACGGCGAAGTTAACTTATGTTTTGAATTCTTTGTTTTGTTGTTTTCTTAAATTTGCCACAGTCATACTTTTCTGTTAGTGTACGACTTAACCGGATTTCCGACTTAAGAGGTGACGACTAAAGCGGGTTCTACTGTACCTCTTTTTGGGTGGACAGGCAGATATACAAACCTACATAAATCTTCAACGAAAATATTATCATAGTTCTTCGCTTTCCCTCGCTTGTGAATTGTGATAAATATACTTAAATCTTCTACGAAAACATTATCCCCTCTCTGACTTCGCTCGCGAGTGATGATAAGCCAAGACTGTCGGTTGCTCGCCAGTGCCCAATTGTTTTATAAATTTCACGTCACGTGATATCTTGCAAAAAGATGCGCTGTACCAGCTCAGCATCATTAAGCTACGAGTGATTAACCCGCTACGTTATTCAACCTTGAAATCGAAATTCTTGTGGTAGCCTGATAGGGAACATGCCGAAGCGTGATTGGCAGTTGGGAGCAGTGACATCACAACCAATCAGATGAATCTCATTCCTTATTGCTGGGCCTCCCGAGGCACAATTACCGATGCAAGTTGTGACGTCCCTCATGGCTTTGTTCTGGTCACGGATAAAGGCACGCTTCCTTTCTCTATACACTTTGCAGGGCCTCGGAATCTACCATGGGAGAGGAACCACCTCTGGTAGAAAGTTAAATCAAAAGTAAAAAAGAGAGACGAAAGAAACAGAAAGAAACTTCAGACAAGAACACGAATTCGTATACAGTGTATAATGTTCTGATAAAATATAATAGAAACAAAAGTTTATAACCATCGTTTGCGCAACATGGGGCGCAATTTATTCCAATATCTAGTTTTTACAAGCTTAAAAATAATGTGAGATAATCTATAGGATCTACCAAGTGACAAACTCTTCTGTACAAAAGCCACCCTTGACCACAATGTTTAATCTTCCCAGTATTTATAACGTAAGACGCACATTTTGGAACGAAACACATTCTCAGAAAAAAATAAACAACCATAAAATTACTAACCAATAGGGCACCTCACGCGGGATGTTTACGATTCTCTTACTTTCAATAACATAATTTAATCTATTTAGTTCAATTTTTCCCAGTCCGGAGCTTCAATCCTGAGCTTTTGTTTCGGAATTTTTTACTTCTACCAGAAATTCGATACAAAACTACATATAACAATAATATTATAAGGATCGCAGTCCCAGACAAGTTAAAGCACCTCTCATTAGATTATCTCGATCGATGTATGCGAATCAAACACTCCTCAGTCCCTTAGCTTCTTAAACGGGGTTTTCGGTAGAAATGATACTTCTATTTTTCTATAACAACATCGACTGGGTGAGCTCCATCGAGATAAGCGAACCTGATTATCTGAAATTACTCTGAATCTCAGCACTAAACCGTTGTTTCGCTGCATTAAAACATTAAGCATCAAGCGTTATCGCCAAACAGATTACCTATGCGAAGAAGCCTGAAATTCGATCCAAAGCAGGGAAACAAACGCTCGCAGGTGAAGATCTGGATAAGTTAGATCTAATTAAGTTAATGTATTTACAGTTGCTTTCATGAAACTACCCCCAATCGCGTCAGTTCCGAAAAACAGAGAGGTATACGCATCTTTTCAGACCATCAGAATGCATGAGGTACGTTTTAGAAATAGGAAAGGTTAGGAAGGCATAGAATTGGTTCTGTATGGCTCCGAACTAAGTTCGATGAAGTGAGACAGTGAGAAGATATATAATTTTTAGGCTGGCAGTCATTTTGGGACAGGCAGATAGCTCGGAATATTTCCATTCGAAAGAATCCGCTCACAATAACTATCTGATAGGTGAGAATTGGGCCAGTAGTAGACAGTGATAGAAATTTATGCCACGCAAATTTCCTCGGGTAACAACTGCGATTAGTAGTTGAAATCCCTTCTCTAGATGAAATCCCTACTGTAAAGTCAAAGACTTCACAAACTAAAAATTCTCGCTAGTTGCAAGATAACATCACTATACAGTGTACATTTTTCCGCTTCTGAGGAAAGTTCAATTGTTTTGTTAGAGCCAAGGTCTCCAATATTTTTGCAGTTACTTCTGCAAAACAGAAGCCAGGTATTTTGTGCGACATCTGTTTATTGGATCGGTAAAAGATATTTCTTGCCATAACATCTTCAATCTTTTCAAAAGTATAAGATACATATACAGCAGTATATTTATGAATGTAAGACTCCGTTTACTCAATTTTAGTTTTAGAAAAAGCAATACGGCATTTGTATTACATCAAAAATGTAACGTTATGAGTTATTGTGAGCCGTATTTGATAGTGGCGTCCTCTAGTAGCAAAAAAATCTATATTTAGAGAGTTTCATGGGAAATCGGAAGAAGATTACTTGTCCGAGCACAGCACGTTGTGTTGTGTTTAGAATTCGGTTAGGTCCGATAGGTCGAAATTAGAGCTGCCGTGCTAGCCTCCTTCATTTCCAGAAAAAAAAAAAAAATTAGAGCTACATGTTCCAATTTTAACGAGAAGGTGTATCTACTAAAGCCTGTTACGTATAAAGTTAATTAGTTTTCAGTACATTATTGCCGCTATGTCTCTGTACGAACATGTAAAATTACTTTTCAAGAATGGACTGCACAGCAACTTGGTCGATTTTGTAAGTAACTAGGCCACGTAGCCTAGCCTAATTCAGGAAGCAAAGAATGCAACATATATATGTTATTCTTTTTCTCTAGGCCTAGTTAGTTTTTATGGCAAATATTTTTCCTACGATATAACGACATGGCATTTTTGCAGTTTAAAGGCACTTTGATATTCCAGAAATGAAGTGTCAGTTGAAATATTATCAAGAATAAAAAGTGTTTAGAATTTAAATTTACTTGGGCTATGCCATGCATATTTCAGAACAACTGGTTCAGTTTGGTTAGATTGGGTAAGGGTAAATTTTTAGAAAATATCTAACCATAACATAAAAAAAAGTTCACAGTTTTTACTGTGCAACAAAAATTTTCTTAATCTGCTTCAACTATAATGTAGGCTACCTAATTTTTGGTGCATAGAATGATGAGATACATGAAGTTTGCTGTCAATCTAAAGGACGTCACAGCTGGAGGAATTGGGAGGAGCTTAAGACGTTACTTACATGCATGTTTACGCATTTTAGCCATGGTTGAATCCTCTGGTTGGCTTTAATTAATTGAATATGATGTCAATCTTGGCTTTGTTTTATCTCTGTGTACTTGGTCCTGTAGCCTTGTAGGCACCATGTAAACTGTGCAGCTAGTGTAGATTGTATAAATATATCATAGAACATAATACAGTAAAACCCCTCTAATCCGCACCCCAATAATCCGAAACCCTCCCTAATCCGAACATCTCATTACTGATCGAAATGCTATCTGAACAAGTGAGCATTTTTCGGATTAATGGGGTAAAGTACGGAGTTCCTACAAATACATCTGTAATCCGTGCAAGGCGCTTCTCATTTTTTGGATAAAAGAGATGATGAGCGAAAAATCTGCGCGAGGTGCTGCGCAGAAGGTACAAACAATCTCTCTATAATCTGTATTAGTGCGGAATAAAGAGGTTATTTTCGGATTTGTAAGTACCCCGGTAATCCGAAATCCCCGCTAATCCGTCACCCCCTTCCCCCCGTGCTGTACGCCGCATTCCCGAGGGCGCGTTTGCTGAGCGGTTCTAGAACCGCTCTTCACGGTGTGATACTTTACTCCAAGGTGTCCAGCGCCGCGAGTATCCGCGGGTGGGCGTTTCCCGAGGGCGGCAAACGACTCGCCAAGATCTTGGCGAGAAGTCCCACACTATGAAATGAGGGCTGTACGAATTAGAGGGGTTTTACTGTATTGATAGATGGCTCCATCAGGTGTAATTCTGTGCTCAGCACCAAGTATGGACCAAACAAACACTATGATTTTGTTTGTTATTACTATTATTATTCATGCACTTGGTTAACCCATGATTTAAACTGTACGTTCAATTTAGATGGTTATATGCAAGAAAGTGTTTATCGCAATAATTATGGTGGGGGAATCACTGTTTACGTTAGAAATGAATGGTCTGTCAGAAGAATCGGGGATATATCCCTCATC
>LQNS02276924.1:6546708-6557326 GCA_001587735.2 Parhyale hawaiensis | reverse complement strand
GGTTCCCCGTTTTTCTGTCGACATACTATATGTCCCTTCCTTTTCCTCTCTTAGAAGAGCTTAGTACTTATTTAGGGAGGCTTAAATCTTCTTATAATACCTAATACCTAATAATCGTAAGAACTAGTTGGTGTTCGACCCCAATGCCATGCGCCCGCGCCAAAGAATCTCCGACTCCGTAACAAATTTGGATCAACATACTGTATGTCCCTTGTTCCTTCCTCTGTTGAAACGCCTGTGTAGTGGAGACGAAAGCTGGAACTTCTCAGTATAATAATAGAAAGGAGGCTTAATATCTATCAAATAACAATAATTATTCCTACTGCAAAGCAGCCAGATCCTGGTCAGGAAGCCTGGCCAGGTTGCTTTAGATCTCGATGAGCCCTGGCAATGTTCGGCAACCTGAATAATACCTAGTGTTCTTGGATTAATAATGTAGATTTACGTGTATAAAGATATAAATAACTACTTCTGTCTTGTATATAGGATTAGTATCGTTCATTTTGTCGCTAGCGACGCGAGTTTCGTCTTGTAAAGAGATCAGTTGACTTTTGATGCATGAAAAACCATATCGCTATAGTACTGATGACTGTACAGCAATGTCTACAGTCGGTGAAGACACTGCTTGCCTCTTGTATCGATAATGAAATGTTATATGTGCAGTAGCTAAAGATAAACTATCCATCTTCAAGTGAATACTTAGTAGCAGTATGATGCTGACTCTGTGCGAAATGCATTCATTACCGGTCAGGTGTTCCACTTTGTTGCATTGTGCCGTGTTTGATGTCCTTAGGTGCCGTAAGTAATTTTTTCTATTAGTTTCCCAGGCGCATTAATTTTGCTTCATGGAGACTGCAGAGGCGTTCTTACTTTTCTCATCAACTAGATATGTAAACTGCCACATCAACGTAATTGTGTTTTTTGCATCCTTACACGCAGTCAAGGCGGTACATTTAAGGAGCACTGCACGATTGTCCCGTGTAATCTTTAAAAGTATTGCTGTTCCCATGCGCGTTGATCCTGTGTGGGAACACCTTCGTGCATGGGTTCCTCATATTTCTATCGTCTTACTATATGTCCCTTGCTTCTTCCTCTGTTGGATCGCCGTTGTTGTGGAGACGGAGGCTTAAACTACTCAATATAATAATCTTTAAAAATATTCTGTGCGTATATAGCCACCGATTATGGCTCACCTGCGATGTGTTGTGTTTTCGCGCCAGCGGCCCTGGAGGTCACTCATCACTTGTAATAAAATGTACAAAAAAAAATGATTTAGGCGCAACTGTTTAATTAGGCTAGATGTTTTCTTGTGTTTTTGTTGATATCGAAATGGGATGTTGAAATTACGAGAATATACTTCGCTAAACTCAGTCCTTACCCATTTGGCGTGCGTGTCGCGCTCGTATTGCGTGCGTGTCGCGCTCGTATTGCGTGCTCGGATTCATTTTTGAGCATTTCACTTGAAGGTAAATTTACTCGCCCGCTCGCCCCACGTGCGGGGGTTCGTGCTGCGGGTAAATTCCTACTTGTGCCCAAACGAACTTCCGGCAGCAGTCGACCGTAGAATGTCCGACCTGTTACGCCGTGGTCAAAGGCTCGGTCGACAGCTGCGTTTCTCGAAGCCAAACTATGCAATCGTACGCTCCCCTTTTGAGTGTACGTTCGGCTTGCACGTCGTTCACCACAAGTATTTTCCCTGGGTATCTTAGCTACCGTCAACCGCCGTTGCTGTTTCTTCAGCCAATGCTATTAAATTGCTTAAAGTAAATTGGTCGGCGAGTTGGCATTGAACTAATCAACATCATGGATTAGCTACTAGACCAATAACCAGGGTTGCGGAATCGATAGAATAAGTCCGACTCCTGTGCCCGGCTTGTTTCTGACTCCGACTCCTTGAACGTCAAAAGTTTTCGACTCCAGCTCTTTTTCTTAACAAAAGAGGTCCATTTTCACCCAATCCGCCTCTAATCCAACAATTTTCTGACTCCGAGCCCTGAAAAATCCGACTCTTCAGCGCTGATAATCTCCCCACATGCTGTGTCTATAAAATTACCGAGAACTAACTGTTGTATTACCTGCCCCTGGAGGCAAAGTCGGTGGTCGATGGTGCCGACTTTGGCTCATGTAATCGGATCGACGTTGCGAGCTGAATGTCCGCATGCAAGTTGAGCGTACGACTCGTATAGTGTGGCCTCGGCATTGGAGTGACGTCATTGGCTCCATGAAACTCTGCCTTCGACGAAGTTACCACAGCAATTTTCCGTAAGCGAGGATGTATTGACCGCAGTATTGTTTTTCTTTGCTCAGGACTGAACAATCTCTGTCAGAGTGATGGTGTGCTTTGTTGCGGGCTGCGAATCCCATGAGGACAGTAGTGTTGCAAGTTCTTAGTTACGTCATCAATAAAAAGCAAGTACCGGTAGTGACGTCTGTTAACCCATGAGTTAACTCTCTGTCCATCATTTTAAGTGAAAAGAATTAATCAGCATTGTAAAATGGTTTACACAGCGTCTTATATGTTCTTTTAGTAATTCTTATGTACAGTGTATATAATACGTCGTATTTCCTGTTTGCTATGTACAAATGTATATGTTCATGACTGCTCTCAATAAATATTTCACGAGTCCCTTGTTTTCTTGAATATGCTAAGTGTGAGTGATTGGAAGCACGAGTGCAGTATAAGGTTGAAATCAGATGCCCGAATATCTTGTTTTTGTTTCGGGAAGTCTATATGAAAAAAGGAAAAATATTTTATTCTTCGCTGAAAATTCATTTCAGGTCGAAAGGAAAGAACCTCGACCTCAAGGGGTGTCCAGAGGGCCTTTCCGCAAGGAGTGTTGCATCTGGCCGCAGTGCAGAAGGAGCCCTCCGCACGAGTGTTTCTTCATTGTTTTTTCTTCTCCTAGAGATATTTTACGCCTTATTTTCCTATCAGTAGTGAGCCACTGGCCATCCTTGAGGCCAATAGAACTTTCTCGAGTTCACTTTGAACATTAAACCTTCAGGCAGAAAATCCATAATAAAACTCATTGAGAGCTGCGGCGCCAAGGGAAGAAGTAGATTATCCCCGAAGCGTTTGGTGTTTTTTTTTACTACTAATATTTAAGGAAAAGGCTTTGCAGTATTTTGCCACAGCGTTACCGACATCTGATAATTTTTTCACGATAATTTTGTTTAATGATCTGGCGAAACTTGCTAAATTATTCCGCAATATTTTTTTGTGTTTTGGGGAAGCTTAATTACCGTCCTTGGCGGGATAAACCTACGTTCATTTTTATTTTCTCTGACTATAACTTTTTTTTCCACCTGTTAAATGTGAAGTGTTTTTCCTGTATTATCGCAACCCAGGAAAAAACGGAAAAGCTGTCTCCATCACAGACCTATTCAAACGGCCTGGCATATCATTACCACAGGATTAGGTTGGTTAAATTCACCCATCCTACGTTATTGAGTCGTACGCCTGGGAATGCCATAGGTTTCCTACCGTGCCTAGACATAAGTATTTGCACAACTCTATTTGTTATGTATTTGATGCGCTAATAAAGTTACTATTACTGTCCACTTTTACTTTCGTAATTTTGGGGTCTTATCCAAATTTTACCAAATGTACTCACTACTCCCTCGCATATTCCGATTTGTCCTTCCGTCCGGTATTCTAAACGTTTTCGATAAAGAAATCTATTATTTAGCATAATTTTTTGTTTTATCAAAGCTTAGTTTTTCCTTTACATCTTTGTAGAATAATGAAAAGGTTCTTCCGGCTAACTCAAAGTAGTCCATGCTTCATGTAAGTTTTTTTTTCTAGACCATTGCGATCTAATCTCGACTTTTACGAACGTATCTCGAATATTACGATTTCATTCCGTCCGCATCTCTCGTAAAGGTCGAGAGTTGGCCTACATGTACTCTCATTTATTTTTTTTTTTTTTAGTCAGTTCGATTACAGCATCAAGTGCATGAACGGCCTTTGGTGAGTAAACATCACAGTAAACAGAATAGGATGTTCTGTTTGCTGTTTACACTCAAATATTCGTTCTCCTCGCTGTACTAGGCTTTTTTTATATTTTCTCATTTTCTGTTCGAGTAATAGGTCACTCGAACGACTCAATGTCTCTACTATTCTTCAAAAAACAATCCAGCTAGTCGGGAAAGTTTAAGCATCTTACTACTCTGTTGCGACAAATTTTACTAGCGAATAGACTGGTGTTAGCTAAAATTTTAGCTACTTCAGAAACTAGATACTCGCCCTTGAAGTAATTACCGAGGGTTCGTAATTACTTCAAGTACTCGCACTCAGGGATAGACAAATGATATTTATTTATTCAGTCCATTCATCCCACTTTGTCGTTCCGTTAATTCAATCCCATGGGTCGATTTTTTACTACGCCTCGTAAGATTAGTGATACGCATGCGACTTTTGTCTTGTCCATTGAGCTGAATGCACATAGGGCTAGATTAATTGGATTCGCCCATCCTACTCTATAGGGAGCAGCGATCCCAGGAGGACCATGTAGATTACCTTCGGTTGGCCTTCGCAATATTTTGCTTCTGTGCCCACTTTGCGTACTTCCAGTTTTATACCCCTTATGCTGTTCTTTCTCTTCTTTTCCTACTTGCTGTTCACAGGGGCGTTGATCTTGATTAGGGAACACCTTCGTGCGTGGGTTCCAAGTTTCTTTCGTCAAACTGTTTGTCTCTCGTTATCACCCGCGAGAGAAGCAAGAGCAGTGATGCTGTTTTCGTTTATGGCTCGGTTGTATGTCTGTCTGTCCACCCAAAGAGAGGCGGAAGGAGTTGAGCCATCATCACAAAAATCTTTTTTCGGGTGGTTGACTGAGATGTGAAACTGCCGAAAATCTAGGGTTAGCTGGCCATTAAAAAAATAACAACTGATTTTGAATTTGTAACTCCTCCCCTACCCCTAACTGCGGGTGATGGTCTTACGCCTCGGGACGTTTTAGTTTCTTCTTCTATTAAATCGCCTTTGTCGTGAAAACCAAGGCTTGAAATGTTCAATGTAATAATAATAATCATTATTAATAATACTAAATGATTAACTCAACTGAGCTACGTACGGATATACATACCTGCTGACTTGAAGTGTGATAGACCTGAATGAGGGCAGAAAAATATTTAATTAATTCAATGAAACCCCTTTTCCTTCCTTCACCATACTTCTTGGTCTGGTCTGAGGGCTATGTTTCCTTTTCTTTCGTTTATCTCCTACTCAAATTGAACATTATGAGTTCAGGGAAAAAAATATTCACTGTGGTAAGGAAGTACAAGCTGACATCAATGCTACCGCTTAAAGTACTTCTTACACCTTTTTAGTATAGGTTTAAAAAATATGGCACGGTACTGGCCTCCTTGCTATTCAACAACTAAGTAATCTCTTTTGTAATTCTTCACTGTCAATCAACCAACCGACAAGCTGAGTGTTGCAATAGTGTGAGATATTTTATCGAGCGTGCTCTCAATTACTGCAGGCCTAATTCTTGCAAAAATTATATTTTTTCTAACCAATCAGGCTGCATTACAGCAAATTCCCATTACATTTTTTCAAGTATAAGGACATTTTAACGTGAAGTAAGAGAAGGTCACGGTTTAGAACTTTCAACCTGAAGGCCATCAAAGGACCCGGGGCTATGGAGCTTGCAAGAAATTGTCTTGGAAGACCGAGGGTGCCAGCGATATAACGGCCACGAAATAGGTCTGCATCCCCCAGCTCTGTTAGCGTATAGCCATGAGTATATCATTTAGCTCGCTACAAAGTAAGTGTTTTCCTAAACTTAAACCATTACACTACCCTCATTCCAATCGAAAGTTTTTTAGGCAAATATCTGATGCCGCCCACTTGCATTCATCGAATAAATACCGATATTATTCCATTAGGGCCGAGACCTATCTTTGTGTATTTAACTGCACTCGCTAAACTGACGCTTACGCCTAGCAACTATAAATTTAAATGGATGGCCGCGATAGCCCAGCAACAGCCCAAGTTCAGCGAACCTTCTCATTTGCATTTGCAACAAGACGCCCTGTCCGTCCGTCTGTCTGTCTCGAAGTCGAAGACCCGGTAAATTTATCGCCGATATCCCTAAAGATGGGGAATTCATGGGATTTAGTCTGTCCTGAAGCTTCGCTTAGGCGGTCCGTCTCGTCTCTCGCCCTCCTGCAGCGCCGCGTTTCCATGTCTTAAAATTTACTTCGTCTAAGACGACGCCGGAAATGGAGGAAGCGCGGATCCGACTTCGCAGGCAACGAAATGACTGTAGCAAGAAGAAATATTTTTTTCCCTTGAAGAAAGAAGAAAAGCTCGATGTCGGAAGCGAAGTAGCTCAGTATAAAAAGACAGTGAAGTTACTTCAAAGGGCGGTGTCTTGATTTTAGAAATTTCTTGAAACTGAATTAATTGTACTCAACGGATGTACCGGGCTTTGCAAAAGTTCTAACCTGTTTTAATAATTTGCCGTCCGAAGTTCATGAAAGCTTTGTTTGTTGGGAAATAAAACAAGATTTGTTATGTATTAGTTTATTATGATCTAAATAACATTGCTATTCAATAGAACCTCCATTGGCAGCAATGACACGCCCTAATCGTGGTTGGAAGTCCTTACACACATTACGAACGTAGTCCTTCCTCATCTGGGCCCAAATGCGGTTCACAGAGGCTTTCAGTTCCTCAATGTTGTTGTGGCGATCTTTGCAAGCTTTAGTCTTAATATGCTGCCACACGCTGTAGTCCAGAGGATTGAGGTCAGGCGACTGTGGGGGCCAGAAAGTCATGTTTTGGCTCATCCAGTTTTGGACGGTTGCGACACTTGCGCTGGTGTACCATCTTGCTGAAACACGTAATTTCCATCTTTGACGATTTTTCTGATCCAAGGAAGAACTTTTGTGGCCATGATATACCTGTATTCAGCCCCTCTCAACCAGTAACCGCCCTTGAACCACATTGGAGGCATCTTCTCTCCATTGGAGGCCACAACGCCAAGCATCATCACAGAGGCCGGATGCTTTGTTGTGGAAACATAACGAACATCAGAGATGTCTTGGCCAAAGCTCACAACTCGATCGTTCAGTTTGTTGAAGATAGGATCCACGATGAAGGTCTTCTCATCTCAGAAAATGATGACTCGATTTCCATGACTTTTCAAGTCGTTAAGAAGGCGGGAACATCGCTCTTGGCGCTTTTTAACCATGTCAGCAGTTAGCAGCGGTCTTTTCTGACGCCTTAAGCTCTTTCCACCTTCACTCTTCACAGCTCCTGATACGGTTGACACAGAAATCTTCTTCTTCGCAAATTCAGTCATTTTGAGCTACGAATCATTTTCAAAGGCTCTTCGAACATTCTTCCGTTGAATAACTTGTAGTCTGCCTGAACGTGGTCGATCTTTGAGGCTTTCATTATTCTTAAGGCGGTTTTCGACCCGTTTCACCGTTGATAAACTGACATTTTGCAATCTAACAATGTTCGCCTTCTGGTAACCCGCGCGAAGGAGAGCTGCTATCTTTATCCTTTTTGTTTCCATCACTAACAATGTATAAAAATGAGCACTTTTACCAGTTATTATATTATATGAAATAGTTTAGGAATGATGCATTGTCAAAAAATGTCATCAAGTCTTTGAAATGAGTTTCACACTTTGAAAATACAAAACAGGTCAGGACTTTTGCAAAGCCCGGTATGATGATGAGCTGATGACATATGTTTTGCAAAAACAATTTTTGATGATAGAGAACTATGTATTTGCCTACATTCAAAAAGACAAACAATACGAACTAATCGGACGCTTCGTTAGAACAGTGCTTATTTTGGTAACGGTTGTCTTGGATAAGCAAATTATACTTCTCAAGCGCGTAGCGGTTAGTGAAATAGTGGTTATAATTGATAAACGTGAGATCTACGAATAAAGTCATCTAACTTTTGATTACCGCCCACTGAAGCGAGTGGAAAGCTGTGCTGTAGTGACGACAGAATGAAGCTATGCTCGTTAGTCCACACTCCGCGAGTAATCTCTATTTATATCTCCGTGCGTCTTATGCCGAGACCACATATACATTCCCACGAGCAACCGGAAGCGTGAAATGAGCCACTCCCTGGTCGTCCTGAAATATTTTTCAACTTGGTAGCACAGATACGGTAGTATGGATGACTTGCGAGCTGCATATCTTCGCATCATATCGGTCTTGCGAATGCATAGCGTGGCCCCGGCACCAGACCCATGTCGTGGAGGTAAAGCTATACTTCGGGCTGTTGGTGTCCACAGGAGCTGTAGTTTATACCGCTGGCTGACGCAAAGCGAAAGCTGTGCTGTATCGACAACTTGAGGCCTTACTCTTGTGTCCACGCTCTGCCGGCGAAATCTGTTCTTGGATAGTACCCATTTGATCACTGCCATGGAGGTTGTGTTATGGAACGAGCAGTGAGTGTTCGAGAGGACTCGCGTTTTGTCAACGTGCTGATGTATATCTGGCACTTGGACAGGCTCTGAAAAATCTTCTTATAGTTTTTGACGATGCAGCATTAACAAAAATTCTGTAGTATCGAGAGCAGTGCTGGGCGTTTCGGATTTATAGTCGGTGATTCCATGATTCAAATTTGTAACTGGAAAAACAGATCATTTCTTGTGTTGCCACCTTCTCTGCTCGCAACTTATTTCCATATGCAACGTAGCGCCAACAGTTTAACTTTCAATAACCATTGGTAGTTGAACTAAAAAAAAAGTTTTTTCGACTGGGTGTAAGCCAAATAGACACTATCCCTGCCTCCTGTTTGTTGACAGATTTCCGCTAAACCACATCAATGTGACAGATGATGTATGATGATGACATTATGAAATGTAAAGAAACGGTGGACAGTTATGTAGCACACGATGTCTTCTTCAACAACGGCAAATATCTGATCTTAGGTTACCATAAGGATTATAAAGTGATGAAGAGAACAGTTATTAGTTTGGCAATTATTAATGGATTAAGTAGTTTATAGATATCATATAACTTTTTCTCTTTATTGTCCAGTCAGTATTGTACCTAAGGTGCTCAGTTAATAATTCCTAGGCTGAAGGCTATAGTTCATACACGGAAGAATTGAGACTAAACAGGCATTGCTTACAAGTGGGGCATATTGATTTAATTTTTTTCCTCAGAGAAAAATTTCGCTAGCCATTACCGATCGTGGAATTTTAATTGAAACCTGAATTAAGAATTCTGAGAACTCGAAATCCAGATCGCGGACCAGCTAATATTACTATCGCTTGCCCAGCACTGATCGAGAGTAGTGCTACCATGAAGAAAATCAGCCGTGCATAATCCCAGTCATTTAATATTTTCCTGATTAGTTGTGCAAATATTCTGCTCGATATTTGAAGATCATTATATTGTCTGTAAGTAGTCTCAAACTCAATCTAGGATAACACTGACAACAGTACCTCCTCCATCGTGTAATAAATACATGCAATGTATCTTTTTCCCTTTTTAGTGCAAAAAAAAGAAAATTATCTTTGTTTGAATTCGATGTCGGCGGCAAAGAATTGATTTCTGCAAAATGTTTCTTTTAGTTGGTGCTGACTTTTACATTGAGCTCTATTTAACTGAAAGCTGTATTTTTCTAAGAGCTGCTGCTAAGATGGAGCGTCTAGTAAAACGGAGCTCTAAATAAAAAAAAGAGCATTTAGTTAAACTAGTATCTTTTTAAAAGGAGCATTTAGTAAACCGAAGCATCAGGCAAAATGAGTGTCTAGTAAATTCTGTTTTTATTAAATCCTTCTATTAATTAGACACTTTCACTTTGTAGATGCTTCTTTCTAGTTGATACTCCTATTTGTGGTAAACTACTACTTACTGTACGATGTAGGACTCGATCCTTCTGTTTACTTGATTTTGGTCATTACTTGAAGCGCCTTTCTACCATTTCATACTTTTTTACAAGATGTCTCTATTAATTTCTTTATTTTTTTTTTTTTGCTTGATTCTTCTCTACTACTTTTTTCCCGTTCGAGTTTTACCAATGCTCTAATTGCCTTAACCAATCACCACAAATTTCAACATTTTGCACCCGTTCAAACCACACGTGCATAACAGTTAACCATTTTGCGGAAGTATACAAACAGTTTTGCAAAACGTTTAAACTGTTAACAGTTCATGACAAATATGTATTAACCAAGTAAAGAGCTTGGTATCTCATCAGTACTTCAATAAAGAGATTGAATAATATTTTAAAGTTTGCCGTCCAACTGAGCATAGTACACCTACAGCTGTTGACCTATTAGCAGCTGAAACGTTTTGCATAACTGTTCAAGTAGTTCTGCAAAATGGTTACCTGCTATGCACGTGTGGTTAAATGGGTGCAATATGCTTAAATTTGTGGTGTTGCTTAAAGTAATTAGAAAAAGGGTAAAATGCAAACGGGAAAAACAGGTAAATACGCCTTTTATCGGATATTTTTTACCTGATGTCCAATTTGTAAGGTTTCATCTTTATTCTGCACGCTTCCTTTACCAACTGCTCCTTCTTAACATTTTCTTCTTTTTACTACAAGGTTTCTGTCATAAGATGCTCCTATTTTGCTCAAGCAGGTCACCATTTAGCTAACTTTTTTCTCTCTCTAAAATTATTT
>LQNS02276924.1:6535622-6546661 GCA_001587735.2 Parhyale hawaiensis | reverse complement strand
TTACCAACTGCTCCTTCTTAACATTTTCTTCTTTTTACTACAAGGTTTCTGTCATAAGATGCTCCTATTTTGCTCAAGCAGGTCACCATTTAGCTAACTTTTTTCTCTCTCTAAAATTATTTTGCACGTCACTATTGTTACCACCGGTGCTTGACTCCCTGACCTTCAGGCAGTCCATTTAATGTCTCTCTTATTTTGCTATTTTTTAATAACATTCCTTCCCAACAGCTCCATTTTGCTGAAAAAAATTCAACGCTCCGCATTCTTCTTTTTATTCACAAGAGGTTGTCTCGGAAAGCCGCCTTTCTTTAGAAACTCAAAATTGCCGAGTCATCATTTCTGGGGGAGTCTGCTCCATAGTCACTTACACGCATGAATAATGCAGCTTCCATTCAGCGTTTTGTTTCCTCTACGTTTCTTTCACTTTATATTTTTAATAGAAATTTTTTTACAGAGGAACTGAAGTGCGGAAACGAATTTGTGAACTACAGAATCGGACAACCGAGCTCGCTGAGCGCGGGGGGGGGGGATGTTTCGCTGGTGGTGTAACTTGTGGGGTACAGGCATAATATGTGTACCAATATGTCAGGTTGGTACTAGTGCAGATGATTCGGACCTAGCCTAACCTATTTTCAACTAATCTAACTGTTATAACCTAACACATTCCTTGAGATAGGACACATCCTGTCCCGGAACTAATTTTTTTCTGCAATCATTGCACCGAACCCAAAGCATTACCATCCTCTCCCCCGCACCGCTAAAATTAGGGCAGAATATTATGGCGTCATTGACGTACCACATGGAATCGTAATCTGGTTTAAGATTATTCCTTCGCTCGTGCGACTCTCTTTCGCGGTCGTAAAGTTATTTTTAACTTTATTTTGGAACGCTAATGAAAGAGATGTTCCAAAACCAGCACGCTTCCGTGAACGCAGACAGAAATAGGCTACGCCACTTTAATGCTGCACGCTACCCCAAAGTACGTATTTTCCTGCAGAAAATGCTGACGATTTCTTGTTGTACGAAAACTCCACGACATGTACTATACGTACTTGCCGTCGGCACACGAGGAAGCGTGCTGGATTAAATACAACACTCTCATGCTTACATTTAGCACTACACTTAATTGCGATTTGCACTGGAATATATGTTTATAAAATATAATCGGATTTACCTGTTCCACTATAAGTTCTACACCGTCGCGCCTTCCCCAATTCTGGCCTCGACGGCTGTTCCTTTTACCGTCGCCGACGAAGCCTCTAAAAGCTGGCCGATGCATTTTGAATTTTTTCGTTACCGAAGGTCGCTCGCTGGTTTGGGGAGGCAAAAGACAGCGCTTCTGCAATTCTATTTGGCTGGAGATTAGAAAAAATAGACGACGAGCAGCACTTTTTATCTCGCTGTTATTCGAGGCGACAAGTCCGGGAGTTCATAAGAGATTGGTGGAGCTTGAGAAAAATAATCCGTGCAGGGAGGGAGCTCAGCCCCGGGTACTGAGCGAAGTGTTGTTCTTGAGTCAGCACGCATTGCCGTGTACAGATGGGAAAGCATCTTGGATTTATAGAACAACGCTCCTTGCATTGATCGTCAGGACTGTTGCACGCGGAAAAGAATCCTGAAGTCTCTGCCCCGTATAGTGAACTGAACAAATAAAAGGTTTGTTCGATTGGACAGCGAAATTAAGCCTTTGAGACTTGACTTGTCCGAATCTTTAGACAGATACCCTGGCTTCCACTTACTGATTCACGTTTCAGGCGTAGACTCTTGTTCAGTTATACCTCTATATATGACTTCTATGAACTTCTTCTTGCTCCGTAATATCTAGATTTCACGCAGCTCAACATAATAGGGCTGTTTTTAGTACCAATAGCGATTCAAAGTGTCGGAGCTAAACTTGCATTTCCGGATAGGTCAAGCCATTTGGGCTTGGCTTAGATCAACTTTGATGACCTAAACATACGTACCTATAGACGTTATGTATCATGCAGGCTGTAAAATGTAATGCCCAATTTCCAGAACAAATGTTTCAGAGCGAAATTATGAAAGTCTTCACCTTTTCTTTAAGTTTTATAACTCTGTGTAGTCTGAAAAAAAAACTTTACCTTCGTATTTGTCTCAACTAAAGGTCACGTAAAAAATGTTTTAATCTACGAATGTCATTAAGGTGTTTATGCAAGTGCGACAGCAAACTCCATTCTAGCACTTATTGGGGATGATGTAGTGAATAGAAGAGGTTGCAGGAGCAGGTATTTTCCGCTTCTGAATTATTGGTTTCTCTTCGAAAGAAAAGCAAAAAAAAAAAAACTTCTAAAAACTTTATTCTGATTTGTTGAAAGCTGTTGCTTCAGAAAACAGTGTCATTCGACCGTGGTACGCCAGTTAAAAATAGTTTTCGCCTTAGATTTTTGAATCGAACGGACTTTACTTTCGTACCGACCTCATATAAATCAATGTTCCTCGTAATGAAGCCAGAAATGTACTGCTGTGGTAATGCAATTTTAATCCTCCTTGCATACAATTTGAGAAAATTAATGTATGCGCTCAATAGAACTTGGTACGTCTGAAGCGCGTGGCAATCTTTAGAGCCACACGAGTTCCATGTACCGTAACCGGGTCTCCGCAGGCCAAAAATTGAGTCGCAATTAATCACAGCTCGAAAATTGGTAATTCACTTAGCGATGAATTTCCAAAAACCAACACGCTTTTCCGTGCAGCAACCGGACATATCTGCCGGGTCCGGCACAAAAACTGCATTTTTCGTATTGCTCGAGAACGCGAAAGCTTGAATGTTGTATCAGTGCTTGCGAGTGCACGGGACCACATTTTTGTTAGTGAGTAAACGACGCAATTTCGACACGTACGGGCTACGGCGACTAAGGTAACAGCTCACGAAAATCCATTTCACACTAAAGGAAACTAAAATCTAATACTAACAATGACCGTCGTGTGTTTATATATTTATTTATAGGTTTCGTGTCATGCTCTTAACGAAATAGATAGGCAAAAATTAGCTCTGGGCTTGCTGGTTTCAACAGTGTATTCATCTGCTTGAAGACTGTGGTCATCCTGCTAAGCTTCATAGAAAACTGATAGGTAGAAAATATTCCAGGTTGCGGATGATGGCACTCGAACTGTAGGTATATCTGAATTATACAGTCCACTCGATGTAGATGCATACGGCTTCTCTAAACAGTCTCTTCCATCGTGATATGTACTCTTTTCTCTGATTTACTTCATCCAAACTCCAGCTGATACTCTTATTTTGTTAATTATTGAGGCAATTGGAAAGATATTCTTGAGCGGTCAATAGGCGCGTAAAAACCACGATGATTTCTCGGCAGCAAATTATTTTCTCCACTTATTTTTGGTTCTTCTTTCAACAGAAAAAGTTTTCTTTTGAGGAAAAAATTTTCTGAGTCCGAATGATATGCCACCCTCTTGTATCTTAGATACAGAGCTACTTATTTATTAGAAGCGATATGAACTGCGGGCAAAAAACGTCGTTTTTTGTGTATCACCGAAAGAAGCTGGGTGTTGTTCAGCCTTGCACGCTTATCTGTACGGTTCCCTAATTCAAGTTGGCAGTTGCGCAGCATCTTACTCAAGGAAGTTAATAAGAGCCTTACATGTATAGAAGGGAGCTCAACCGTCTACCCTAAATAGTTGATAACCTGAGAAATCATAAAGTGCATGTCCCGTTAACACGCGGCACTACCCAGACAGGGAGCTCCCTCTTTTGCATGTAAGGCTCTGCCTTAATATCTTTGCGATGATGCTACAGGCAACACAAGACGGGTTTTCACAAATTCTTCGCTGTCATTGTTGACAGCACGGGCACTCTAGTTATTCAAATAAACGAGTAGACTCCGTAGCTTAAAAGAAGTAGATGTTATATAAATTCTTACTTCGAGTTCCTCTGATGAAATTACGTTTAAAACCAAACTTTGTTATAGTTAAGAGCTTACTACGCTCGTCGGTAGATGACACTCTCGCAATCACCTTTTTTTTGGGCGGGGGTTGCAGTTGCCAGGCTGCGGTAGCCCAACTGGGTTATGATCACAGTTCATTTACAGAAGATAATTATGTGTGTCAAATTTGAGTGCATGCGCTACGCCCCTAAATTTCCAGGATTGTGACGTCACAATTGCGTCACGCCACTGTTGCAGCGAGGGATCTTTGATATTACCACAGTGGCGTCACGTAATTTTGACGACACAAACCTGGAAATTTAGGAGCGAAGCGCATTCACCCAAATTTGACGCAACTATCTTCTGTAAATGAACTGTGGCTTATGATTACAACACGCCTCTGCTGCATATTGTTCTTGGGTCGAACCTGGAATTCGGGGCACCACCATGCTGGAGCCTCACTTGCTATACATTTTGCACGCCCAATTTATGAGTGAACGCTCACAGTTCATTTACAGAAGTCTTCTGTAAATAAACTCTGGAACGCTTAACTCGCTCCTGTACAGTCCCGACTAAACAGTGAAAGTCGGTATCCAAGATACCCTTGAAAAGTTCTTAAATTGCAGGACGACGTGCGAGCTGCACGTACGCTAGTAAGTTGAGCATACGACGACTGACATCTGAAAAAACCGTACCTACCTGCTCTGAGTAAAGAACTACCTACACTCAGCGTAGATTGAAAATAAAATATATACGAGAGCAGTAGCAAGTAGATAAATTAATGAGACACCACAGATTCAGAGTGTAAATTTGAAAATGCCTGGACCCAGTAAAAATCTGCGTGTTGGGCATTACGAAATGCTTTCTATATTTCCCTAATGAATTGATCCGTACAAAGATATGTGTATTTACTGGGGCTCACTTGGAGAAATTTCGAAGCTGATGATGATAATAATAATAACAATAACTTATTATCTAACATATACAATGAATATACCTAACGCTGTTCTCGTTTGGCTTAGCTCCAAAATTTGGAATATCTGTTCATGAAAAGTAAGTATGCAGAAGAAATAGTCAGTACCGAGAGCAAATTTGAGAATCTCACGTCGTACTTCCTCTCGCCTTTCGGTGCTACAGTCTACACACAGGGTAGATACGATATGCAGATATGTGTGTGTGCACCAAAGCTATGCCCAGTGGCAATGTAATTTATCGCGTGGAATTGCATTAGGCTTTAGCCTCTCGCTTTTGCTACAAAAATATTCACATTCTCATTAATCACCCACCACGGATGAACCAAATGTGCTATCTAGCTTGGGTGATGAAATTCATATCCATTAAGTGAAGGCTCTGTTACAGGACCTCTTTTAATTGCTTTGCTATGCAGTCAGGACGTATCGACGGCTACTCATCATTGCACCAGCTCTAAGTTATGAAAATTTTAGCAGTGTCTGAGCAATTCTTGATTATATTTCCTCTCGATAAAGCGAACATGGGCGCCCAAAGGAATGGTACGAGAAGTAGTTAGCCAATTATCGGTCATCTAAAAATATGGGGTTAGTCCATGACGCTATTATTATGAGTGCATTTTCCAGCAGACCGGCAAAGGGTTAATTGATAACAAATAAATACAAAAATAAAAAAACGTTCTTTCGTTTATATAACTGGTGGCGTCATGCCGGATTACAATATGAAATTGCACGCTTAACTTGATAGACGGAAGTACAACTCGCACGTCGTTCCGACACAACAAAAGTCTTCAGCATAGATACGGGAGTATGAGCAACGTACAAACTGCATGTCCGTTAATCACGTTCAGCCTGCGGTTGCATAAAGTGTGACCCCGGCACCACAGAAACCCGCCTGGACCTCAAGCACGCTCCAGTCTTCCAGAGCTTGGGATCCGTCCACTGGAACATCTCGGAGAACAGTGCAACACATCTGGAGCATCTCGAGGAGCTCCCACGGCACAGGACTCCTGGGTTCATCAGTCTCTATCAGCCGTCACTCTGGCTTCCTTAGCCTTGCATTATGCCCATTATCCAACCCATTTTCATCTATTTTCTCCGTCCCCACCCCCACCTTCACCCGCCAGTGCCCCTGGAATTGAATCCCGAGGCGGCTCCACCCGACCTCGGCACCTCTGCTCGGGCAGCGATTTGTCTGTAAAGTGAAACCTGCGACTGCCACTTACGCGGGGTCCGGGGGGGGGGGGAAGGAGGCGGTGGTTTTGATGGGGGTGGATGAGAGAGAGAGGTTGGAAGTGGTCCCCGTACATGTGGGTACGAGTGGGTCGACGTTGGAGTATTCTGTTGTTTGTGTAAGAAGAGAGCACGAGGTTTGTTTGTTTGTTTCAGCTCGACGGTTCTGTCTGTAAGTTACTTAAACGTATTTGAATTTCATTAGATTGCGGGATGGGTTAGGTTACGCTAGGGAAACTAAGCAAGGTGTTCTTGCACATCCTGCAAAAATAAAAAGAAAAACGTAGTTGCGACCAGCTACACCCGCCGAATGGTATAGATCCGAAGGTGGTGCTGCAGCCCCACGCAGAAGAAAACTTTTTGGTTGTAGGCTAGAGTTCCCCATAAATCAGTGTATAATTCAGGAAAATTATGTTAAACCAGCACTTAACTCACTTTGTTTACATGCAAAGCTGTTTCCATTAATAACTGCTGCTGTACTAGTATTTAATATACATATTCTATTTATTATTAACCTGTTTTCTGCTTGAAATCAATAATACGTCATTTTTTTATTGAGCTTTTGCATTATCTTAAATCTATGAATGTCTTAGCTCGGTTTTTCCGATTTTCAACATCTTTTACAAATCTTCAATATATCAGTGTCTTAAATAAAAAATTCAGGGTTCTTCAAGATCGATGGCACTGCGTAATTCTTCTAAATATTCAACTTTCTCCTGCATCTACTACGCGTTGTTTATTCATCGTAAATCTATAACGTTCACCAAATATTTAGCACATCTATGTCTTTTTTCCCAATCTGGAACATTCTTCTAAATCTTTTATTGTCAAAAATTCTGAAATTTTTTCTCAGTCTTCATGACAACACTCAAATTTTCATTCATTCTTATCGTCATTTTTTACAAATCTTCCTTCCTATTAGGGCCATTAGAGTGTATAAAGAATATTCTAAAGATTGATATTTTGCAGGAACAGACATTTTAATTTGTCCTCAAATGATGTTAAGATTCTTTAAGTCTGCTCCCCTTTGATATTCTTCTTCTAATTTTGCAACAGTAAAACAAAAACCCCATTTTGACTTTAATTATCCAATGCTGCGGTGGCAGAAGTATTAATCCGCATTCTTCCGATTAAACAAACACACTTTACTTTTCCTCTTCGCCCGACAGCGTAAACTTGAAAAACTCTAAGGCGGCGAATATCCCATAATCGAGAACAAAACCCCGTTTCACCTCTCAAAAATCAGCGTTTGGTGGTCCGCGACACGCACTTTGAAGCTGTCGTAAGCCAGCGGCTGAGCCGCTTCTCCTCTGAACACGTAATCCGGTCAGAAAACGGCGCATTTAGAAAACGGGAGATATTTTTAACTTGGTTCTTACAAACAGAATCGGCGTGGATGGTACTGAAGAGCACTGTCGAGACTATCAAACACTAGGCCTCTTCGCGGCAGCGCGACTTGGCAGAAACGTCACTTCTGTCCTCCCTTTTCATTGCACCAAGGGATAGCTCCGATATCTCTAGTATTCCATAGTGCTTACTAGGCTACTATGCACATTTGTAGAAGTAGAAGTTACAAATAGTGTCAGCGTTACGGAAAGTGATATCTAATTAGGTACAGCAGAGATGGGTTCTAATTACGCCAGAGATGAGTTAAATGATTATTATTACAGTAAAGATATAATTATTGTCTAATTGATTTAATTGCTACTAGTTTAAAAATAAAGCTGTTGTAACATAAAAAGTTCCTGTGGCTTGAAAAACAGCTAATCACGAAATTCTGGATATAGAAATTGCCTTAATAAAGGAAGGTATGACACTGATGTACTCATAATAAAATGTTAACCGTTTTGTAAGCCACTTAACGTGCTGTTAATTACCTCCGCCAAGGGAATTATGTTATTGTCTGTTTCTTTGTCTTTACTAGTTAACAACATACTTCAATAAGTAATGGACAGACCTTCATTAAAAGTACCGGGTTCTACAATTAATACATATAAATTAAGACGTTTCAGTAGGATTCGGCATTCCCTTTTTCTTCTTTGGTGAAGAAATGAATAAATATATTGCCCTCACTTGAAATAATGCACAAAGTCATGATGCTAAAAGGTTTGTTGGAGTCATTATGCAGATGCCACACACTAGTCAAAAGAACGAGTAACATCATCTTTTCGTCCGAATGTGCTGATGTGATCATTTAATTAGCACACACTTGCAAAGAATTTTGAGTTATAAATCACTCCAGAGATGATGATATGTCCAAAAGTTAACTAAAGGCACCTGCGGGGTAAACTGAACTGACGGTAAACAGTTTTACACCATTTCTTGGCAATCTCAAAGCTGTGGTTACAAGAATTCAACATAACTTTCGAACGGAAAGACAACGATACTCGTTCTTTTGACTAGCGTGTGTCTTCGCCATAATAGGATAAACTTCAGTTTAAGAAGAGGCAATAAAGCGACCATAACGCCTGTTATGAGCCCAATCCACAGTAAAAATATTTTCATCTGAAAAGAACGTGTTCCCGTTGGTTTTCAACCAGCTCAGAAGCTTCTTGCACCTCTTCAAACGAAATTTTTTTGTCGTATCGGTTAGGAGATGCTTTCGACCTTGGACATATGTAACAGAACGTACTAAGGTCTTTCACTGCCTGGTGAACTGTAGTGAAGCTAACAGATCTTTTCTTAGCCAATGCTGACGTTGGAACAGTTGACTGGCTCCAATGCTTCATTTGACACCAGCCAAGGAGCGGGGCTTACGAATTTAATTTTTTCTTTGTCTGAGAGTAGCTCTGTAATCTTGGCCTGTGTTATCAAACCGCTCACAAACATTATAAACTTTCTGCCTGGATACTGGAGGTATTCTGCAAACCAAGCTGAACTGCGGCCCGCCCGACGAAGTTCACCGACTTCTGAACGTCTGACCGCTTCAGTGCCTAGTGTTTGTCCTAACAATCTGAAATTTTTAATATTGATTTTTGATATAACTAAGCGTAAGTGGCATAGGTTTGTGCTGCCAATTTTAGAGCGTAATTGGTGTTGCCACCTTTTCAAAATTTGTACTGATTTATCTGTAAAACCCGGTACAGGAACTGCTATCAATGTTACGAAGAACAGATCATAGACCGCAACAGTACTTGACTTTTAGGTCCAAAAGTGGCCTCTGACGCTGGCGGCCAAAATGGTAAAAATGGGATTTTTCTCAAGAGCTATTATGAACATGTCCAGACACGGTCATGCAGGCAAGCGCCCTAGGGCGTCCCCGCCGTATCCAAGATACCTTCTCCGCAAGAAAAATGTTGGGTACCTTGGAATTTTTTTCTTCAGTGTTAGATAGGGGTAAAAGAATAGCTCTTGAGGAAATCCCATTTTTCCTTTGCCGACTTTTGGCCGCCAGCGTCAGACCTATGAGTCAAGTACTGTTGCGGTCTTTGAACAGATCATTAAATTTTGGTGATGATCCATCCGTCCGTTTGTCAGTCAGCCATTCTATCGTCTCGCAATGCGTTACTTGGCGGAGGTCTGCACTTTCGGAGCGCAGCTCTCGATTATGTTGTATTATAATGACTAATTGCTGTTAATGCGTTTACATAGTTACTTTTTGTGACGCCGCTATAGGCGATAGTCTTATCAGCCCGCTAGGTATCCACGAGGTCGTGCAGTTTCCCATGTCTCTGTGTTCGCCCGGAACCGGAGGATCGCGGGCTAGAAGGTCCCGATGTGTTTACAGAGTCGGTTCGGGTCTGAAATACGTTGTCCTATTTTTTCACTTTTCAGCGTTCAAATGCGTTGTTGTGTCCACACATACAACTGAAAAGCGTACTGCTTTTTGAGTTGCTTTTCACTCAAAATTTGAAATAGCATCATCAACTTCGCTGATATGACGGCTAACATTTTAATAGCTAAATCCTTTGGTAGACACGGGGTTGTCTTTGCACGGACACAAAAAAGCATTCGACCACTGTGCAGTGAAAACCCGGACTAGCAGACTATAGTTTCCAGCGGGTGTTGAACCCTTGCCCGAGCAGATCATTTGCAGGGGGAAGGCTAGAATTTTTCCCAAAATTTGGAAGACGGATTCAATGGATTAACTCTGATTAATTTCGTATATTGTTGCATTTTTTTTAGAGAAGATGCGACACAATTTTTCAATAGTGCTGAACGCTACAGGTGTAGTGAGGCAGTGCCCTCGGCCGCATTGGGTCTAGACAGTAAACGAAGTGTTGGAAATATGGGTTCTGAATGCCTCTGAGGCCAAACAAACGCGTACATTTCATTCCTTTAACCATTTAGTCGCTGTTTTTCGTAAGCATACTCAAAAGTGAAACAGTCAACGACTCTCAGCAAGAGAACAGTAGAAAAAAATGACCGTGAATTGAAAATTTATGAAACGGACATCTATTCATTCTGGGGTGTCTAATACCAAGAAACTGTTGCCATACAGCTTTCGAGATGCGAAATTTCCTCCAGTACGAGACAGAAGACCGCACGAGCGAAGTGAGGCTCCGGGCCAGGGTAGCGAGGAAGCGCGCGGCCTAGCGGATATTGTTGATTGTTGCCGATAGTGGACACTACCGGCCACTTCTGCTGGCACTACCGGCCGCGAATTTTTTTTTCCTGAACCTTTCAGCAAGTACAGTCTCACGGTAGCCAATGGCGTGGCAGGTCACAGGCCACAGTGGGAGGTGCGAACGGTGATGGTGTTGCACTCAGAAGTGTACCTTGAAAAAACTGTAAAATTCACAATTTACGTGCCGTGAAGTTTATTTTCATAATTAATAGGCATCCATTAAGGTATGTGATGTACTTGAACTTCGTTTAGATTTGAGCATCATGTGAAAATTGTTCGAGTGTAAGCAGTTTATATTGAGTCTCTGTGTATTTTAAGTACATGTTACAGGGAGTAAAATGTCACCAAGCATTGCGCACAATG
>LQNS02276924.1:6499822-6523780 GCA_001587735.2 Parhyale hawaiensis | reverse complement strand
GCATGAACGCACATCGACGAACTACTTTGTCAAGCAAACACAGATGGCAATCGGCAGCAGAACCCCAGACTACAGAGCAGTACTCCAGAAGAGGGAGGACAAAGCAATTAAAGCAGCGACATGTCAATTCTACAGAGCCAAACACCCTCCAAGCACGCCTCATAAGACCAATTTTTTGCGATGCACGTGAGGCAACCGAACGAATGTGGGGCTCATAACGTTTCTTATGAGCACATAAATATGAACTCCTACATAAGAAAATAATGTTTCTGTAGCAAAAGGGTTGACCCTTACGCCCTTTCCTATCGGCTGAAAAACGCTTTCGTAGGTATAACATTATGGAAGTAACCATATGTAATCCTTTGCCCGATAAAATGATAAAAAAAATATTCTTCAAGGGGAAGAGCGGTTGCTTCGATCTAAAAGATATACAGGAAATACAGTTAGCAGGGGAGCTGGGAGCTGGGTTATATGGGGTGTCCGGCACTTTGGGAACAGACTTTAACATAAGGTTATGACCTTTAAGATAAACAATTTTTTACAAAATCAAGATGTGGTCTAAAATGCTTCTTTAAAAAGTTATAAGGACTTGAAATCTTAATCCACTGTTCTGAGTTTTACAAGACAGCAAAGAATAAAACGGGTTTGTTTACATTTTAGAGCAGTTCAGCGCAAGCAAAGGTGACAGTGATAACACGACGGTTCTCCTCCAAACTCCACGCTTGATGTCAGGCAGTTCTTGAATGCCTGATATCCATATCGCTGGATTGGACATGGAAGCGCCGTTAAACGGCCGCCAAAGTCTCCTGATTTGACGCCTTTGGATTTATACCTATGAGGATATGGTAAGAGCTTGGTGTACGAAACCCCGGTTCTGTCCGAAGAAGACTACATTGGTAGAATTACTGAAGCGTCGGCAAGAGTCGGTAAAACTCCTGAAGTATTCGAACGCGTCCGGCAATCATTGCATCGGCGTTTGAACGCTCGCATCGAAGTAAATAGGCGCCATTTTGAACATCGTTTGTAATTAATCTCCTGCTTCTTGTGTTTATAATAAAATTGTTTGCCTAACGTACGAGTTTCAGTTCCCTGCTGCTCCTTACCAAAGATTATCAGTTCAATATTTTTCGAACTTAAAGTCGTAGTAACTTTTTAAGGAAGCATTTTAGACCACATCTTTATTTAGTAGAAAATGTTTATTTTAACGGTGCTATCCTTATGCTAAAGTTTGTTCCCAAGAGTGCCGGATACCCTGTATATTTCTGTTATTTCCTCCAGCTGGTATATTGCATTCTGCTCATCAAAGCTCAGAATTTTGGGCCGCAAGTACAATTAAGCTACGACTCATGAGGAATGAACCAGTATCGGGCATCAGTTCACGCGAGCGGCTTGAATAATGTCACCTGGACCTCGCTGAAACACGCTCATAGTAAAGTAACCTTCAATCTTAAAACTCATCCCATACTATGTAGTGAATTTCAAAATATTATGGGCAACTATCAATTTACTACGGATAGCACATTCCCAGCAGCCGTTTTTTAGTAATAACTGGAAAAATTTTCTAACAAACTTCCCGGCCCGAACACATTCCAAACTGTTCCACCTGTCAGTATCCATGATACCTGGCGGTATTTTTTTTTACCTGTTCATCTGAATCCGAAGCCGGCATTTCCATGACTAAGTGTATATCATCTGGATTGTGACAGACAAACAATCGGACGTGGTCTTGATTATAAGAGAAACTAGACCCATTACTCCAAGTGGACCCATTACTCCAATGGAGCGAGCCCATTGTACCGAGTGGATCTTTTGCCCAAGTGATCTCACAGACCCGATTAAACTCATTATAAACGAGAACAAACATCGCTGCACGTGTCGTTTTCAATAATTACTAATCAGTGATGAATGATCGGTGGGGCGTTGCAGCTGTCGCTGGAATGGCAGACACCAACACCTGCGGCACTGGCCGGAAGAGCGAGGTTTCCACGTGCGTCTTATAATTAAGAATTAGTGAACAGGACGTGGCTTCACTAGGGACATCGGGTATCTTTGTGACAATGACTCCACCCAAGGATTATGAGACGCAAGAGGTTAACCCAGGGGGCGCGGCCAAGTTGTAGTGCATCATGGAAAATGGGCTTGTGATGTCATAAAAACCAAGTACGTTTTCCAGTAGCTATTTAATATAGTTTCTTCAGCTTTTCATTTGGGCCTCAAGAGTGGCCTACAGTTTCTACAATCATTACAGTTGCACAAAAATATGTATCAAAGCATCTACGAACTTTTTTTAGCTCTTCGAAGGATGAAATTTTGAAAGAACGCTGGTTAAAAACTCTGTAAAAGAGCAGATGAATTCAACCGGCAAATGGCTGCATGTATCAGAAGCATTTAAAATGCAATAAATCAAGTGAGTTTTATCGAGAGTAATATGGCATTCTAAAGATGGATTTATGAGAAAAAAAACATTAGCTGCTATACGCTGCGCGCGTTACATCAGTATAACAGTATAGGGTCGCGTTCGACTCGCGATAACTAACTTGCAAAAAAGTTACCTGACCGTATTCCCCACTCTTTAACTGTCTTACGGAACGATGTTGTTGAAACTGGCGAATATTAAATCCATAATTTTTCCAATGATGCTGTAGTTTTACGATTAGGAGAGGCGGATATGCTAACGACGCGTACGCGACGGCGCAGCTTAGGCTAATATTTTACCGGCACTCTCCGACCGGGTACGTGCCTCGTACGGAAAAACAACCAAAATAATAATACAATTTTTTCCTTCAGAGGGCTAAAAAAAAAGTTCGTAGATGCTTTGATATATATTTTTGAGCAACTATAATGATTGTGTGACATAGGACACTCAGGAGGCCCAAATGAAATGGTGAAGATATAATGCAAAATAGCTACTGATAAACGTACTAGGTTTTTATGACGTCACAAGTCCTTTTCCATGATGCACTATAGCTTCGCCCCGCCCCCTGGGTTAACCTGTTGCGTCTCATAATGGCATTGGGCTCCGCTGATTACAGTGCTCTGAAGAGACGAGTAGTGGGTGGTCGCCAGGCAAACTGCGGCCGAATTTTATGTTTCGATGCTTTGGAAAAAAGGCTTTCACACCTTACGTAGGTACCTAATGACTACTTTATCCAATGCACTTGTCACAGTTGTATGAATCCACACGTGAAATCTGAAAAACAGTTATTTTTGCAGCTCGATATTGTGTACTAAAGCACAACTATTTGACTTGAGCTATTTTCATAAAATAAGTACGAATGTCGACAAATTTCTTTAAAGCTTAGTACTGTGTAGTACTGTACTTGCTCGTGTTCCTCTGCTTCCCATACTGTCCGACGCTTATATAAGGACCCCCCCCCCCATAGCGCACTATGGTCATTTGCCTTTGAAGTCCCACCCTGTTAACGCATGTCCTCACTTGGTTCGTCTGAAATAAAATTCTCTTTAGGCATCCTTTGTAGTTTATGGGTTCTGATGATGGGAGTAAAATTTCCGAAATGTTAAATCTTAAAGAAGTTTGTCGACATTCGCACATATATTTGTATGCTCACGGCTTCTGCTAGCTACTTCATCAGATCATTACTGAGCATTTAGCGTTTCAAGGCTTCATGAAACAGTAACCTCCCACCAGTCACTTTATTTAAATGCTATTGTGAGCATTGCTGCTCTTCGGCAAAATACACGTATTCAAATAAATTGTGCACAGATATACTTACAAGTCAGTTGGTTATCGAAGAGTTAGATGGGCATGAAACAGAACTGGCAAAAACCAGAATGAACTAGAGCACTCTGAGAGCGCATACCTTCGCCAAGCGAGGCAACGGTAACAAAAAATTCAAATTGGCTCTGGAATCATAATTTTCTTTTTATAGACTCCAAAATTTAATCATTTGTGCCTTTTGGTAGCAATAACAGCTTGTGCAATTTTCTTGAAGATCCGTTCGTAACTTATTGATTTATACTGCTAAATACTGCTAACAAACATTTATGACAAACATGAGTCAAACATCCAAACGAAGGTACCGATCTACACCAAAATTTGATCATTTATGTCTTTTAACATTACTAACAACTCCTATAAATTTCATAAAGATCCATTCTTTATTTTTTGAGTTATTGTGCTAACAAGCATAATATTACAAACAGTGACAAACGAACGAACGAAAAAACAGATCATTACCAAAAGTTGGTTATTCACTCTTTGTTATATACCTAACAATTCATGTCAATTTCATCAAATTCATTCATACCTTTTGAGTTATGGCATTGAGAAAAAGGAGGCAGACAAACAAACAAACAAACGGATGGACATATCTTCACCAAAGGTTAATCATCTGTTCCTCCTAACATACCTAGCAATCCCTATAAATTTCATCCAAATCGGTTCTAAACATTTTGAATTATCTTGGTGACAGACAAATAGACAAACAGACAGAGAGACAGACAAACAAACACGACGAAAATATAACCTCCTTGGCGAAGGTAAAAATGCGATTAAAAGGCAAGTCGGAAAACAGAAGACTATTACGGTAGTAGGTACATGAGTTGCAAACATTTAATTTCCCAAACGAAAAGCTCAGAAGCGGGAACAATTTAAAATCAACTGGACGGCCCATGACCCGTTGGGTCACATCATCTTGTTCATTTTCGTAAAAAAAAAAAAAGATGTTATTCAGCTGGTCATAGACCTCACGTTATTTGACAGTGTGCCCTCACGCGGCAATTGCCCGTACGCGCCACCATCACCAGCTTCTTTGCTTTTGAATGAAATATTCAACACATTGTAAGCTCGGTGAAATATATGCGTTACGTAGTCCAGTTTCAATGCCCGTATTACTTTTAAATTTGACGTACATGTTTAAGGAGCCGAGCTCAGCTTTCGTATCACAGATACATACAATCAAATTAGCTTGATTTCAACGCTCGCATTTTTTCCATCTTAAAGCGAAAAAGCTCTGCGTATTAATTTTTCTTGAACCGTCTTAGCTACCGATACTGCGCACGTGAATAAAATTTAAAGTCTCTCCTGCATTCGACCTATGAAGTGGTCGGTATCCAGGCTACGACGCTCCATAAATATCCGTCTTGATCTGACGTCAGAACGATGACAAAGACCCTAAAACTCCCTTCAGGGGCATAGCTCCACCATTGACGCTCGAAGTTTTCCCTATCTGCAATATAATAAAGATCGATGTGCATTTACCTGTTTGTTTATCTGTTTATGTATTTGCTGTCACGCTTTAACAAAACAGATGGACCGAAATTAGCCCATGTTGGAGGCTCTGGTCGTCCTCTCAAGTTGCAGTGAAAACTGATAAGTAGAAAATAGGCCCGTTGCAGATGACGGCAAATTTACACTTTATCTGCATTCCCTGGTGTCCGGTAGACCGTGAAAATTTCACGGGTCCAGCTGAAAACGAATTTGTAGAACTTTGACGAGGTTGCCGTTGATAACAAACGTATTTTCATCAGCGACAGTTGTAATTCAAATAATGAAGATATCGAAGGCTTCGTCTGAGTTGAACGAGTATTACCTTCTCCTTACATCGAATCTATGGCAAAGTATTGGGTGACCGTATGTTTGAATGCACTTCTTAATTGCATTGCAGAAGTTGAAATCGCAGCGCTGAAGATCCTGCATCTGAATCTTCCATTAGCACTCTCATGCATCATGATTCTTAGTTTCTTCCTTAAGATTATTTCGTTGCACCAGTTGTTCTTCCAACCTTAATTCAGTGGTCGATGAAACAGTTTTCACGAAGCAACACACCATATTGGACCTATAGGCTATCCTACTGTATCCTTGATACCAAATCGAAACCATAACTTTGAGCGTTGCTGATTGCAATGAATTTTCTCCATGTCAAAGAAAGAAAAAGTTTCGATGTTCATCAGTTGTGTAGGCGTAAGCGCTTATCTAAAAATGCCTTTAGGTTAGCAGTTGTAATAACGAAAGATGAATATGATCAATGAAGACGGCTCATCAGAAATTCTTCGCTGTCATATTTTGACAGCTCGGGCGCTCTAGTAAATATAAATAAAGTTCACAGACTTTTAGTATGTGATAGAGAGATTGTTGATCACCTTCCTGGTGTTATCGAAAATCCGAAGTTAAAACCTTCGGGCTTTTCGCATTCACTTCATTTAATGCAAAGGCGGGGCTAGTGTTCATAATAGAAAATTCTCGGCTTTCCTTTGTAACATTTCCTCTTGGGAAATCTCTGCGCCGATCTAATCATTGTGTTCGTCTGAGACTTTCAAGGCTGCAGACAAGAGTCTTAATTTGGAAAGGTTCATAGTCTCACTCAGTAAAATTAAAAGCAGACACCTCCACTGGCATGCTTGCATTTTCTAGAGGTCCAAGTGCAGAATTATGTGGATGGATGGTATTGCATGTGGCCTGCCTCCGAGCATGTGTTAGGTATGAACAGGCTAGGTTAGTTAAGCATAGGTTAGAAAAGGTTAGGATAGTTAGGAATCGGTTAGAACAGGTTAGGATAGTTAGGAATAGGTTTGAACAGGTTAGGATAGTTAGGAACAGGTTAGGATAGTTGGTAATAGGTTGGGAGAGGTCAGTTTCACCTAGACTAGGGGTGCGTGTGATTGGGCTCCGAAATTAAACTTTTGATGCTTGACTTGTTTGAAACTTGAGGCAGGTCCCCTGGCTTCGATCCTGCTGAAGTGAGATTAAGGCCCATTGCCCCTAGATCGGTTGTGCTTAAGACTTGCCAGAAGTTCACTCTTGTTCCTTAAAGTGAAGGTCTAAGCCGGCTCAACGTAATCTGCTTGCTTTTAACACATGCAGCGCGGTTCAAAGTTGCGAAGCGAAATCTTCTGTCTGAAGTTTTAAACAAGTCAAGCCTGGCAGGCTTAATTTCAGCACCCAAACTCGAACACAGCCTGGGTACCTAAACCAACTGAAGCGCCAAGTTCACACGTCAGTCATATGAACGCGTTTGCTCATCCACTCGCCCGAATGCAGTAACGTGCCCTAAAAATAGCAGAAAAGTGTGCCGTTTTCTGAGTTTCATTTCAATCAAAATTCGATAAGAAATTCCTATTTTGCCTATATCTAGTGACACATGACGGGGAAACGAGTTTGACGGTTGTTGTTTAAATAACATTTTTTATGGGGGAGGCGTACACAGAGTTGTGCTGACAATGACGCTACAAAACACTCGGATCAGTGGATGAGTGAACGCTTTGAGATGAATGACGCGTGAACTTTTCATAATAGGCACAGCTTTTTGTATTTGAACTTAGGTGTTCCACATACTGCACCAGCACCGAGCTTGATACTGCAGCTCTCATTTTCTAACCCATCTGCAGCCTCGGCTGAATATTAGAGTAGCCTATTATGTCACATCGTCTCTGTTACCCTAACAAATTTTCGGCCTCCTCGGCAGCTGGTTTGGAAATTTTACCTTTTTGGGCGGTTAAGAATTTTGTTAGGGTAGGACGCTCGTAAAGTATAAGCAGGGTGTAGTCGATGTTCAGTTGGTCGAGTACTTAGTGAACTACATGCGCACTACGTGCGGGATCCTGCTCGGTAGTCCACTAAGACAATCCGCCCAGCCGAAGAGCAGGCACATTTCTCAGTTCTATGACACAGACACAGTTATTATCAATAGAAAATTTCCTACACGTGACAAAGTGTTGTCACAATACCAGCACGTCTGCCGTGTACAGACAAAAATTACCCACTTTTAACTGTTTATAAAACACAAAAACTGTGGTTTTTGTGTTGCACGAACACGGCTTTGCCGGTATTTACCGTCGGTGCACGGGAACGCGTGCTAATCGTGAGATGGCACTTTTCTCAGCTTTTATTATTTATTGGAATATCATTAGCACTTAATTATAGTGAAAATCAACTAACTGAAATGACACACACATACACAAAAGAAAAAGCTGCCATTATGTATATGGACGTATCAGGTCACTTTTTGATCAGCTATCAATATGCAACCCTAAAGAGACAAAAGAATGCGTCTGTTTCTGGTGGGAATAGCATCGTCTGTACCGCCATATGTAAGCTACTCTCGTCCTTATGGTTAGGGCTGAAAGAATCAGTCTACGTCGTCTTAAAAATGAGGGTCGCTGCGCAGTATTACCGTTCAACCGATAACAAAAATAAATAAATAACAATTTAGAAGAATTTTCCTAAAGGAAGTAAATAAAGAGACAGTTAACACTGTTACCGTTTATCAGGCGCTATTTAAAAGAATTATTTTCTACACAAGAAAAGAGTTAGGAGCAATGTAAACATTACCGTTTAAGTGGCGTAATTTAACAGAATTTTCCAACATGAGAAAAGCGGGAGCAATTTACAGCATTACCGTTATAAGTGACACAATTGAATGGGACCAAACTGGTTTCCCAACTTAGTAAGAAACTGGCCTGCATTATAGACAATTTTTCTCAGCATCTTCGCAGCTAAATCAACATACACGAATCAATTCACTGCAATTTTAGTTTAATCAGTGACAATTGCACTTGAAGCGTGCGAACACGTACCCTCGGACACGCCTATCTAAGAGTGTTTGTTCGTAAAGTATTAGGGTCTTCCAATATGAACTTCACTAATTGTAATTAAAAAATAAACACTGCCAAACATTTCAGCTTTTCTAACTGATAAACACTTACCGCTAATATAAAAAAAGTGTTTTCAGATGCACTGAGCAGCTCGACACCGGCACCACACCCCCTTTCGTTGCGCGAAGCGCACTGAGGACAGAAAATCGATGAAGTGCACAACCGCTGCTCCCATTGGCTGAGGTCATCGATGACGTTACAGTGAGGGTAATAACGTCATAAAAGAAACCCCATGCCATTGGGTGGCCGTAACTGGCTTTTTATTGCGTTAAACTCGCTTGCTTTCAGCGAAAATTGTAACGCAATTTCATAGAAGCAGCTGTCGGCAGTCGGCAGTGCCCCGAGGGTTGCTCGAGGTGAGGGCAATGGTGCAACAAATCAATTCTAAGAGGAGTGTTGCAACACAAAGAAGGTTGATGTGATGATCATTTGTATAAGAGATACCGTTTAGGTAACGAATTCGTAACGGTTTTCTCAATATTTTTCGTGCTAACTGATAAGCAAGTCTGCACCATTGTGCTCTGCGTGCACTGTGTTGCAACACGCTGCATATAGCAAGCTGCTCTGCACCACACTGTATCACAAGGCACTGCAGTGCTCCATTCTTCATGCGCTCATCACACTACATTGCACTGTAGTGCCTCTTAGTGCGCCAAGTTTTGCCACAGTGTCGTACACTGTAGTACACCGCACCATCCTGCACCCTCAGTTCACACCATACTGCACTAATCTCTTTCATCTTGCGCTGCAGTGCCTCTCAGTGCACCGCACTGCATTCCACTGTCCCATGCTGTATCAAGCTAACATGCACCACACTGCATCGCACTGCACCTTGCTGTACCAAGCATGCTCCACAGTGCACCATACTGCATCACGCATGCTCCTCAAAGCTGCAACTTAACTCCTCTTGCCAAACAACCCAAACACTACTTAATACACTTTGAACTTTTCTCTCGAGTTATACCCTCAAGTCCAATTGAAATACTTAAGGACTGTTGCCGTTTGTTCCGCGAGTGCGCCGCTAGACACAAACTTTCTGTTAGATAACGACTCCTCGTCGGACCAATTGTAAGGCCGTTGGTGCTAAAGAACCTACGCTATTTAAACTTGAGAATATATATGAGTTCCAAAACTTGATAAAATAGACGCCACCTAAAAACTTGTAAACACATTGCCAAGTAAAAATATTGCCGCTTAACAGCACCTAAAAAACTTTTGCTTGCCACTGAAAAACCTGTAGATACTGTATGTCGCCTACCAGAGTCTCTGAAAAATTTTATGCCATTTCAAAATTGCAGAAATTATTTCAGTTTTATCGTCAAGAGCGGAAACAGATTTAGTTCCTTTTTGAAATTTTTAGCAAAAAAATATGAATATGATGAAATTTACTGCTCATAATTGCCTTCCTAAAGTTCAAAACAGAAGTTATAATTTGTAAAAGTGAACTTTATTCTCAAGAAGCCGAATCATTATTTAAAAGGAGCTACAGAATAAGTAGCAATCACTCTCTTGATTGAAATGAAGTGAAGTATCATTTATAATAAACGGAAAGGTATTTTAAATACTTTGTTTACATTAAATACCAATAATGTAGTTTATTACATCGTATTATTACTAGTAAAGTTTAGCTGTACTAAGTCATTCCTCAATTGAATAATAAATTTCAGTTACTGTAATTTCCGGCTGCAGAGGTGTGAACTTCTTTGAAGTTACGTGAGGGGGGGGGGGGAGATGCAGACGACATCCACTGATTCGGAAATTATAGATTAGTCATAATAAATCGTAATCCGGGTTGACTTTATCCCCCGAGTGTTCGATTTTCCTTAGATTATATTAGATAGGCGACAGTAGACGAACCAATTGGCCAATTCCCTAATGGCGAGGCCACATATGCATTTCTACACCCAACTGGTTGCTAGGATGAATAGCTTGCGGGCCGTTTTTTGGATAGATTTAAATCGGCAGCATAGATACCGTCGCTTCAATGGCGTCCGAGTCTCGCATCCTTGCATCAAGTTGTCTGTGCAAAGGCCTAGTGTGTTCCCGGTATAAGAGACACCGGAACTTACGCCCCAGCCCCCTATGAGCTATTGCCATTATGTTAGTAGGATATAGAGGACTGGGGAAACGAGAAAAAAGGGGGGGGGGAATCCCTGCCAATGAGACGATCATGAATGCACGTCAGCACGATCAAGAGCCGCTGATTTGCGGAGCTTGGAGATGTCAAACTGTGTAGTTGGAGCGGGAGAGAGAAGAAGACGGATTAAATTAAAGTGGCCTCGGAAGAGTTGATCGTTAAGAGTTTGCGACCCTGGAGGAAGAGTTCTTAAGTTAGCTGTGGAGGATGTCTCTCCCAATGTATGTTAAGACGATTTTTAAACGCGTTGACTAACTCCACACTAAGAACATCGGGAGCGAGCCTATTCCAAATGCTGACAATGAAATATGGAAAAAACTGCTGACTTAAGGTCGTTTTTCTAGGTTTGTGATTGAGTTTTTGACCGTCGGTCAAAGGGCTGCCATTTTAATCTTATTGAAGATGAAGAATTTGGTTGGTCGGTCGTAAATCGAAATAAAAGTAAAGTCAGCTCGACCGCACCTCCTACTGGGAAACCAACACGCACTGGTTCGTGCTGCAAATATAGGCTAATTGGCCCCAGAGGAGCGCATGGCTGCAGTCAACCACGGATCGTCATAAGCAATGACGAAATCGACGGCCTTCCCATTTCTGGGAAGGGTCAGTACCTCCGCGGCAGATGTACAGATATCAAATGCTAAGTAAGCACATTAAGCGCTGCAAGAGCTCACTTACCTGGGTTGGTATTCTATCCTGCAACGTTCAGTGTCGTGAGCTCAGCGCTCGTGCTTGCCGCTACCTTGAGTACACTAAGGAATCGCGGGTGCGCTTCGACCCTACACAATTGAAGGGCAGAAAGGGAGAGTGGGCTACTCGCAAAATGCGTGAAATCGGGTGGTGTGACCGGAGAAATGGGCTACTGTCCATTAGCCTATTTTCAAGGGCAAAATGTTTGCCTTNGGGGGGGGGGGGGAATAGCTGCCAAAGAGACGATCATGAATGCACGTCAGCACAATCAAGAGCCGCTGATTTGCGGAGCTTGGAGATGTCAAACTGTGTAGTTGGAGCAGGAGCGAGAAAAAGACGGATTAAAGTGGCCTCGGAAGCTTTGATCGTTAAGAATTTGCGACTCCTGGAGAAGGAGTTCTTAACTGTGGAGGATGTCTCTCTCAATGTATGTTAAGACGATTTTTAAAGGCGTTGACTAACTCCACACTAACAACATCAGGAGGGAGCCTATTCCAAATGCTGACTATGAACTGTGGAAAAAACTGCTGACTTAAGGTCGTTCTTCGAGGTTTTTGTTTGAGTTTTTGACCGTTGTTGAATGGGCTGCCATTTTAATCTTAATGAAGATGAAGAACTTGTTTGGTGGGTCACAAATCGAAATGAAAGTAAGGTCAGCTCGACAGCACCTCCTACTCGGCAACCCACACGCACTGGTTCGTGCCGCAAATATAGGCTAATTGGCTCCAGAGGAGCGTATAGCTGCAGTCAACTACGGATCGTCATGAGCAATGACGAAATCGACGGCCTTCCCATTTCTAGAAAGGGCCAGTACCTCCGAGGCAGCTGTACAGATATCAAATGCTGAGTAAGCACGTAAAGCGCTGCAAGAGCTCACAATTGCCTGGGTTGGTATTCTATCCTGCAACATTCAGTGTCGTGAGCTCAGCGCTCGAGCCTGCCGCTACCTCGAGTATACTAAGGAACCGAGGGTGAGCTTCGACCCTACACAATTGCTCAGAAACAATTTCACGAGAGTAATTTGATCCCCGTATAGCTAAAGAAAAAATATATATTCAATACAAATCCGGATCTGACAATACCATTCAGATCTCTCATGACCAGGTAAATCGAATGTACTTGAGGGTAAACTTAGATCAGGCTTCGATCCAATGGAGCAAATTGATGGCGTCTTGAGAGGGCTTCACTCAACAATCTAATGAACGAGTTTCCTCGGCTTCGTGTCCGAATGCTTGGCTTTGATTCACTTCACATCGGAAGAGATATCCGTAATTTTGCCAATGACGTTTCCTGATCAATCAAACTTCACGGCTATCGCTTTAATTCATTTTTTTGGTAGACGTGCAGTTGTGTTTACAAAGGCTAAAACCAGAACACTTTCGGACGCTACGCTGAGAGAAGTCGTTCACTTGACTCTCGGTGTGAACCGGCCTTAACAATTAAATGAAATGTCTTCCTTTATCTTTACCTCACACACAGTATTTAATAGAGGTGGACCGAATATACGCATACTCGAATATTCGCATGGTTTCCAATGTGCGCATTCGCATGTATGTAGACATGCGAATATTTTGCGAATATCTAAGTATATCCACCGCTGAAGATCCTCTGAAAGGGAGGAAGATGCACGCGAATATTTATCTTAATATATTCTCAGGTAACGAAGTCTTATCTTGCTTGTCCGACAGCTCGTGTTGCTAGTGAGCGTCTGCTTAGTGGTGCCGGCCTAGTATACGTTGAAAAACGAAGTAACCTGACAGGTGAAAGAGCTCAAAAATTGTTGTTTTTGAAGTTCAATCTGCCAATGGATAGAATTGAACTATTAGGTACTTGGAGTTTATACTAGAACTAGAAACATCAATAATAGCTTGCATGCAATCTAGTGAATATAGTCAATCTACTAGTGAATAATCCTCTTGCAAAGGGGGGTGGTTGGAGAAAGAGACTCTAAAATCCAAATAAAATGCACATACAATGCCATACTGCTTGAGAAATGAAACTCTGGTAAACATTTGTATTCGCGCATATCAAACAAAATATTCGCATTCGTGAATGTAAAAAAACAGACATTCGGTCCACCTCTAGATAACATGTGAAGCAATAATGCCGTTGCAGTTACTCGTAATAAATATAAAGATTATGAAGACCCTGGGCGTGCTCCTGCTATGTATAATGATGTAGAAAGATTATTCAAACCTATTCGTTTGACTGAGAGCGAATATGTTTCCTAATCATTATTCAAATCCCCCATGGGGCGGTAAATAACTGTTGAAATTTCATTTGTTATTTGTTATACTAATGATTGTTCCGAAACTACGTTGTATTCTAATGACTGTTCGATAACTACATAGTTTGCAAATGACTGTTTAGAAACCTCATGGTCAGCTAGAAACTGCTATGAAACTCTTTGTAGGGCTAATAACTGACAAGAAACAACCTTGTGTGCTAATGATTATTTAGAAACCATTTGGCAGGATAATAACTGCTAGGAAGCCACTTGGTGTGGTAATACCTGTTCAGAAACCACTTGGTGTGGTAATACCTGTTCAGAAACCGCTTGTGTGCCAATGGTTTCTCAGAAACCACTTGCTAAGCTAATGACTGTTCAAAACCCACTAGTGTACTAATGACTGTTTAGATACAACGTGGTGGGCTAATAACTGCTCCAAAGCCACTTGTGCTAGTAACTATTAGTGGAGTACTTGCGTGGTGGGCTCATCACTGTTTAGAAACTATTTGTTGCGTCAGTAATAACTCAACAGTTATTTAGTGCCTTGAATCACTGCCCTGAAAGCATTAGACGTGGTCATCACTGTCCAGTTGCTAACCACTTTGTGTGACGTCATCCCCCGCTGCAACGAGTGACGTCATCCCGCGCTGTGACGTCATCCCGCGCTGCAACAAGTAAAAGTGAAACAACGGACGAATTTTTGCTTTTTATTGCTGGACTTTATGACACAGATGCTACAGGTAATTATTGCAAATACTCATGTCGTCAATTAACGCCAATGTTTCGTAAACGCTTCACATTTTATACATTTCGCGTCTTAACATTTTTTCACCCTCTCACACCAGCCCATTATCGTCCAGCACAGAGTAATCTAAATGCCACCTTATTTTGTCAGAAGTTCTAACATTAAAACAATACCATTGACAGAAACATAGGGAGACTATATTTATATATATATTGTTCGTCAGCTTTACATGATACAGCACATAAATCTAATGAGATTTATTCACTTCTATATATTCAACAATTACCGGTTATAAACGGGTTCACCCTTATTATGTTAACTTGTTGTTGAAGTTGGACGTTTATACTCGTAAGAACAGCCCTATATGCAGCGCCCTAGATGGACCGTGTGGGTATTAAAATAATAGGCCGAATATTAACTGCAATTAGACATCAACTTCGCAACATTTATCAACCTCTTAATATTGCTGCTCTTCATTGTATCAATCAATTAATTTTGTCACGTTCATCGACTTTTAAATATAGGTCCCCTTCATTAATTTATCAATCAAATAACTTCGTTAAAATTGTCGAGCTCTTAATGTAGTTCCTCTTCATAATTATATCAAACAAGTTTTTCCGTTAAGTTTATCGATCTTTATATATAGCTAATTCCTCTGAATAAATTGATCAATCAGGTAATTTCGTCAAAACTGTCGACCTCTCGATATAGCTCCTTTTTATAAGCTCCCCGGAGAAAAAAAATTAGTCACCTGTTATTAATAAGGTGTACGACCTCCATGAGCACGTATAATAGCATAATTCTGAACCCCCAAAGAAGTTTAGGCTATATGGAAGCACTCTGCAGGCCGTCAATGACGGCACTTCTCCTACTATTTCTGAACGGACTCTTTGTTGAGAATTACATGCAGTGAACATGTAGCGACCAATGTTAACAGCAGCCCACAAAACCGCTCGTCTGAAATGGGCCAGAGCACACGCACATTGGACTGTCAAGGACTGGAGAAGTATCATGTGGTTAGATGAATCACGATTCAGTCTATGTGAACGATACCCGCCGTCGTGTTCATCGAAGACCACATGAAGCCTGTATGCAAGAGGCGATACAGGCAGGAGGTGGGTCTGTTATGTTCTGGGGTTATTTTAATTACTCGGAAGTAGCCTTTTGGTTGAAATAACCATCAAACTGTATCAGGAAGGCTACATTGATTTGCTAAGTGATCAAGTTGTGACATTTGCACAGTATCTGTATGAGGAACGAACTGCTACTTTGCCGATTTTCCAGGATGATTAACTGCAGGATACATCGGGCTAGATCGGTCACGCATGGGCATGAAAATCATTCTGGCTATGTAAACCACCTAGAATGACCAGCTATAAGTCTCCAGTCATCAGCCCCATCTAGAATTTATGGAGCTATCTTCAACGACAACTTATAGGCGGTGAGAAGATCCTCCACCTACTTTGGCTGATTTAAGGAATCGATTTGTTCGAAATAGATTAAGTGTACATTAGAAATCTTGTAGACTCAATGCCTTCCAGAGTTGCTGCTATTATACGTGCTCGTGGAGGTCTTACACCTCATTAGTAACAGGTGACTAATTTATGTCCAGGAAGTTTAGTTATATCAATCAATGGTGCAAAGGCGGACACTTACGCTTCTTGGGCCCAGTTATAAGATTGGAGGATTGAATAATAAAAGGGCCGATAGCATGCGGTCGCAGTTTTTTATTTTTATTCCTTTACTTTTGCGACCTGGCTGCCGCTGACCTTCTCTCTTAATTATGACAACAAGCGGGATCCGTAAAATTCACATACACACAACAATATTCATGTTTGCTTATCACTTAGAATTACGTACATATTATGTTAATTATTTATAAAAAAAATATACAAGCGATCTTCGTTCTATTGGATGTTCCAGCAACAACAAAGGATGTGCACGGAATAAATCATTAATGAACCACTCGCACCTGTCTGCCTGCAGTTCGAGTTCATGAACACGATACTGCACCAGCGCCGGACGTTCAGGGCTTCCGCGATCGCGGATTACGAAAAATCGATCGCCGAATTTTTATTAAATATGAATCAATACCGTGACCGCAATCGTTGTTTTTTTCTTTGCCTTTAATTCTGAGATCGGAAGTGTTGACTTTTCTACAGCTTCTGTCAGTGAAATTAAGCGTTTGCTTTCAGCTTTATCGAGGGCTTATCTAGAGTTGGGCACTTATAGGCCAGTGCATATAGGTCTAGTATATCAAGTGAAACTGTTGCAATGCAGGATACAAAGCATTGGCCCACTCTGGTTGGCACGATAGTTCGACATTGCTATGCAGATTGCTGTAGTTCATATTAAGGCTTTACTCTAAAAGAACCATTTTTTTCGCAATATACGTATCTTTTCTCGCGTGATAGTGAAACGTTCCTTGTATGCAGTTGCTGCACCTTCCACGTATCCATGGAAATACTGCCTAAGTCCTTGTATGTAACTGTAAGTTACTGCTACCTGCCATACACTATTTTAAGCGAGGCATTTAAAGTAAGAGAATTTGAGCATTTTCGTCACCATTTGCTTTTTACACTTATTTAAATGCCACGAAGATGCTGATAAGAATTGTGATGTGTACGGAGACTATAAATATAAGCAGTGATTTAAAGTACCACCCGCTTTTGGATGTTTTAAAAATTTAAATTTTTAGTCAAGCTAGGAGCGATTGAACCAAATTCATCATGAAAATCCGAGTCAGACAACCAGAAAGTTGATGGAATAGAGGAAGTGTCATCAAAAATCTGTGATGAACCATTTCGAGAACTTGGTTCTCGATCCCTTGGTTCAAGGGATCAAGCCACATGCTTTGAGCAGAAACAACAGCTCAACAATTTAAGCTAGTTTTCTCGCACGACATTGCTCAATACGTCACAAGCCGCGCTTCTTTACCGGATAGCCACTGGCGATGCAAACCGGGGTCCTTATGCCATTAATATGAAGCTGCGTACGAGCAAAACAGACTTCCAGTCTCAAAGTGGAAATAGGAAAGCAAATAATTCGTTACGAAGTGCTTGAACCCAAGCAAACTGCATATGCGGAGCTCAACGTTTAACGACTAATATTATTATTCTCTTAGTTTGTCTCCCTACCCACAAAGTACATTGTCATTCAGATCAAGAGAGGAACGTTTAACTACCTACTGCACAAACTGAAATGCTGCCAACATCAAACAACTGCACTAACTTAGAAGACGAAATGTATCTATATATGAATGTATATGTATTTTATCGCTTTAACCATATCATTCCAATGCTGTTGCTGGGACCTCCTGTACGCTTCCTTGCGCCACTATCTGATATTGTCATGTTTGTACGACAAAATTTACAACATATTTCCTTAACTGATTACCATCACAGTTAACACTGATTATACAAGTATATATTTTTGGAGGGTGGGATGAAAAGCACAGGGGCATACAATAATTTTTGATGCGCTGTTTAACAGTCAACGTGACGTGTACGTAATAAATTATTATCCAATTATTTGCATGTGAAGACACTACACTATAGCAGATGATAAATTAAATCCTGTTTCAAGTAAACGTAGATTTCTGAGTCCCTCGGCTCTAGCCATGAAAGTACTCTACAAGTCTGTCGAATGCCTTGGACTTGATAAAAATTTTGTTCTCGGATTAAGCCATGAGGGTTTGAAATCCATAGGTACTAAAGTATTTTTGTGAAAAAAATCTAAAAACATAATTCCAATTAAATTTATTCACTTCAAGATAATCAAAGCTGAAAAACTAATTATATGATGTAAGTATTAGATGTTGAGTCTCTGAACCTCACAGCCCACCCTCAAATATTTAAACTTTTTATACTTCAATATCTTTGGTATCTCTGCCGCTTTCTTGCTGGCATACACTGTAGCTCGACAGCCTCAGTAAGTTCATTACGAAATTTTCTTTCGGAGGTGAAGTGCTTGGGGAAGCCGAGCTTATTTCGGTGAGCGTTGGAAGTGCAGAAATTTCACCGTGTCCCGGCACAGCGCCGGCGACGTCTAAAAGATTCTTTTGAGAACTCTCCTCGGCATCGGCAACCGCCATTTTGTTTTCCTGTTCGCCATGTTGTGAGCCGCTAGTCGCGGGTAGGACGCAGTCAGACTCGGGTCTTGCGCTGGACAGTTCAGTCGTGCTCGTAAGGGCTGCGGACGATGCCGATGTCACAAAACTACCATGCCTGCCGTACCTCGCGATCATCTGGCGACGTTGCATCGAGAAATTAACGAGCGGTGAATGTTTGTAGAGCTGCAGGGAAGATCGCAGGCTGCATCGAGGACTCTGGCCGGCCATGCTGGACCTTGAGGAACTCTGGCGGCCGTTGGACAGCGACGTCCCGGTGGTGTAGGTACTCCGACGGAGGAGGTCCCTCGTTGAAGACCGTGTCAGGAACCTCCAAAAAGCGTCCCTGAACTTGGTGGAGGTGAGGTTGTACAGTATAGGATTGATGGCGGAGTTAAGGTACAACATGAGACGAGTAGTGTTCAACAGCCTGTAAAGGAGAGATAGAAAACATTAGTTTAGTATCTTAAAAAAGCAATAAATTTTGGAATCGTGAGGTGACGTCCTTGTAGCATTCATTTTATAATGAAAATTCTGCGGTAGAAAACGAATTGAAACTGCATCTTGCATTGGACTATTTGCGTATAAAAAGTCCTGTAAACTCATATCCGATTTAAACATCTGTTATACTACATGCTAATGGTTCAAAGGAGATTATTTAGTTTTATCACAAGCTAGAGCACTGTGAGAGCGCATACCTCCACCAAGTGAGCCAACGGTAGCAATAATTCAAATTAGCTCTGAAACCATAATTTTCTTTGCATAAACTCCAAAATTTAATCAATTGTGCCTTTTTATATTAATAACAGCTTGTTCAATTTTTTTTGAAGATCCGTTCCTAACTTTTTGACTTATACTGTTAACAAACGTTATGATAAATATGAGTCAAACATACAAACGAACAAGTCGATCTGCACCAAAATTTGATCATTCATGTCTTTTACTATTACTAACAACTCCTATAAATTTCATAAAGATCCATTCATTATTTTCTGAGTTATTGTGTTAACAAGCATAAAATTAAAAACAGTGACAAACGAACGAACGAACGGACCATTACTAAAATTTGGTCATCTACTCTTTGTTATATACCTAACAACTCATGTTAATTTCATCAAAATCCATTCATAACTTTTTGAGTTAGGGCATCGAGAAAAATGACGTAGACAAACAAACAAACAAACGGATGAACATATCTTCACCAAAAGTTAATCATCTATTCCTCCTAACATATCTAACAATCCCTGTAAATTTCATCGAAATTGGTCCATAACTTTTTGACTTATCGTGGTGACAGACAGACAGAGAGACAGACAGACAGACAAAGAGACAAACAGACAGACAGACAAACACGACGAAAACATAACCTCCTTGGCGGAGGTAAAAATATGTATCCTTATATATATCTCATCAAATTCTTTCGAAACTTCAATCAGACACCTGTCGCTCAATCTCAAGGTTGCTGGCTCGCTTAGTATCGGGATGTCGGACATTCGAGCTCCCGCCAGAGAAGGAATTACGTTGATTCTCGGGAACGTATAGCGTCAGCGATTCTTTCACTCATAGTCACTGGGGTGGATGCAGCACTGGCCTAAATGTCGGGTGGGAGGGGGGCGCAGTTGCCGATCGGGTCTTACGTCAATATAACGCCATAACTCAGACAGTCTGTGGTCAACAGCAGCCGCATACTTCTCTGGGCCCTAGTGAGCATTTAATTGCAGCACGAGCAAGTGTATGAGGGTTTCTTAGTTGCCTGGGTTGTACAGATAGGGATACATTACCTCAAATATTAGAATACTTAATTACTGGATAGTTCGTGTTATGAAAAAATTCTAGCATCTTTCTGTGTCGAAACACTAAGAACGTATCACAATGCTTTATTGACGTTAAATAATTACAATGATGCTTTTTTTAGTTTTCCAAACACTTTTCCGTACCGAAGCATATGTAAACGATGTACACAAAATATTATTTAGCAAAGTATTAGTTTGCTTTACTTAGAGTTTAGCAAGCATATGTCACCGAAAATGCTTTAAAAAAGTATTACAATACATCAATGAGATTATAATGAGTTCATAATTATGGGAATAATAGAAGCAATCCTCCGCTTAGACGCAGTCGAGACGAGCGAGGTCGTTGTTGCATCCAACTTTTGCCTCTTCTTCTAATGATGCATTCAGAAGTGTGGAGCTGTTCCTTTTAGGGAAACTTTGGGAAATTTCCTGGGTTTCAGGTTTCTCANCATAATTATGGGAATAATAGCAGCAATCCTCCGCTTAGACGCAGTCGAGACGAGCGAGGTCGTTGTTGCATCCAACTTTTGCCTCTTCTTCTAATGATGCATTCAGAAGTGTGGAGCTGTTCCTTTTAGGGAAACTTTGGGAAATTTCATGGGTTTCAGGTTTCTCAAAAGGGAAAAATCTGCCATGATGACGGCACCTTACCAAGCGTATCGTACAAATCTCATTATTTACCCTAAGTTTGCAGGCGCCTGAGCGGCCGCTAATAAATCATTAAAGTTGCCAAAGAAACAGGCGATGTAGTTAAACATTTCCTTGTGATCAAGTTTAGCAAGAGAAATTAGCAATCTCTTATGAGAAAATTAAGTTAGCATAGTTAGCCAGTGTAGAATTCTTCTATATGGGTAAACCGGAAATAAGAAAAATCTCTTTGGATAGTGGAAAATTAGACGGTGTTGATCTCCTGAATTTGGAAAAACCGGTGTAAAAATATACAGCTACTGTGACTTGAACATTGACAACTAGTGTAAAAGTTCTTAAATTTATGGAAGTAAGCCGATGAGAAATGGGCTCTCTGGTTACTGCATCGCTTGCCAGAGCAGAGCTCCCGATTCAGAGAAACCGGGTGGACACATATAAACAATTTCCTATTTTTAGTGAGTTTTTGACTTATGTACGTGAACAAATTTAGAAAGAGTCACTGGAAATAGATAGAATTTTATATCTCGCTGCTCGCTTTACAGTAAAATATATCAGGAAGAGTGAGTCCGAAGAAAAAGCATTATATAGTTATTAAATCGAAAGCCCCCTGGCAAAATTTGTAAATTTAGGAGAAAAAAGGTAATAACCGAAAAAATAATTTAATTAAATGTAGATCATAAGCCGTAAAGCAAACGACTTTTTCTTTGAGAACTGCATTGCCTGCTAATCTCGAGATGGTGAACAGTCTGTCGAGGCTGCTGAGCATTGCATAGTTGATATCTATTTGCCTATAATGCAGGTCACCTTAACAGGTTGTATGTATCGGGATACCTTATGGCGGCAATAGTACCAAATGTAACTGGCGGGGGACTCAATTGCTTTGAGCTCTTGGTACCTATATAGTGCATTTATCATTTCATGAAGTTATACAGGCAGCTATTATATAAGAAATTGTGATGATTATTTGGATAATTACAGGAAGGAGGAGTGGAAAAATAGTGAAAGATTATTTCGGAAGTTTGAATCCATCAAACGTTTAAAAATCCGCGGTTTGGTAGAAGGTTACGCACCCGAGGAAAACAGCCTGGTCGATTTGCCGGAAGAACTCGAAGTCAAAAATCATCCAGAGGGACAACACCCTGAACGGCAGCAGACACACAAAGAAGAAGATGGAGACCGTCGCCAGCATCACAACCACCTGAAANAGAAGGAAACGCACCCGAGGAAGACAGCCTGGTCGATTTGCCGGAAGAACTCGAAGTCAAAAATCATCCAGAGGGACAACACCCTGAACGGCAGCAGACACACAAAGAAGAAGATGGAGACCGTCGCCAGCATCACAACCACCTGTAAGGAGGAGAGAATATTAAGTATGTCTGACGATTTAAGAGTGAAGTCTTAACCTTTTTTTAGTTCGTTGTAGAGCTCACAGAACGAAACTATATATTGTCGTGGGAGTGACATGTGTGAATGCACCTACGAACAGCTCAGGGAATTTCATATACTGATGTGGCTTAATGACTTAGCTTGGGATACACGAAGACCTGTAATGCTATGATATTAAACTTACAGCACTGCAAGAGAATTACACACGTATACTGAGACAAGCAGCATCACAAAAAGGCCTTGACTGAGGCCCGAACCGAGACTGCGGACACACACACACGGTACTGTCAACTACACGTCCTCACATTCGCTGTACGACAAAGGAAAATACTTTCAATAAGCTCATGCTTGCATTTGATAAAATTTACTCTAATATTCTTCAAGCTATACACCTATCTGTTCAATTATATGCATATGTAATTATGTAAATTATGTATATATATATATATATGTTCATATACATAAAATGGTTCCTCTATTCTCATACATAACCCGTCCTTTCTGAAGAATAACCGAGTCAATGCCCTCTATGCTTCTAGGAAGATTAAATTTGATAGTTGGAATAATCAGTAACAGACTCCGCTGCAGAATGAATTTTGAAGCGTTTCAAGTGAGAATATTAATTAATTGTACCTATTCAAAAGTCCTTTCCTGTGACGATGAACCATTGCAATGGCTCCAAAGGGAATTCATTCGAAAAAACATGCACCCACTGTTATTTGCATACAGTCTGCAGTTTATATGATATACTGTCTAGGTCGTAAAACCAGGTTAGCATTCTCTTTCTATCCATACACCACACTCTACGCTGTGATTCTTACTGGTCCTCACTGTCTCTCACCACCCTTTACTGCTCCTCACTGCCCCTCACTATTCATTGTCCCCTTATGCTCCTCACTGTCTCTTGCTGCCCCTCACCGCTCCCCCCCCCCATTGTTCCTCTTTGCCCCTACTGCCCCTAAGTGCCCCTTCTGCCCCTCATTGTCCCTATATACTGCCCCTAATTGCGCCTAGCCGTCCCTATTGTCCCTCACTCTCTCAGTGTCCCTTAATGCCCCTCACTGTCCCGTTCTGTCTTTCTGCCCCTCACTCTCGCACTGTCCCCTACCGCTCCTCATTGCCCCTCACTCTCACACTGTCCTTTACTGTCCCTCACTGCCCCGTACTGCCTTTCTGCTCCTCATTGCCCCTCACTCTCTCACTGTCCTTTACTGTCCCTCACTGTCCCTTACTGCCTTTCTGCTCCTCATTGCCCCTCACTCTCTCACTGCCCCTCACTCTCGCTTCAAATCAATCAGTTGTCCCTTCACTTTTATTATCCGAAATTTCAATAGTTTATTTAATCAAGCAATTACATTGTAGAGCCTCGCAATTCGCTCAGTAATTTGGCAGGCCGAACTGGGGCGTTCAAATTGAGCGATGTGGTGAGCGGCTGAGCTGCACAAGTGTGTAAATCGAGCACGAATTTCTGCAAAGCTCCATTAACTATCAAACATGACCTGCAGTCTGGCTGCGTTTACTTAGGCACCACGAAAAATTACAATAGCGCACAAACTAACTTCAAAACCCAAACCAGCTGTGAATTTCGTGTTGTTATAAAAAAGCACAAGC
>LQNS02276924.1:6462389-6474967 GCA_001587735.2 Parhyale hawaiensis | reverse complement strand
AATCTAAAGCGAGATTGTTAAAAGTGATATGAAAAATGTTTTCCTGCGGGTGAAATTGTTTAAAGTATTGCAAATTGTTTTAACCAAGCACATGAAAGGTAAAACTCGAATGAGAAACACTGTATGCAAAACGATTCAGCTGCTAATCGGTCAACAGCCGTAGGGTGTACTATGCTCAGTTAGACGTCAAGCTTTAAAATATTATTTGATCTCTTTATTGAAGTACTGATTAGATACCAAGCTCTTTACTTGGTTAATACATATTTGTCATGAACTGTTAACAGTTTAAACGTTTTGCAAAACTGTTTAAATAGTTCCGCAAAATAGTTAACTGTTATGCACGTGTGATTTGAACGGGTGCAAAATGTTTAAATTTGTGGTGATTGGTTAAGGCAATTAGAGCATTGGTAAAACTCGAACGGGAAAAAAGTAGTAGAGAAAAATAAAGCAAAAAATAATAATAATAAAAAAATTAATAGAGACATTTTGTAAAAAAGTATGAAATGGTAGAAAGGCGCTTCAAGTAATGACCAAACTCAAGTAAACAGAAGGATCGAGTCCTAAATCGTACAGCAAGTTCTAGTTTACCACAAATGGAGTATCAACGAGAAAGAAGCATCTACAAAGTGAAAGTGTCTAATTAATAGAAGGATTGAATAAAAACAGAATTTACTGGACACTCATTTTGCCTGATGCTTCGGTTTACTAAATGCTCCTTTAAAAAGATACTAGCTTAACGAAATGCTCTTTTTTTTATTTAGAGCTCCGTTTTACTAGACGCTCCATCTTAACAGTAGCTCTTAGTAAAATGGTGGTTTCAGTTAAATAGAGCTCAATGTAAAAGTCAGCACCAACTAAAAGAAACATTTTGCAGAAATCAATTCTTTGCCGCCGACATCAAATTCAAACAAAGATAATTTTCTTTTTTTTTGCACTAAAAAAGGGAAAAAGATACATTGCATGTACTTTTACACAATGGAGGAGGTACTGTTGTCAGTGTTATCCTAGTTTGAGTTTGAGACTACATACAGACAAGATAATAAACTTGAAATATCGAGCAGAATATTTGCGCAACTAATCAGGAAAATATAAAATGACTGGGATTATGCACGGCTGATTTTCTTCATGGTAGCACTACTCTCGATCAGTGCTGGGCACGCGATAGTAATATTAGCTGGTCAGCGATCTGGATTTCGACTTCACAGCATTCTTAATTCAGGTTTCAATTAAAATTCCACGATCGGTAATGGCTAGCGAAATTTTTCTCTGAGGAGAAAAAATTAAATCAATATGCCCCACTTTTAAGCAATGCCAGTTTAGTCTCAATTCTTCCGTGTATGTATGAACTATAACCTTCAGCCTAGGAATTATTAACTGAGCACCTTAGGCACAATACTGACTGGACAATAAAGAGAAAAAGTTATATGATATTTATAAACTACTTAACCCATTAATAATTGCATAACTAATAATTGTTCTCTTCATCACTCTATAATCCTTATCATAACCTAAGATCAGATGTTTGCCGTTGTTGAAGAAGACATCGTGTGGTACATACTTGTCCGCAGTTTTTTTTTACATTTCATAATGTCATCATGCGTCGTCTGTCACACTGATGTGACTAGGGGATAGCGGAAATCTGCAAACCAACATGAGGTAGGGAAGGTGTCTATTATTTGGCTTACACCCAGTCGAAAAAATGGGCCTTTTCAGTTCGACTACTAATGGTTATTTCAAGTTAAATTGTTGGCACTACGTTGCATATGAAAGTTAGTTTCGAGAGAAGAAGGCGGCAAAACGAAAAATATTCTGGTTTTCCAGTTACAAATTTGAATCATGGAATCACGGGCTATAAATTCGAAACGCCCAGCACTGCTCTCGATACTACAGAACTTTCGTTAATGCTGCATCGTCAAAAACTATGAGAAGATTTTTCAGAGACTGTCCAAGTGCAAGATATACAGCAGCACGTTGACAAAAATAGAGTCCTCTCGAATACTCACAGCTCGCTCCATAACACAACCTCCAGGGCAGTGATCAATTGGGAGCTAACCCAGAACAGATTTCGCCCGCAGAGCGTGGACACACGAGTAAAGCCTCAAATTGTTGTCGATACAGCACAGCTTTCGCTTTGCGCCAGCCAGCGGTATAAGCTACAGCCCATGTGGACACTAACAGCCCGAAGTATAGCTTTACCTCCACGGCATGGGTCTGGTGCCGGGGCCACGCTATACATTCGCAAGACCGACGTGATGTGAAGATATGCAGCTCGCATGTCATCAATACTACCGTATCTGTGCTACCGAGTTGAAAAATATTTCAGGACGACCTGGGAGTGGCTCATTTCACGCTTCCAGTTGCTCGTGTGAATGTATATGTGGTCTCGGCATAAGACGCACGGAGACCCAAACAGAGATTACTCGCGGAGTGTAGCCTAACGAGCATAGCTTCATTCTGTCGTCACTACAGCACAGCTTTCCCTTCACTTCAGTGGGCGGTAATCAAAAGTTAGCTGACACTATTTTCGCCGATCTCCCGTTTACCAAATATAACCACTATTTCACTAACCGCTACGCGTTTAAGAAGTATAACCTGCTATCCTAAGACAACCGTTACCAAAGTAAGCACTGCTCTAACGAAGCGTCCGACTAGTTCGTATACTGTTTGTCTTGTGAATGTATTCAAATACATAGTTCTCTATCATCAAAAATTGTTCGCGCAAAACATACGTCATCAACTCACCATCATACATCCGTTGAGTACAATTAATTTAGTTTCAAGAAATTTCCAAAATCAAGATCCCACCCATTCAAGTAAGTAACTTCACTGTCTTCTTATACTGAGCTACTCCGCTTCCGACATCGAGCTTTTCTTTTTTTTTTTTTTTCAATGGAAAAAATATTCCTTCTTGCTACAATCATTTCGTTGCCTGCGAAGTCGGATCCGCGCTTCCTCCATTTCCTGCCTCGTCTTAGACGAAGTAAATTTTAAGACATGGAAACGCGGCGCTGCAGGAGGGCGAGAGACGAGACGGACCGCCTAAGCGAAGCTTCAGGACAGACTAAATCCCATGAATTTCCCATCTTTAGGGATATCGGCGATAAATTTACCGGGTCTTCGACTTCGAGACAGACAGACAGATGGACGGACAGGGCGTCTTGTTGCAAATGCAAATGAGAAGGTTCGCTGAACTTGGGCTGTTGCTGGGCTATCGCGGCCATCCATTTACATTTATAGTTGCTAGGCGTAAGCGTCAGTTTAGCGAGTTCAGTTAAATACACAAAGATAGGTCTCGGTCCTAATGGAATAATATAGGCATTTATTTGATGAATGCGAGTGGGCGGCATCAGATAATTGCATAAAAATTTCGATTAGGTTGAGGGTAGTGTAAAGGTTTAAGTTTAGGAAAATATTTACCTTGTAGCGAGCTAAATGATATACTCATGGCTTTACGCTCACAGAGCTGGGGGATGCAGACCTATTTCGTGGCCGTTATATCGCTGGCGCCCTTGGTCTTGCAAGACAATTTCTTGCAAGCTCCATAGCCCCGGGTCCTTTGATGGCCTTCAGGTTGAAAGTTCTAAGCCGTGACCTACTCTTACTTCACGTTAAAATGTCCTTATACTTGAAAAAATGTAATGGGAATTTGCTGTAATGCAGCCTGATTGGTTAGAAAAAATATAATTTTTGCAAGAATTAGGCCTGCANCGTGACCTACTCTTACTTCACGTTAAAATGTCCTTATACTTGAAAAAATGTAATGGGAATTTGCTGTAATGCAGCCTGATTGGTTAGAAAAAATATAATTTTTGCAAGAATTAGGCCTGCAGTAATTGAGAGCACGCCCGATAAAATATCTCACATTATTGCAACACTCAGCTTGTCGGTTGGTTGCTTGCTTAGTTGGTTGGTTGACAGTGAACAATTACTAGAGGAATTACTTATTCGTTGAATTGCAAGGAGGCCAGTGCCGTGCCATTTTTTTTAAATCTATACTTAAAAAGTGTAAGAAGTACTTTAAGTGGTAGCATTGATGCTAGCTTGTACTTCCTTACCACAGCGAATATTTATTTCTCTGAACTCATAATATTCAATTTGAGTACTGAGATAAGCGAAGGAAAAGGAAACATACTCCTCAGACCAGACCAAGAAGTATGGTGAAGGAAGGAAAAGGGGTTTCATTGAAGAAATTAAATATTTTTTTTGCCTTCATTCAATGACGGAGCAGGCCTATCACACTCAAGTCAGTAGGTACGTATATCCGTACGTAGCTCCGTTGAGTTTATTCATTTAGTATTATTAATAATGATTATTATTACATATTACATTGAACATTTTAAGCTACGGTTTTCATGACAAAGGCAATTTAATAGAAGAAGAAACCAAAACGTCCCGTGGCGTAAGACCATCACCCGCGGTTAGGGGGAGGGGAGGAGTTACAAATTCAAAATCAGTTGTTTTTTTATGGCCAGCTAACCCTAGATTTTTGGCATTTTCATATAGTCAACCACATGAAAAAAGATTGTGATGATGGCTCAACTCCTTCCGCCTCATTTTGGGTGAACAGACAGATACACAAACAAACAGACATACAACCGAGCCATTAACGGAAACCGTATCACTGCTCTTGCTTCTCTCGCGGGTGATAACAAGGGACAAACAGTTTAACGAAAGAAACTTGGAACCCACGCACGAAGGTGTTCCCTAATCAAGATCAACGCCCCTGTGAACAGCAAGTAGGAAAAGAAGAGAAAGAACAGCATAGGGGTATAAAACTGGAAGTATGCAAAGTGGGCACAGAAGCAAAATATTGCGAAGGCCAACCGAAGGTCCTCCTGGGATCGCTGCTCCCTATAGAGTAGGATGGGCGAACCCAATTAATCTAGCCCTATGTGCATTCAGTAATAGACAAGACAAAAGTCACATGCATATCACTAATCTTACGAGGCGTAGTAAAAAATCGCCCCGTGGGATTGAATTAACGGAACGACAGAGAGGGATGAATGGACTGAATAAATAGATATAATTTGTCTATCCCTGAGTGAGAGTATCTAGTTTCTGAAGTAGCTAAAATTTTAGCTAATACCAGTCTATGCGCTAGTAAAATTTGTCGCAACGGAGTAGTAAGATGCTTAAACTTTCCCGACTAGCTGGATTGTTTTGAAAAATAGTAGAGACATTGAGTCTTTCGAGTGACCTATTACTCGAACAGAAAATGTAAAAAAAGCCTAGTACAGCTAGGGGAGCGAATATTTGAGTGTAAACAGCAAACAGAACATCCGGTTCTGTTTACTGTGATGTTAACGCACCAAAGGCCGTTCATGCACTTGATGCTGTAATCGAACTGACTAAAAAAAAATAAATGAGAGTACATGTAGGCTAACTCTCGACCTTTACGAGAGATGCGGACGGAATGAAATCGTAATATTCGAGATACGTTGGTAAAAATCGAGATTAGACCGCACTGGTCTAGAAAAAAATTTATATGAAGCATGGACAAATTTGAGTTAGCCGGAAGCACCTTTTCATTATTCTACAACAATGTAAAGGAAAAACTAAGCTTTGATAAAATAAAAAACATTATGCTAAATAATAGATTTCTTTATCGAAAACGTTTAGAAGACCGGACGGAAGGACAGATCGTAATATGCGTGAGAGTAGTGAGCACATTTCGTAAAATTTGGATAGGACCACATAATTACAATTGTAAAAGTGGAGAGTAAAAGTAACTTTATTAGCGCATCAGGGACACATTGTCTACTATATATCGCGCCGAACTATTTTTGTGGTTTAACACAGGCTTGTGCGATAGCTACTAGGACGCGAAATAGATATCATTTCAAGTTTTCAATGACTTTTTTGTTAATCTCAGATTTTATGCCGGGAGGTCTTAGATTGTAAGCGAACACAGAAGAGTACTAAGCGGTCAGTGCGCTACTGACAGGAAACAAGGCGCGATATGCATCTTTAAATCCCCGGGTACGGCTGAATGCTTTCGCTCAGCAATCCGTTCAGGGGAAAAAGACGAAGGACGAAAAGACAGAAAAAAGACAGTGCCCATGTCAACGGCTACCACCATGGCCCTCCACAAGGGAGAAGACAGAGGCACCTTGGAACAGGTCGGCCACCTCGATCGGTGGCAAACCTCGCAAAACAAAAGGGGAAGTATTGAGAGCCTACCTACCCTAACAAAACAGACTTTCTCGGCCGGAACTGTGGCCAGCTGCAACACCCAGTATCGAGAGCCCACCTAACCTAACAAAACTAACCTTCTCAGCAGGAACTGCGGCCAGCTGCAACACCCCCTGCGGAGAAGACAGTAGAGACATCCCTATGGTTCTGAGGCCCATATATATTCTGACAGGGGGATAGGACCCGCCAGAATATACACCTGAGGGCGTAAAAGTGGAGAGTCGTGAAAGTCGAGAGTTACATGTATCGACATAACCGTTGTATACATCTAAAAAAAACGAAAACGCGAGTGCTTAACAATTGACTACGAATAAGACCAGCTATGCAGTACAATAATACACAAATAAACAAAGAGACAAAAAAGCAGATAACAGATGAAATTTAAATAAAATAATAAAAGAATTATCCTCTGGACAAAGATTAAAAGCAACTGAAATTTTCCCGAAATTAAAATTAAATCTTGGATTGGTCGAAACCACTGGTGTTTCATGGCAGTGAGCAGTGTCCGTATTATCTCAGAGCCGGGATCTGTGTTCGGCCATGCGAGGCTGCAGACATTCAAGACAGAAGTGAATGGTTTGAGTTACGTATATATTAGGGAACATTCGACTGGCAGGCGAAATTGAGCCCACACGTCTTACCGTGTCTGGAACTTGAGAGAGAAACTTTGCTTTCTTCACTTTTACTCAAGTTGTAGGTGTCAATAACAACCCGATTAGGGATGAGCCAGCTGAAAACTACACTTGGCAGAGCAAAATCAAATTTTTCAAGTCTCAAAGGGAAGTAACCGATTAAAAGGACCGATGTTATGTCCATAGAAAAGTGGGGACAGGCACGAGTATATTTCCACACTGCATCATTATTATTATATTGAGTAGTTTAAGTCTCCGTCTCCACAGCAAAGGCGATCTAACAGAGGAAGAAGCAAGGGACACGTAGTGTGACGATAGATACGTGGAACCCATGCACGAGGGTGTTCCCNACAGGATCAACGCGCATGGGAACAGCAAGTCGGGAAAGAAGAATAAGAACAGATTGAAGAAAGATCAGTAGGAGTAAAAGATGGGAAGGAAGCAAAGTGGGCACGTCCACACTGCATCAGCGCGTGTTTGTGCAATAAGGCGCGTTCGATTAAACGTCAAAATCAAGCCTTTGAGGTTTGACTTGCTTGAAATTTCAGGCAGCTGCGCGGGCTTCAACCCGTTGCATTGAGTATCTGGTACTGACCCTCAATCGATCACCCTTGAGACCTCCAGCAGCTCATTCTTGCTTCGTAAAAGGGAGTTTTGGGCGTGGCTTGTAACACTGGCAACACGTTTCAAAGAGACGAATCCGAAGCTTCTGTCTAAAGTTTCAGACAGGTCAAGCCTCGAGGGCTTAATTCTGGCGCCCAATCGATCGAAGCTTAAGTCCAGAGAAGAGGAAGAACAGAACACAACAGAATCAGTGGGAAAATCGAAACGGAAGGCAGAACAGTGAGAATGAAAGTCTCGAAGGCCGTGGGTAAAGTATAGGTAACTTACGGCATTCCCAGGCGTACGACTCAATAACGCAGGATGGGTGAATTTAACCAACCTAATCCTGTAGTAATACTACGCCATGCCGTTGGAATAGGTCTGTGACGGCGACAGCTTTTCCGTTCTTTCCTGGGTTGCGATAATACAGGAAAAACACTTTACATTTAACAGGTGGAAAAAAGTTATAGTCAGAGAAAATAAAAATGAACGTAGGTTTATCCCGTCAAGGCCGGTAATTAAGCTCCCCCAAAACACAAAAAAATATTGCGGAAAAATTCAGCAAGTTCCGTCAGATAATTAAACAAAATTATCGTGAAAAGATTATCAGATGTCGGTAACGCTGTGGCAAAATACTGCGAAGCCTTTTCCTTAAATATTAGTAGCAAAAAAAAAAAAAAAAACACTAAACGCTTCGGAGATAATCTACTTACTTCCATTGTCGCCGGAGCTCTCTGTGATTTTTATTATGGATTTTCTGCCTGAAGGTTTCAAATTCAAAGTGAACTCGAGAAAGTTCTACAGGCCTCAAGGATGGCCAGTGGCTCACTACTGATAGGAAAATAAGGCGCAAAATATCTCTACGAAAAGAAAAAGATGAAGAAACACTCGTGCGGAGGGCCCCTTCTGCACTGCGGCCAGATGCAACACTCCTTGCGGTAAGGCCCTCTGGACCCCCCTTGGGGTCGAGGTCCTTTCCTTTCGAGCTGAAATGATATTTTCAGCGATGAATAAAGTATTTTTCATTTTTTCATATAGACTTCCCGAAACTAAACAAGATATTCGGGCATCTGATTTCAACCATATACTGCACTCGTGCTTTCAATCACTCACGCTTAGCATATTCAAGAAAACAAGGGACTCGTGAAATGTTTATTGAGAGCAGTCATGAACATATACATTTGTACATAGCAAACAGGAAATACGACGTATTATATACACTGTACATGAGAATTACTAAAAGAACATTTAAGACGCTGCGTAAACCATTTTACAATACTGATAATTCTTTTCACTTAAAATGATGGACAAAGAGTCGACTCATGGGTTAACAGACGTCACTACCGGTACTTGCCTTTTATTGATGACGTAACTAAGAACGCGGAACACTACTCTACTGTCCTCACGGAATTCGCAGTCCGCAACAAAGCACACCATCACTCTAACAGAGATTCTTCAGTCCTGAGCAAAGAAACACAAACCCTACTGCGGTCAATACATCCTCGCTTTCGCGGGGTAAAAAGTAAACGTAGCCTATTTTACAGAAGGAGCTGCTGTGAGTCGAGCCGCAGAGAGAGCGCTTGCGGGAAATTGCTGTAGTAACTTCGTTGAAGACACAGTTTCGGTAGCCAATGACGTCACTCCAATGCCGAGGTCACACTATAAAAGTCGTACGCTTAACTAGCGGGCGGACATTCAGCTCGCAACGTCGATCCGATTACATGAGCCAAAGTCGGCACCACCGACCAGGGGCTACTTTGTCTCCAGGGGCACGTAATACAACAGTTAGTTCTCGGTAGTTTTATAGACACAGCATGTGGGGGAGTTTATCAGCGCTGAAGAGTCGGATTTTTCAGGGCTCGGAGTCGGAAACTGGTTGGATTAGAGGCGGAGTGGGTAAAAATGGACCTATTTTGTTAAGAAAAAGAGCTGGAGTCGAATACTTTTGGCGCCAAGGAGTCGGAGTCAGAAACAGGCCGGACACATGAGCCGGACTTACTCTATCGATTCCGCAACCCTGGTTATTAGTCTAGTAGCTAAACCATCATGTAGATTAATTCTATGCCAACTCGCCGACCAATTCACTCCACGCAATTTAATAGCATTGGCTGAAGAAACAGCAACGGCGGTTGACGGTAGCTAAGATACCCAGGGAAAATACTTGTGGTGAACGACGTGCAAGCCGAACGTACGCTCAGAAGAGGAGCGTACGATTGCATAGTTTGGCTTCGAGAGACGCAGATGTCGACCGAGCCTTTGACTACGGCGTAACAGGTCTTACATTTTACGGTCGACTGCAGCCGGAAGTTCGTTTGGGCACAAGTAGGAATTTACCCGCAGCACGCACCACCACATGTGGGGTTTCTAGGTGGGGCGCAAGTAACTTTACCTCTAAGTGAAACGTGTGAAAATAAATCCGAGCACGCAATACGAGGGCGACATGCACGCAATACGAGCGCGACATCCACGCAATACGAGCGCGACATGCACGCAATACGAGCGCGACATGCACGCAATACGAGCGTGACATACACGCAATACGAGCGCGACATGCACGCAATACGAGCGCGACATGCACGCAATACGAGCGTGACATACACGCAATACGAGCGTGACATGCACGCAATACGAGCGCGACACGCACGCGAAATGGGTAAGGACAGAGTTTAGCGAAGTATATTCTCGTAATTTCAACATTCCATTTCGATATCAACAAGAACACAAGAAAACATCTAGCCTTATTAAACAGCTGTGCCTAAAACATTTTTTTGTACATTTTATTACAAGAGATGAGTGACGCTCCAGGGCCGCTGGCCCAACTCGCACGAAAACACAAGACATCGCAGGTGAGCCACAATCGGTGGCTTGATACGCACAGAATATTCTCAATTATTATTATATTGAGTAGTTTAAGCCTCCGTCTCCACAACAACGGCGATCTAACAGAGGAAGAAGCAAGGGACATATAGTATGACTATAGAAATATGGGGAACCCATGCACGAAGGTGTTCCCACACAGGATCAACGCTCATGGGAACAGCAATATTTTTAAAGATTACACGGGACAATGGTGCAGTGCTTCTTAGATGTACCGCCTTCACTGAGGGTAAGGATGCAGAAAGCACAATTACGTTGATGTAGCAGTCTACATATCTAGTTGATGAGAAAAGTAAAAACGCCTCTGCAGTACTCCATGAAGCAAAATTAATGTGCTTGGGAAACTAATATAAAAATTATTTACGGCACCTAAGGACACCAAACACGGCACGATGCAACAAAGTGGAACACCCGACCGGTCATGAATGCATTTGGCACAGAGTCAGCATCATACTGCTACTAAGTATTCACTTGAAGACGGATAATTTATCTTTAGCTACTGAACATATAATATTTCATTATCGATACAAGAAGCAAGCAGTGTCTTCACCGACTGTAGACATTGCTGTACAGTCATCAGTACTATAGTGATATGGTTTTTCATGCACCAACAGTCAAATGATCTCTTTACAAGACGAAACTTGCGTCGTTAGCTACAAAATGAACGATACTAATCCTATATACAAGACGGAAGTAGTTATTTATACCTTGATACACGTAAATCTACATTATTAATGCACGAACACTAGATATTATTCAGGTTGCAGAACATTGCCAGGGCTCATCGAGATCTAAAGCAAGCAGGCCAGGCTTCCTGACCAGGATATGGCTGCTTTGCAGTAGGAATTATTATTACTAGCTGTACCCGTGAAACTTTCACGGCTTTGAAGTCCTTTCAGACGGACCCGTGAAACTCTCATACTTGAGCATGGTAATGCCGCACTTATTCTACAACCCTAGGATTCTATATATTAAGACCATGCTGTTATTTTGGCTGATAATAATTCCCAGCACTGGCGTAGCCATGGGGCCTGGGAGGACGCACTCCATCCCAAAACAGTCTAACAGTCTCACACCCCCCTCCTCCTCCCCCACCACCCACTGAAAATTTTGTCAAGCAGTTCCTCACCCTACCCTCCACGAAAATTTTCCTGGCTACGTTACCGATTGTCTTCCCAGTGAAGCTGCCCCGTCTAACCAAAAACCGCGGAATGCCCACGCCAGCAGCAAACAACGATACACGTTTATACATACAGGAGAGCTCAGCCGAAAGAAAAATAATCGATAAAAAGACCTTGTCCAGCTGCACCGAACTGCTGACCCCGGCCGTATCATAGATACCCAGCTTTCCGGAGTCATCGAATCTCTAATTTCCTTCCGTCTATTAGTGATGAAAAGCGTGACACACACCGCAGGTAGGTAGGTAGGTAAGTAGGTAAATAGGTAGGTAGGTAGGTAGGAACAAGCGTACTAATATTTAGAAGATTATTTGACAGCTATTAAGCCCCCTTTCTATCACTATACTGACAAGTTCCAGCTTCTGTCTCCACTACAAAGGCGTTTCAACCGAGGAAGGAACAAGGGACATAGCTACAGTATGTTGATGGAATGTGCAATGCACGCGAGAGGGTGTGCCCTCACTGGATCAACGCGCACGGGAACTTGCACGAGAAATACTTAAGCTACACACTAGTCTTGATGCTATAGCTTCCTCTTTCCAAGATACAGCTGGGGTGGTTAAATTTGTTAGATGATATTAATAATCAACGATCCCGTGCAGACAGGTGGATGTTACGCCTATTCTGGAGTCGATTTCACCATCATCGAAGCACTGAGAAACAAGGTTGCAAAATCAGAGTTGGGAGGATTCAGATGAGAGTCCATGAGTCGAAATAAATTAGGTTTCCACTGATGAGTCTAAATTTGTTACGGAGTCGGGAGATTCTTTGGCGCAGCGCATGGCATTGGGGTCGAACACCAAGTAATTCCTGCGGTCGAAGTCAAGTACTAATTTCTACTTTGCAGCTCCATAGCCATGCATGTAGGATTGTATGGTAAGGTAGAATTTTACAATATTCCGTTATTATTATATGTCAAAATCGTATTCACTACAGACGGTACGACCGGACAGCAGGAAGTTGGTACGACCGGGCAGCAGGAAGTTGGTACGAGCGGACAGCAGGAAGTTGGTACGAGCGGACAGCAGGAAGTTGGTACGAGCGGACAGCAGGAAGTTGGTACGAGCGGACAGCAGGAAGTTGGTACGAGCGGACA
>LQNS02276924.1:6401247-6435289 GCA_001587735.2 Parhyale hawaiensis | reverse complement strand
AAATCATGCAAAATTAAAATAAATGAACTGTGAACTTGCGCTTCTTCGGCAAGCGCTTAGCTCCTAAAAAATCATGCAAAATTAAAATAAATGAACTGTGAACTTGCGCTTCTTCGGCAAGCGCTTAGCTCTTAAAAATCATGCAAAATTAAAATAAATGAACTGTGAACTTGCGCTTCTTCGGCAAGCGCCACCTGGGCTTCGGCCGCAGACCCTCAAGGTAGGTGTGTGAGAAAACTCCAACAGAAAGCCATGAACAGCTGATTTAAACGCCTGCAGGCCGACTCTATCAAAAGCTGATGCCGGCAATGAATACTGAAAGCGTAATGCACGGACTAATGTACTAACTCCGTGACTAGCAAAATCATCATATGACTAGTTAGTCTTGCCGTCAAAACTAACGGTAAAGATCTTGTACCGGCGTACCTCGACACTGTTCATACCTATGATTATACCTCTAATCATACCCATGATCATACCTATGGTCATGATTCTACCATAAGGAGAATGCATTGCACCCACTATATCTACAGCCTGAACTTTCTTTAAATTAATAGAGATTCTATTTTGGTTTGTAATAGGGTAGTACCACCTACCGTAGAAATAAAGCAATTTTGTTCTCGATAAACTTTAGAAAAACAGTGGAGAGGGAATTAGATTATTATATTGCTCCTGTCTCAGAAGTACGTTGCTACTGATACATCAGAGATTGATGAATATGTATATTGAGCTGCTGGCGAACTATAGACATATCATAAGCTATTATAATGGAAAAAAATTTAGAAGAAAATGGAAGAAAAAATTAATTTACAGAATTAAACGTACACTGCCCGGTCTCTCAATTACGAGATACTTCATCTTACAGAAGAAACAGCAGTGCTCTGTAAAGAAAGTGCGCGGGATATGAGATGTTTTAGATGTTTTATTCACAATAAACCAAGAATCATATTTCATGAATAGTGTCTGCTCGCCGATGCGGATCATCTGCTTTGCTTTCATACACCAATTGAACTACATGCCTATGCACTTTGAAATTGATATAGCTGATTTGCACAGTCTGGACTATGGATTGTACACGGCATTCTTCAAATCATCATAAACGTTTCTTCATTCAGGGATTGCATTTCTGCCTATTATCCCCATGCAAGAGGGAACCCTAAATTCACCACTATACCTTAGATTTTGTATAATAAAACTACAAGGGAATAGTGGCAATGGGATTTTTATTCTGTAAGTACCGGTATTAGTTAGTACCGGTAGAAGTAGCAGGAGTAGTAACAGTGTTGGTCTTAGGTGATGCTACATATGTGCAGTACGCACACTCGTAGAACAGTTGGCACTGCTATTTTTGCTGTAATTTATGCTTATGCCATCATGATGATTACTCTGTTATTTATGCTAGAATCAATGTTTTCTATAAAATAATAGATTTTTAATAACAATAGACTCATAGATTTTTCTTTAAGAAACTCATCGATTGTTTTACTATTCATAAAAAATTCATATGTTATTTTTAGAGTCCGGATTTATATGCCCTAACCCCATAAAAGCTATAACGCCCATAAGAGCATAGAAAAAAATATGCTTTATAGGCATTTGACTATTTTGCATATAAAGCATATACACGACTATTGACGCATAGAAGTTGTGACAATTGCCTTGAAATACATAGCAATAACAACCCATTTTGAAATATATCTATATCTGCGATAATGAATTATACAGATATTAAACATTAGTGTTTACTTTGTGGAAAACATAAATCTTTCAGGTACACCCTTTCTCCATTTTCTATGATATGAAATCATTTTGGTGAACCGTTTTCTTTCGTATTCCAATCTAGCATGTCCTTCTGGTACAATTGTACCAGAAGGACTTAAGTGCTCGAGCTGCAGACATCAAGTATGCCTGTACATACGTACAGGTAGATAATTAATATATTTTCTGTATTATTTGTTATTAATATGTTTCCAGAATTCATTCTTAACAAAGTTTTTCCCGATTTCATTGTTATCTAGTTATCTATTCCTGCGTTAATCTGTAGTTGTAGAAATTCTAATATATGTTCTCTGTTGTTGCCTTAATAAATATATTAAAAAATGCTTTTTATAATGAATGTTGTTTCATTAGCAGTTTAAAATACAAAATAACATAGACCATCATCAAACTTTTTTACATGGTTTTTTGTGTAACTATGATAGAAAACGGTTGCACAGAAGATTAACTCTCTATTAATAAGAGCATATAAAGCATAGAAAGGAGGTTACAAGAGCATATTGGAGCATATTTTATGGAGCTATTTTGCCTAGACTTTAATAGCTATTTCGCCTATTTTTAAGGGCATAGAAATCCAGGCTTTAGTTATTTTATAAATGGGGCCGAATTCATCACCATAAAGAACAGGTAGCATCCTAAAGTATTACATAACTCAAAATTAGCATGTAGGTGATTCATAGATGAGTAGGCTGAGTTTACAATAGTAATGACGACAATGTATAAAGAAGTATCTATCAAAGTTTAAATTAACAGTAATTGGGTCGCGTTTACGTGCCAAACATCCTGCAATTTACTCACGCTTTTCGGCGCCGAAATTAATGTATTTGACCGCGACAAGTGAGTCACGAAAACAAATTACCCCTCTCGGTAATTAATTACAATGTTTTAATGAGATCGGTTCCCTCTCTAAGCTGCCAGCCACCGTAAGGTATACTGTTATTATAATCGTTAATTAGCGGCCTCCGATATCACTTTATTAGTGACGAACTTCGTCGCCTAAAATGATCGAGGAAGGCGAGGCGGTGATTTTATTAATCAGGGATTTCGGTCGGCGCCGTACAAGCTCAAGATCATTCCAAAGTAATCATTTCTGGTCGTGAGTTAGAGGTCAGTTGAAGGAGAAATTTTGTTATAAATCCGAATATGGTAAATTATAATCGTCAGTTAGGTTTTAGATAGTTATTGAGAAATATTGTGAATAGGAATATAATGAATCGTTGCTCCAGTTAGATTTGATTTGGAAAACTGAATAAGTTTACTATGAATATAGTGAATCTTTGCCGTACTGTAAGTAATAATTGAGGAGGGATATTGTGAAAATTTGATATCAGAAAAGGAATATAGTTAATTCTTTTCGTAAGTTAGATTTGAGCTACTGGTAGGCATGGTGAGAAATTGGGATTTAAAAATAGTTTCTAGTAAACGGAGTGATGCCCTTTCGTAAATTAGACTCATTTTAAAAAATAGATATATTTAGAGCCAAAATTGTCATAAAGTTCTATGCATAAATATGTGCTTCAAGAAACAAATCTGAGACAGAGTGATTTGAAAAACAAAAAAAAAGTATTGTGTTCATAGCGATCGCATAAAGTAATAGGAAGTCCCCACGTTCAAAAAATATTTTCCTATTTATTAAAAAATTCATACCTAGCGAGACTTGAAATAAAAATCAGCCACTGTAAGAAAATTTCCGAAAATGCGCCCACCTGAAGAGAAATGACACGTTACTGGAATTCCACTTCAACGTTCCAACATTTTACGATTTCTCTCATGAACGAACTTGTCGTGGAAGACTCATTGAAGTTATCTTGACTGAGTTCGCAACCGTCTCCGCTTCAGCAACTTTGGACATATGCTTGTTCAGTTGAGTGATTCTTGACCTCCCTGATCTTACGGAAAACCACCGTGTCCGGCCGTCAAATATGATGGCAAGTCATGGCATTTGTGTACACCTCCTCTTTTGTTTTCGTTTATAATTGAGTGACTGTAAATCTTCGATAAATCTCCGATTTATCCACGAGTAAGTTGCAACTGTCAATGCCATATCGAAACTGTGCACAGAAAATGGAGATTAGTCTTCAGAATGGACAAAAGCCGTCGCTTATTTTCTCCAAGAATTAGGCGCATCAACAGAAAAATTAAACCGTTACTTTATATAACGTTTGGACGACGTCCAGTTGGGGCTGTGCATTCTACCCGACGTATGCGTCTGCCCTCGGCGGCACACCTTCGTGAAGTCGCAGCTTGAACTAACGGTGTGTTTTCTCCACAGTGCACATAACCGCAGACAGCTCGTTTACTCAGCTCCTATTATAAATAGCGTTGCTCAAGATGTCTGAATTAAATAACCTTCACCTGAGAGACATTCCAGCTGTGTTAAGTAATTGGGGTATTCGTCGCAGGATCGTCTTCCAAAGGTACCACTCCTAAGCGTCGCCAAATCAGGTCGGTCTATCAAATTTTTCAGCAGTAGCTAGCCACAAGGTAATGCCCTCGACAACACTAAGGTGCTCAGAGATATGGTCATAGTATTACCTCGATAAGACGGTGAAACCCTAATGGTCAAGTTTTTATCTGGCAACCAACCACTAAGGCGGCCAGCAAGATGGTCATGTTTTTCTTACCTGGACACCACCAAGGTGGTCAGCCAGATGGTCACGATACAGGAACATGCCCTCATTTTCGTGCACGTATAAGATGCAGTCAGCGGCCGGCAGATGGCGTAGTACCTCTCCAGCCCGATGACTAGGATAGTCAGCACGGAGGCGTGACTCACGGACCATTCCACGAACGGCACAAGTTTACCTGTGGACAGATATACTGATATGGAGTTCTGATATAGTCAGGGATTTGAAAAATAACTGTACTGAGGCTGGTAAGTATGTTTAACTGGGCTGAAACGGATAAAAGGACTCTAGACGAAGGGATGAATAGGTGAAAATGTCCATCCAAAGAGGAACTGAACAGGGACCCCAGAAGATGAGACGAGTGAAAAAAAATTCAACTGATGAGAAACCGAAAAAAGTTAATCACAGTTCATTGGATGAGAGGGTAAAAATGTTAGTTGAAGCAGATAGATTGTCATGCAAAACAAAAAAGGAAAAGTTCTTTGCATCTTGGACAATTATTATCGAGACCATGGAGTAAAATTATAATACGTACATATTTACTCGGCCTTCGCCTTCATGAAATGACGGCAAAATAAATAATAACTTTGACGCAACCCCATCTTTTCATGTGAGTATCTGCCCAATTTGTTCATCACGAGCTCATAGCAAACAAAACTTTGCTTTGGGAAAGAAGAGAAATTGAGTTTCCATGCTACAGCAAAGTGGTACTTCATCCGTTTTAAATGATTAAATTTCAAATTTGGCTGCTCTACCGTTTAATTCGTGTATTTTCTCGATTGTGAGGAGGACAAAGGGACAAACCAACCGAGCAATAAACTGCGTACTGTCACATTGTCAGATCAAATATCCAACAGAGTGTTTGCATCCAAGCATAGGTGGGGTTCGGTACGTTTAGGAACCCTCCTAAAGTAGTCCGAAGCCTTCTTAATATTTTTAAGCGTTTCCATGCAACCCTTTATTGCATGGTTTAAATTCAGCACGCACGTTGGCATAACCTTAGTTTAGTACGCGCTTTACATGACACGCTTTCATTTAGGGTTAAATATATTTGTACATCGAAAATTGTGCAGACTTACAAACAAACTCCTGGGGTTAAGCCCCTTCCCAGCCCCCCCAACCCCTCTCCTCTACCAGATCTCAGTCCTATTGTTACGCTACTGCATGTATCTCAGGGTCTTCATACTGTAACATGGAAAAGTCTAAAATTATAACACGAAATGATATTTTTATTACAGCGAATGCATAGGACAATCAGTCTCCATCCTCAGCAACAATTGTAGTAATTAAAACTGCCTGGAATGAAAAGAACACTTGAAGAAGAATGGTTATTACGTATTATGCGTTCCTTTCGTTCATGACAATTTTAGTTCAAAGTCTTCCTGCAGGTGGAGTGACAGTACGAAACTCTTATTTTAAATAAAAAATTTAATTTCGTATGATAATTTTGAACCTTCTCTATATTTTGGCATTAGATTAAGTATGAGGTAATAGTTGGCAGTCTGGCAGAGGGGCGCACTCTCAGCGAGCAGACGAAGCCAAGGTTTCGGTCCCATCTCAATCTCTCCCATCGGCCGTAAGTAAAAACTGAGCACTTGATTACAAAGACTCGATACATAAATCATTACCGTAGATAAAATATTGAGTCCAGTACAGCACCTCAAGCAGAGAAGAGAGCGCTAACTGCCTGAAATGGAGATGTCCCAAAATTGGAAACAAATGAAACTTAAGAAGAGCCCAGCATCATTCATCCTCGGGAGTCGTGGCAACAGTTGATGCGATGCATATTGGACAAACAGAATGGCGTAGTAAACCTTAATTAGCAGTATATACTGGAACTCAGTTTTAATATTTACCACGGTGGTAGGTGGAGTAACGCTCCCCTAATGTGGGGAAAGACGCATACAGTAACTGTAGAACTTGTATTCTGAGAACAGAGACTCACGCCTTTCGGACCGCAGACAATACATTTATCAACGATTTAGGAGCTTCACCTCAAAAGGGTGCCATTATAAAACACTGAACCCTCTTTGTCCCACACCAATACGACACTAGCCCCCCCCCCCTCCTCCTGCGACTGCGTAATTTATTCTTTATGACAGAAAAAAGTTGAAGGCAGAACGACAAAACGCTCATAGGAATCTGCAATAAGCTGGAGCAGAAGCCGAAATCTTTCATCTCCACAAAGAAGGTCGGTAAGAGAGAGACGTGTTTGCTGCAGTTCCATGTCGTGATATGAGGACCGGAAGTGATACGGCGGCCTTCATATCTTCTTTATAATAAAATTCTTCAGGTGCGGTATGACTGCCTCGTTTGCTTCATACGTCTCTTATTAATAAAATTCTTTAGATCTGGTTTGGCTGCGTCATTTACTTCGTGGAAACAAGCAGTCTGCAGTATAGCAACACCTGCACAACAAAGGCTTGAGAGCTCAGCATTAGAAAAACTTAAAATCATCATTATCAACTCATAAAGAGCAACCTGCTGCCCTGGGACACACACACGAGGCTGTCGCCAATACAACAACAGCTTCCGCTTCGCTACACTGAGCGGCAATAATAAAAATAACACAAAGATTCGCAGTACAGAACGCTTGGTATTACAGTAAAGGCAATGAAGGAATTACATAGGGCGTTTTCAATTGCCACTTTTTATCGAGAATATCTAATCTCAGTAGCTTGGCCTCATCAAGAAGCTGGATCTTCAGCGTTCGAATCACCACTTTGGACCGAGCCGCTGGTGGAAATCCCAATCCGATTACGTTTGAAACGCTAACAACTCAAGCCTGGTACACAGGAACGAAAGGCACTATTTAAATATCTTCCACAAAAATACGAAACTACCACGTGCTGATTTCTCTCTAACATAACTTCATTAATAGGAAATTAGCCCTTGCTATTTTCTCTTTCACACAACTTCATTTATTTAAAACGACGCATCATTTCAAGATCTCGAGAGCTGGAAGACTTAAATTCCATTAATTGCGCTGTTGTTTTGCGCAGCATCCAATAAAACTCGCTTGTTTACATCCAGACGTCATCGGGAGCGGCGCTCCCCCGACCGTCGAACACATAAATCAAAATGAGAAATTCTCTAAGAAGTGATCAAGTGAAGAGCTAACGATAGTCGTTAATTACGTACAGCACTTCGTTGTTATTAGTGACAAGCGTTAATACTTGTAATACCTCGTATAATACGCACGTAATAATTCGTGTGACAGTCATTACTGTCATGAATATAGTACCTCGTAAAATACAATTTCGCTTAATACCACAAGTATAAGTAAGTCATTTGATTAATTAACTAGAGAGACACTCTAAGAGAAGATACTTCTGCCAAGCCATGGTAACGAAAAATGAAATCTAAAATCAGTCTTTTTTTTATCAGAGGTGGGTGCAAAATAATCCGCAGGATCAGAGAGCCCCCGTGTTGCGATCATGGTTAGCATTTGCGGCGTGCAGCAAGGTCCTATATTAGGGCCGCAAAGTCATATACTGTACAGGGCCGCAGAGTCGTATATAAGACTACAATGTCTTCTAATAAGGCCGGAGGTCGTTTATTGGAATCGCAGAATCATATAATGGCTGCAGAGTCGTAGATATTGGGCTACAGGGTTGTTTACAGAGCCGCAGAACCATATACTGTATTCAAGGGCCGCAGAATCATCACATGGCCTCAGGGCCACGCAAGGGCGTCTTTTTGTGGCCACCTTGCGGATTATTCTGCTTGATTTCGCATGGTCCGCGGGTTTTTGTGGTCACTTTTTGACGTGATTCTGATGGCAATCAACAGTGATCAAAGGTGAAAATTGATCGCAGCGTGATTTCCTCCGCAGGCTAATCATGCGTGATCAAAGAGTGATTCCAGCCGCTGGACAAGTAAAAATTCAAAAATTGAAATGCAAGTTCGAGATGTTTTCTTATATTTAGGGATAAATTAAATAATGTTATTATGATTGCTTGTAATATTCACTTCCAGAATTATAGTTTTGTTAGTTTTATGCCTGTGTATGCTCAAAATGATTCAGATACTGCTGGTTCACTTATGCATTGACTTCAAAATAAATAAAAGTTCTTAAGAAATCCATTCCCACCATTTTCCGTAAAAATACATTTGAGATCTATTTGTCGAAAATAGCCATGGCGCCTCTGGTTTGCTTACAAAATCATTGCCAATTCTTGTGCTTTTCAGTGATCACGATGATCATGATCACGGTGATTTTGATCACGAGCGCGGCCACAAAATTACGCCTCAAGTAGAGAGGTAAATGTTCACCTCTAACTTCGCATGCAGTATAATTCTGAGCATTTGTAACCCCCGCAGTATTCTTTATCTCAACTCCTCGGTAATTTGAAGATACATATCTTTAGTATAATCATATACTAAAACACGGTACAATAATATCTAAGAATATATCAAGTATTCTTCTAAATACCTGGCTAACTAGCACGCATCATCGAGCATGCACTTCAGTAGCATTCTTTTACCATCCCACAAAACAGCTGATAGGTGAGAAAGCAGTTACAAGGTGGTATGCAGCATTCTGTCCTGGCACCTGCGATTCAATTTCGACTAATTGGTATCTCTTATCGGTAGTGTGGTGCACACAGTATCGACGATTTTATCAAATAACTTGAACGCCTCGTGGCGTAAGATCATCACCCGCGGTAAGTGAAGGATGGGGCGTCGGAACTGACAGTGCTGAATCTTGAGTTACAAATTCACTGCCATCATTTTTGATGGCCATCTAACTCTAGGTTTTTTTTTAATTTTTTACATCTCAGTCAACCCACCGAACTGCCTGAAAAAAATTTTGATGGTGGCTCACCTCCTCCTGTCTCTTTTTTGGGTGGACAGACGATTAAAGAGACAGACAGACACACAACTTCAACGAAAACAATATCGCCGCTCCCGCTTCACTCGCGGGTGATAACGAAGTTCACAATTTTCGTATCGCGATAATTTATCGCCGATATTTCATCGCGATAATGGCCATTTATTGAAATCATCCCTGTATGTTGATCGTTTAGGAACCTCATGGAGAAATAAATTGATGACATCTGAGTCAGCCCATAACTCATCACCTTCCTGTTTACACATCTACCAATGCATCACCCTGAGCAGGGTGTCAGCATATTATTATGCTTGTTTACAGCTATGCCTATGGTCCCATACCTTGAGAGCTAAGCCTGAAGGCCGATATGGCAGTCTCTGTAGGCAATGAGTGTAGTGCACGTAGTTGGTTTCCTTCTGCAATCTATAGCTGTTGTTAATTGATCAGAAACGTTTTAACTCTGGTATACGTCAGCATTGGCAGGAATAATCTTGCGAAATGGGAAAGTGCAAGCAGAATTACGAGAGCATCAAAAGATACAATAAAGAACGGAAGAAAGAGTTCAAGCAGCTGACGTGCAGAGAAAATTCCTGTCATTGCAAACTACGCAAATTTGAAATATATTCAACGAAGAAAAGTGTCCTCGTGCTCCTGAATTTCGTCGCTACTGAAAGAACGCTCAACCTATTTTGAAATTCTATGTGTGGAGGACAGTTTACATCTAAAGATAATGGTTTGCATTTTAGGCGGCTTTTTGTGGCCATAATGAAAATGATTCCGCTTGATCCGTTCTTTTTTGTGACCAATTTTTTATGTGATTCTGATAGTGATCAACGATAAAAATTTATCACACCGTGATATTCTCTCCCGAGAGCTGATCATGCGTGAAGAAAAGTTATTCTAGCCGTTAAAAAAGTAAAATTTGCAGTACATCTTCCTAATAGTTTCCTATATTTAAGAACACATTTAATATCATTGTAATTGTTTGCAATACTGTCTTTTATCAGTGTAGTTTTGTTATTTTTATGCCTATGCAGTGTTCATAATGCGTCATATACTGTGTTTCACTTATGCACTGACTTTAAAAAATTAAATTTTGTAAGAAATCCATTACCATCATCTTCCATGTAAATATGACAAACATCTAATTTTTTTAACAAACGTGGCGTCTCTAGTTTCCTAATAAAATCATAGGTTGTTCTTGTGCTTTCCAGTGACTGCAATGATTATGATTTCGAATGGGGGCCACAAAAAGACGAATGGGGGCCACAAAAAGACACCTTTTAGTGGCCACTACTGGATGTAATGCAATTTTGGTGATTTTGAGGAAGCTATCGCTATCCAATTTTAATTAAGATTCTGGAGCCACAATAAACTAAGGCTGCATCACAACTTTTACCAATGTAAGGAAATAAAATAAGTATGCATATTTAGTAAAATACTTTAGACCTTTTTCGTTAATTTCACCATGGCATTTTATGGCCTATTTTAGACGCGCGTTTATCAGCGGCTCTTGATCGTGCTTGCGTGCATTCATGATCGTCTCTTTGGCAGGGACTCTCCCCCCCCCCCTTTTCTTTCTCTTCTCTCCAGTCCTCTATATCCTACTAACATAATGGAAATAACTCATAGAGAGCCGGGGCGTAAGTTCCGGTGTCTCTTTGGGAATGGGCCTCTTGGTTCGTCTACTGCCGCCTATCTAATCTAATCTAATCTAAATTTCACTTCGGATTTGGCGTTTTTTGCGTCTGACGTGGCAACCCTACAGGCAGCTGCATCCGCAACTTCTCAATACCCTACATGTAAGTGCACCCACGTGTACAATACGTTATAGCCAAGACTGTCAGGTTTTCACGAGAAACCTCATTCAAGTGAAAATTTTCTACACCAAACCCTATCCCAAACTTGCAAGTAATCGTACTCTAACGTGCAATAATTCACCAGGGGCAAGAAGAGAAGTCGTCAGCAGCACCGCGGTACAGAAGAAGTCCATAATCCCCTGTCAGCTCCATACAAATGTACTGATAATGTATGGCGACAGAAGCAATAGCAGGCCGATTGGCTACCGCTGCTGCTGTGGCCCCGAGAGGCCGCCAAGTGTATCGCAAGTGATTGGGCGAAAAGAAAATAAATTAGCTGAGATTGAGACGTCCCAACTTTGATTAGTTACAGGACAAAGAGTGGATCAAGAGATTCATACCCAGATATTATATCTTTTATAGTTCGCTATTACATCATCTGTATTTCGAAACATATATAGTGACAGGCGTACGTAGGGTACAAAGGTGAAACAATTTGTAGAAATTCGTATACAAAGTAACAAATAGTAATGGCAAATGATGTCGCTTTGGGATTTGTACAAAGTATGCGATAGTAGAGATTAGCGGAGTAAAATCAGAAACCGGCAACCGCACAGGGTCTCCGATTCTGACTGCCGTCAATTCATACTACAGGATGTGGATTGTCTCAATTTTAGCACACTTATAGAAGTTTTTAACCATACAGAAGTTTTCTCTAAGAAATCTAATTCCCTCTTAGCTCCATCTCTACCCCTACTACGAATTTCTTCGCTATGGATAGAAAGCTGGGTCCCCCATCATGAACTGGCTGTTTGATTAATTGTCTCCCACTAATTATGGCAGCCTCCTTAGGCTAAATTCTTTGTGATCCTGAACCCGTAAAGCATATTGCTGATGAAATAACCATGTGATATCGAGCTAGCGACAGATGGACAACCCTAAGGTTGACGACCACGGTTCACAGAAGAGCTCTTTCGTGGAACTTGGGTGAACTTTGTATAAAGTGAGTTACTTGCAATAAGTAAACACAGTACAGGTGGCGTGAATTTCTGCTCAATGGGCTGCGATAATTTACACTAATAATAGGGATTTCCTTTTGCCCTATATTTTTAAAAGAAGAAATATTTGGCTCTGAATATTTTGGGACGTTTTATTGCTCGAAGTATAAAAATCTGATTTTCCTGGTAACGCTCGGTGTAAAATATAATTTAGTTGAGTCGTAAATGACGTAGCATCACAAGCGGCTCCCTACCGCGCACTTTCATTTTAAAGAAATTGACACTGTATAATGGACGCATGGCATGCATGGTTTATTTTCATTTATACTTGACTACAGCTCGCCGATATCAAAGATAAAAGAAGTTTCTAATGTGCATGATTGAATATACTGTGTGCCATTTGCCGTTAATAGCAGTGTTTTATTTTTCCAATAGAGAATTTTCTATTTACTGCATATCGAAATGCTATTTCCAAATGATATCAACCACTGCATAGTTAGTGAAAGTTAAGGGAAACCTTGTATCATTTTCAAAATAATATAGAGAACTGTAGAGCAGTGTATCTAGCAGTGGTATGAAATTACAGGTAAGTTGCGGCGATTTTACGATGCTCAGAGTAACTATTATGGGACATAGTACCGTATCAGGCAGGGAATGAAAATAATGGACAATACTGCAACAATTTCACTGTGACCTGTGTAACCCTGGTACACAGTATCCGGTCGTAAAGGGAAATTAAGAGCAATTTCGCAGCAAGTTAACAATTACTTGCGCAGCATAATGGAACACGTACAGCGTTCGGCAGGGGAATGTAAATAGACGATTTGCAGCAATTTCATGATGACCCAAGCAACTACGGGGCTCAATATCGGGTACATGGGCCTTTCCTGAGGGCCTCTATTTACCTTGGGCCCATGACCGGGACTTGTAACGACCACGGCAGCCATCGTAACGGTCATAACGGCCGTGGTTGGGCCGTCAGGACACGACACAATACGTACGGGCAGGTGACGTGGGGCAGTGAGCTGAGGCAGCGCTGCTGCTTGCTGGCACTGAGTTAGTGGCTTGGATTTGTTATGCACGCAGAAAAGTATGTTCTTTAGGATAAAAAACACCTGGTTTCCTATCACTAACGCAGTAATACTTTAGCTACAAAGAAATTATAATTAACCACTGTTCATCACAACGCTGTTGTTCATCTGGTATTTATCACAAACGACAATATGCATTGACACAAATTCAAATGACACGCTGGTTTACAGTTAACTATTTTTGCTTAATGATAAACAACCATTTTTCTGCGTGTGCATGGGTATAATATTAATTAAGGGGATATTATATCTGACAGCAGTGTGGGCTTATAATATTAATTATGAGTTCTTCTTGCTAAAAGAGCTGCACTTAGAGAACTCTTCAACGAGTGCAGTAAAATAGCTAAACAAGAATTATTTTCCCTTTTAGGGCTAAAAGATCGAGTAATGTATATTTATTTAACAAAAATAGCTTACATTTTAGTCCTGAAAACCATTATTTTCTCATTGAATAATTTATTTGTACAGATAAAGATTGTTTGTGTGCTCACAGATGCACATATTGACGGAAAATCTAAAGAGAAACAACACCCGTAGAACTTTCCAGCAAGCACCCAAAAAATCGATGATGCCAGGCTTTGGTTAATTTCCCAGAACGTTGCCGATTGAAAACATCAGTATCGATAACGTTCCTAATGTGCTGTGATCGACATCATTGCCAAAAATCCCAGTTTCAGCCTATCGATATTGTTATTTGCATGATAACAATAAAAATAAAATAGTATTAATCGTGATCGAGGTTTAAGGCAAAAATTGCCAGGAATTTAATATATCCGTAAACATGAAGAACGATCAACACGATTATGAGTTAAGAATATCGAAACTTTAGAAATTATTGAAAAGAAACCAGTCAATTCACAAAGATAACTAACAATTGATAACAATCAANTGAGGGCCTCTATTTACCTTGGGCCCATGACCGGGACTTGTAACGACCACGGCAGCCATCGTAACGGTCATAACGGCCGTGGTTGGGCCGTCAGGACACGACACAATACGTACGGGCAGGTGACGTGGGGCAGTGAGCTGAGGCAGCCCTGCTGCTTGCTGGCACTGAGTTAGTGGCTAGAATTTGTTATGCATAGTATAATATTAATTAAGGGTTTATAATATCTGACAGCAGTCTAGGCTAATAATATTAATTATGAGTTCTTGCTAATTGAACTGCACTTAGAGAACTCTTCAACGAGTGCAGTAAAATAGCTAAACAAGAATTATTTCCCTTTTTGGGCTAAAAGATCGAGTAATGTATATTTATTTAACAAAAATAGCTTACATTTTAGTCTTCAAAACCATTATTTTCTGATTGACTAATTTATTTGCACAGCACAGCTGAAGATTCTTTGTGTGCTCACAGATGCACATATTGACGGAAAATCTAAAGAGAAACAATACCCAAGGAACTTTCCAGCAAGCACCTGAAAAACCGATGATGCCCTGTTTTAGTTCATTTTCCAGAACGTTGCCGATTGAAAACATCATTATCGATAACGTTCCTAATTTGCTGTGATCGACATCATTGCCAAAAATCCCAGTTTCAGCCTATCGATATTGATATTTGCATGATAACAATCAAAATAAAATAGTATTAATCGTGATCGAGGTTTTAGCGTTTTTAACGGTCCTTAAATTATATAGGCATTTGTACTTCTTGCTAGTTGTGCTAATACTCAATTCTTATAGCTTTGAAATCTTTAATAACTTTTCTTTGGTCAGTTAAGTGTTTCTATTGATTGTTAACTATTGTTAGTTTTAAAAATAGTATTAATCTTGATCGAGGGTTTAGGCAAAATTGACAGGAATTTAATATATCCGTAAACATGAAAAACGATCAAAACGATTAAGAGTTGAGAATATCGAAACTTTAGAAATTATTGAAAAGAAACCAGTCAATTCACAAAGATAACTAACAATCAAATTGGCATCGAGTTTACCAACATTGAAACCTTACGACATTATTGCCAAAACACCAGTCGCTTGGGAAAGATAACTAACAATCAAATGGCATCCAATTAATTTTCACCGAAACTTTAGAAAATCATCAAAAAAAGAAAACTCAAAAATTCCATTACCATCAAGAGCACTTAATTATCATGGCATTGTAGCTGGTCAAGAAGCACCTCAATCGTAAATTAGAAAAAAAGGGAAAGTTAATCGTATTTCTGCCTCGAAATCTGCGGTATTCGCGCAAATCAGCCCCGAGACGAGCACAAAAATGAAGGAAAAAAGAACCTGAACGATGGCCTAACGATGCGTCGTCGGAAGACAGATGCGAACCATTGCATTGTTTAGCGGAAAATATCGGAGAAATTTTCTGTTGTTAGCAGAGAATTTGTGGCATCAGCAGAGGCCTGTAATTTGAAAATGATCGGGAGAGTGGGGTAAATTCGCAAATTACAGGAAATTTTGTGAAAATGTTCATATTTCAAAGTTTCTGGGAAAAGGAAATAAGAAGCTTTGTTTATTTATTTAACAAGATGGACTACAATATGCACTTTATGTGCGGTAAGTATGTCAAATAATGAACAACTGGCAAAATGCGCAAATCTAGCAATTTTTGCTGAATCTATTTATTATAAGATTCTCCGTTCTTAGCAGAGAATTTACAGCAGAAGCTTTGGCCTGGAAACTGAAATTGATCAGATTAGGGAAGTTTTACAGATCAGGCGGTGGTGCACGAAAGTATCGTATTCTATAAAGTAACTGAGAATTTGGCTTACTTACGCAACTAGTAAGCCAACAAAATAGTGTATAGAAAATAGTGTATGCATGATCATGTATGCTGTATTTTTAAAAATTATAAGCAGTCAATGGTAAAGAGAAACTTGGCAATTTGCAAAATATATGCATCAGCCGAATTTTCACTTGATAGCAATGAATCTACTAAATCTCCATTTAGCCTCGTTATTGTAAAATGATCCCCGGAGATATGTATATCCGGAAATGACGCGAGCAGGAATGCAAATGCTCAGTTTAAACATTTCCTACTACAGAGCTTAAATGAATATTCCTTTATTTTCCAGGCTACAGGCAGCAAATGGTACAAATAATAAATAAAAATTTCTAGTTCAGATATGTTATGGAGACTACAACGATGCTTATTTTCTCAGATTTTATGTCAAAAAGCAAATACTCGTTTTTTTTTTATTCATGTAGTTTTTTATTTAATTCTTTTTTAAAAGGCTATTACAGCAAGGAAGATCGTGTGGACGCTAAAATATGAAAATTGCGATAATGGAAACAGACTGCATGATGGTACAAATAATAAATAAAAATTTCTAGTTCAGATATGTTATGGAGACTACAACGATGCTTTAAAAGAGTCTAAAATACAGTTTTTCGTTTATGAGCAAAAAAAAATAAGTACATCAAAAAATAAATTAAGAAAAAATTTTCCGATAATGTCGTTCCTTCTAGCACACCTGCGATTTTATACTTTTAACGCTATTACCTTTGTCTGACGTATTTGAAAACTACATCAGATAAAACTAAAACGCCTCGTAGCGTAAGACCTTCACCCGCTGTGGGAGCAAATTTTATCGCCAGATACTCCTAGTTTTTTTTTTTTTTTTTTGCGTGGGACACATCGAGGTCAGCCCACCAGACTCCTTGCAAAAAATCATGAACATAGCTCAACTCTCTCTACCTGTTTTTGGGTGGAGAGCAAATTTCTTCGCCGTCATGTTTTATACCCAGATAACCCTAATATTTTGCCCTAGGTTGCATCGAGGGCAACCCATCAAACTCCTTGCAAAAAATTATGAACATTGCTCAACTCCTCCGACCACTTATTGGGTGGACAGACAAATATATATATATATAAATCTTCAACGAAAATATTATGACCTCTCTCACTTTGTTCGCGGGTGATAAAAAAAACTTTCGCTGCTCGTTTATGTAATACAGTCATAACGCCTCGACGTCTTTGACGAGGAATAGTCTATAGAGTTAGTGAAAACTATCAGTGGCGCTCCCCACTATGAAGTAAAAGAAGCAAATAATAAGCAAAAAATCTTATTTTATTTACTCATTTACTCATATTTTGCACGTCGCAAGCTTTGAACAAATAAAGTTTTGATGCAGGAAGTATATTATAAGCAGCATCCTTGATACTGCCCAGAGGTACTTCCAACGTTTTCACTACTTAGGTGTTGAATTTGGCATAGCAAACCATGAATTTTCTTTGGAGGAGGCTTTTTAAGTTTAGACACCAGCTTCACTCCCACCTACTTTTCAAACACAGGTTTTCGTCAAAGCGTTACACGAACGATGTATGCATTTTCAATATAGGGAGATAATCGAAAATTTCTTATTTTTAGTGGAGAATTTGCTACTTCGCCAGATACATACAATCACAGCTGAAAAGTTAATTGCACCACATTTCTTTGCAAATAATGAAGAAGAAACTTATAAAATAGGTACATTTTTCTTTTCATCATGATAAGGATTATTATGTTACACAATAAGTACATTTTTATGACTCGTACCTCTGAATGCCTTGTGAACCCTTTGCCGTCTACATTAGACTTCACGTTTCAGAGGAACAGTACTTATTGAACGTCGATCCTGAAATCTGCAACACCGGTGAAAGGTTCATAACGTTAACCCACTCTGAAAAATATGGAAAAAAAAATAGAACTATAAAACAAATTAACTGTTGCTGCGCACTGTCTAGGGTATGAGCACACCCGGTCGAACCGCTTTGGTGAAAGGTATTAAGATATTTATTTTTTATAGTATTTTTAATTACCTATTTAATTTCCACCGGCGTACCTTCCATTATCGATGCATCAGAAACAGGCTTCAACCATGCAGGCTCTGCCACATTATGAAAGCAAAACCAAAATCAGAGGGAATTGATTTCCTCTATCAATATTGGCCAGATATTGGATATACATTGGCAACGATCGGCAACCGCTGGCCAGTGTCTATACCATTCCAAGTGGAACCAATACCGGTCATTCCAAGTTTCGGGAATGGCAGCGCTAAAGCCTGCATTGGTGACCACACCGTTCCTGTGAAGCAGTCGAGTCTTTTGCAAAAATTCATGCAGCAGTTAAGGCGTCAGCGATTTGAACAGATTTTAAGGGATAAGCTAATCATATTAGCTTCAGTTCGTTAGGACTATCAGACAAAAACAATCATCGATCGCTACTCTCTGCATCGAGTTTGAGGCGATAGAATACGACTAATTTTGAAACAGTCACAAATTCAGTCCTACAATTCAGAGGCCGCACCCTCAAACACCATATAGAATTACATTTACCGTAACTGTACAGTTGCACCCCCAAATGCAAAGACATAATGACTCAAGTTTTACCATAATTTCTGAAAATCGCTAGAAAGAAGTAATGAAAACAGAACTGTAGTATCGGTACTTCTGCGCAGTACTGTACAGTATACAGTACCGTAATTTTGCGAGACGTTTGAGTATCCGACCCCAGGATAATAATGGGACAAGGTCAAGTTGTTAAAGGTGCAACGCTTTTCTTTTCTATAGCAAGTTCAAAAACACAAGCAAGGATAGTGAAAGGGATCATCGTAAGTTCTGGGCCTTCTTCTCAAATGACCGAGTACGCCATGCTGAATTTCTACTAAAAGGCTTCTACGCAGCCATTAGGTGCGTTCGATTGACTGGTGAAATTAAGCTTTCGAAGCTTTGACTTGGCTGAGATGCCTTAACTTCGGCGCGTGGATTCAAGTTGCAGGCGTTGATCCTCTACCGGTTACGTGTGAGACTTTCAGGGACTCGGTCTTACATAGTAAAATGCAGTTTTCAGTTGGCTCACCATACCCGGGCTGCTTCTTCGCTTAGATCGACTTTGGGCTATCCAATCGAGAGAGCTCTTGATCTCATTTGTACTAACATGAAGGAGAGGCTAGCAAATGGACCGATGAGGTTACAGCTGAGAGAATTGTCATACAAAATTAAATGCCCAGATCAATGTGCGTTTTTCTACATCATTACATACTCACTATCATTCCCTATAGAAGCTATGATTCAACGGACCCCCATTTGCTCTTAGTGATACTGTTAAAAAATAACAAATAAATAAATTTTACTTTTTTCTTCATTGATCTTCTACTTAAATTACGCTCGGTGACTTTGCGGCATAGACAAAGTGGTAATGGGAATAAAGTGGTAATGGGAATAAAGTAAAATTCAGAATCCATGAGACTGCAACCAGCTACTTCTGACGTTTTCATTGAACAGATATAAAATTTGGCGAGGCGATAAATACATTCAAATTGAGACTTCCATACTTTAAAAAAAAAATCCCATCTGACCGAATTTTCGCCCACGTGTCATCAGAGCGTGGCAGCGCAAAACGTAAATAATAAAAATATCTATCGAGAAATAATTATATGCAGAAAGTGAATTACCCTTTAATGTAAATACTTCACATACATACTTCTATTTATCGAAGCCTGCTTTATTTCTTCCATCCAGCAAAATCTGTCCCATAGGACTGGGGGGACCGGACTCTGTATGTTTTATACGGTGTACAACAATGAGAGACGTTGGTCCATTCAATGTCTTTAGGAGAATTACACGTGCTTCGATTGATGCGCACTCGTTCATTTCGGAGAATGCTAGATGCGAACTCGTCAGTTCAGTCGGTGGTTCGTGCCCTGGTCTGTTTCAGTTTGGAATTCGTTGCCGGCATCTGCTTTTTTGGTCGTGTCGGCCTGCAGGCGTTTAAGTCAGCTGTTAATTGCTTTCTGCTGGATTTTATTTGACTGTGTTTCGGGCTTCCCGGCGTTGCATGCTTCATTTGGGTTGTACTACCTGTCCGTGGTGGCCCGAGCGGGATGTTTTATTAAAGAAAAGTCACAGTGCGTGTCCCGGATACAGGTCGCATATGTCCGCCACCTGAGAAGAAATTTATACATACTCTTATTCTGCTAAGAACTTTAAATTCAACGTTGCTTTATATCACAAATTTAATTGTCCTTTCACAAACCCAATTAACCTGTCTTCATTTTGTACATATAAATAACAAAAAAGGCATGACAAGTCATTGGCCTCCGTAACAGAAGATCCGTCTAGTGATTCCATCAGCCTTGGCAGGCCAAACTTGACAAACTCCAAGTCAAACTTCTCAAGTGGTCTTGGCTGCAATATTAGAACTTGAGCTATTGTGCCAAGTTTGTGCCGGGAAGTGGCGGGGACGAGTTTGTGTTATTGGTACAACATCCGACGGACGTGTCGGTACCAAGGGTCCAGTTTAAGTGACCGGTACAACGTCTGCCTGACCTGTCGGTACCAGCTGACCAGTTTACGTTCTTGGGAAACAGGTGTGTCTGTTGTAAGTGGCCGGAAAACAAATTGTCTTTTTAATAACAACAATAAAATCATCAATAATTTAATAAACTCAAATGCCTTTGGCCGCGAAGGTACAGTGCAAATGCCACGTGGAATCACCTAGTGTGCAGCAGCTTAACTACTTCCAATTTCTAGAGACGGCTGCACCAGCGGTGCTAACTTTGGTACCTAGCAACAGTACTAATCAACAAGCCTGGCTTAGGATATCTTCCACCTAAGTTTAATATTTCCTCCAACTTTAAAGGGAGTTATAGAATAATTCTCGAGTCGTCCAGCGCTTACAGGACTAAGAACTTCCGTAATCGGCCAAAGTTCTCCGCCGCCGTCGCTGAAGAACTTTGCTCAAACAATTAGCTGGTGGAACTGGTGAGGCTTTCGAATAAGTACCCACTGGGAAGTTCCTAGAGTTAGATATAGGAGAAAATATAGGAGGTTAATCACGCAGTAAAGCTGCAAGGATGAGAGCTAAAGTCCATCCGGACACCTACAGCCCGCTAGAGCAGACCAGTACACACAAATGCAGAAACACAGAGTCCTGAAATTATGAGGCCAAATGTGATGTACGGTTAAAAAAAAAAGAGTAAAAAAGAGTGCGTCTGGACACACACCTATACCTATTTCGATACGTACCTACTATAATCCAGCGAAAGAAATGCGCAAACACTCACACAGAGACGCACACATACGCACGCGTTCTGTTCTTAACAAGTCTTGCTATGTGACCCACCGGCGGGCTAAACATAGCCACGCTTCCGTTTATTACACAGCAGGTTGAAATGAAGTATGACGTATTCACTGTGCCTCGTGTCTAAGAATTCTTTTAAACAATAACAGCCACCTGTGAACAGCAACAGTTCAAGCGTTGCGAGATATGCCTAACCCTATTCACACCAGGCTGTGTATTTTGCTGCAAGGGTTCTGTCTTTGTCCTATAGTATTCCTGCGGGAAGTAAGCCTTTGTAGGAAGGCAGCACAGTTTGGTGCGGATAGGGTTAAGGGCAAGAACTTGCCAACAACTTCAGTTGTGAAAAGAATCATTGAGTGCCGTGCAACATAAATCTATAGACTTTAGACAGTACCAATTAATCAAGCAGGCCGCACACCAAGTCAAAAGGTTTCGATCAATTAATCAAGCAGGCAGCGCAACAAGTCAAAAAGTTTCGATCAATTAATCAAGCAGGCAGCACAACAAGTCAAAAGGTTTCGATCAATTTTGACATGCTGTATGGACAAAAATCAAATCGACCACTTACATATATATGAGACCTCAAAACTTTTCATTTTGTAAAGGCAAAAGTAAACATTTACTTTTGCCTTTACAAAATGAAAACGCACGTATATTTGCACTACCAGCCATGCATGGTGGATGCATGCCTCCATAACAGAACCATGACCATTATAACAAACACTGAAAAGATGTCAATGCAAATTATACGTCCCTTTTTTATGACGGCCGGTCGATCGAGCATACTAACTTGAGAACTATTCAACGAGTATCAATCGTGCTATACAGGCATGATTTGACAAATTATTGCAATGAATAAGAGTGTCTGCAACGAATCGACGAGATTCGCCGTAACCCTATCACAAAATCCAAGGTATTTATCCGATATCTGTTCCGAGCGGCGACAACTAATTTTAGGTTTATCGCCAAACAATTTCCAGTCAGTCTAAAGGATTACATCGACAAATTCAGTAAGTGTCGACCAAGATGTGTTGTCATCGACAATATTGAGGTCTTGTCTATAAAATATCAATAATCTCACTGACATCAACCTGCACAATCGTCCCTTAGCTCGCTCCAATTTCACTCATTTTGTACCTCATATCAGAAGCTGGCGCACACACGCACTTACTCACCGCTGTTCTGTCAATAATTTGATTGCATCCATTAGGTTATGAATGCCAGGGCCGCCACTGAGGGTAGGGAAAAATGAGAAATTTGTTGAAGTGGGAATTGCGGGAATTAAAGGCGAGTCATTGGGGCAATAATGCTGAGTAAAAGTGGTCATGGATGAGGCAGAAAAGCTGGAACTAGAAAATAAGAGAAGTAGGTAAGGATACGATGTATAAGTTGCTATAGACGAGGATAAGAGACTTGAAGCAATATAACAAACTCGAGAGACATGAGAAAATAGATAAGCAAGTGTTGGCACAGAAGAACCCAAGTGCGACATAGAGATGAGTAAAAGACCCAAAAACCCAGATCTCGACGATCTCGAGGTAGGAGTCGTAAAAATTTGGATTAGAGACATTCTACCATATATATGTATAGAGGAATCACGAGAGACTGCTATAAAGAGACTATAAAAACAGACTGGCATAAAGAAACTGGGCAAAGAGACTGTCACAAAGAGACTAACACAAAGAAACGGGAAAAAGAGACTGGCACAAATTGGCATAAGGAGACTGGCACAAGAAACTGGCAGAAGAGCTGGTGCAAGAGAGAGTTCTTTTTTGGGTTTCCAATTCTGAAATCCGGTATGACTTATCTAGTCCCTTTTTCAAGAATCACGGGTTGTATCTTGCATCCCTTCAAAGTTAGTTTTCCAGAACGCCCGCTGGGATCATTTGATGACGTTTCATGAAATGCTATTCCTTCGAGAACGTCAAAAACAAATATCTCAAAACAAACTAAGTGCTAGCCAAATTCCAATTGCACTTCTAAGAGCAGCGTCCGATTGTGAGTCAGCAGCACTTCTTAAATCCAAAGCCTTGTATTTTTTTATTTATTCATTCATTTATTTTTTGTCCAGCGTTACTGCCAAGAGCTAATCCTTCGGTCTCAGCAGGCTGCGTTTACAGCCGCCAGAGACGCCGAGGTTTACGCCACAATGGCGGACTTTTACCGCCAGGTTACGATATGCAATGACACTTTACGGCCACCGCGCCTTCTTAACGGCTGACATGTCACGCCTGACACCCGTGACTGCCTGTACAAATGACTAACGCGTAACACAAACACAGTGTGCTTTTGTTTAATAAGTAGGGTATGTTTGGGGTTGTTCTTTAATTTATGCTTGCTATGAACATCGCAATTTATGACTGTTTCACAACGGTATCGTTTTGAAAACAGGCGAGATAATTCGTAACACCTCCCACCTTGCTTTTGCTACGTATACATTGTACGGGTAGCCCCCGATATACCTAGCCTCCTCATGCTTCCGTTCGCTCTCGTGTTTATGAAGTATTATTATGTAGGTTCAAATAAGTTACTTACCGATATTCGACATGCATATGTATCCTTAATTCAAGAGTAAATATGCCGAGTACCAGGAAGTAAAATAGTTCGAGCACCTAAACAGTAGATATCCTTAAACATGGAGATCAGTATCGAAACTGCCAGCAAGTGATGTGCTTGCAACCGACAAATAGCTTCCTTGTGTTTAATAAGTGAAGGGTATTTCTGGTTACTCTTTGAACTATGTTGAAGTATCCGTTATAGTCGTATTTCATAGTCAGCATTTGGAATAGACTCCCTTCCGACACTGTAAGTGCGAAGTCAGTAAACGCGTTCAAAAATCGTCTTGACATACAATTGGAAAGCCATCCTCTATAGCTAAGAACTCCTCCTCCAGGAATCGCAAACTCTTAACGGCCAAAGCTTCCTAGGCCACCTTTAGCCGTTTTCTTTTCTCTCTCGCTCCAACTACACAGCTTGACATCTCTAAGCTCAGCATATCAGTGGCTCTTGATCGTGCATCCATGATCATTTCCTTGGCTGGGATTCTTCCCCTTTTTTTTTCTTTTATTCTCTGTTCTCCAGTCCTCTATATCCCACTAACATAATGGCAATAGCTCATAGAGAGCCGGGGCGTAGGTTCCGGTGTCTCTTCGAGAAGTGGCCTGTTGGTTCGTCTACTGCCGCAAATGTAATCTAATAAAAAGTGTCACTGAATATTTCGCGTAGCATATTGGTGGCTACAAAACGGATTGTTACTGCCGCACATGCCAACCTGTACTTAACTGTAGTACATTTTTTTAGTGTCTGCTTTTCATGGAGCATTAAGAGCGTCGTCGATGAAGGAAAGCCCAGTCGGCTTAACTGATCCGAACATGAGACAAGCGAGCTAACGTCGACTCGATGAATTGCGTTTAGGTGTTAACCCTTAATTGACTGTTTTGAAACTTCTGAGGATCCTGTCTTGCTCTGTATAGTCGAGTTTTCAAATATAATCGAGTTGCGTTCAAAACCTTCAACCAGACTACAAATAGCGAAACCTACGATCTCGACAGAAGATTCAACAAGTTAAGCCTTATACGGTAGTCCTAGCTGAACTGGAACCTGACGAGCCAGTCAATTCGATGATAGTTTAGATTATTAAGTTCAGGTTCTGCTGTATCGTTCTTTTACACGAAAATAACAGTAGAAAGATTCCTGGTAGCAAAGCAATACAGCCTGAGTAAGACAGGGTCAAGAATAGTCAGTTAACTCACTACAGCTTTGGTATCAACATCACTGCTTAGGCGGTAAAAGGAATTAATTCGTCGCTGCTCTAGCTACACTAAATTTATACTCCCAGAATATTATAATTTATGGAAAATTAGTAAAACAAGAAAGAACAGTAACGCTGAAAATATAAAATTATAAAATTTACTACCGTACATATTTTGATTTGTGGCTTTCAAAACAAGGGTTTGCTTTCGTACAGTACGGGTGTGATGTGACCAACAGCAGCACCACAGCAGCTGTAACGTGACCCCCCTGGTGCCCCCCGAGCTCTCGCCGCGGCCTCAAGTGGGTGCCATTTTTTTGCAAATTGCTGCACCGAATTGCATTATGCTGCTCGGGACACCCGTCTATTGGAAATAATACGTGGATCATCAGTACCAATGCGTGCCATTGGTACTATAGTGTCTATAGTTGATGTTGATTCGATTGACACTAATATCTTTCATTGGTACCTAGGGGGATACAGTCTATAGCACTTGAATTGTTGCTTAGCTTGGTACTGATGTGTACCATAGGTACCGACGTCTGCCATTGATACTGATGCGTACCATTGGTACTGGTGCCTGGTATTGGTACCAATGGCTAGCATTGGTCGTATTCCCTACAAAAAATGGCCTCTTGGGAAACCTCCTACCATACATCAGTGCTTTCTATTGGTTGTAATGCACACTATTGGTGCTACTGCCCACCACTGCTGCTGCCGTGGTGACAGTTGAAGTACTGTACTCAAAGTGAAAGAATACATCACTACAAACCTTCTCAAGGTGTGTATATCGTGCTTCAGTGAGAATAGTACCAGTAGTAGTGATGCAGAGCACTTTCTCAGTGATTATCTATAGTACTAGTACGTTATTGTCCCTCATATTCGTGCAAATATTCTGTTTGTATTTCAGGTACAATACTTTTACATTACTTTACATATAACGGAAGACACAGATGAAAATCAATTAAAAAAACTATTTGACTCCCTCTTTCCCGTCTAGAGATGAGCAATTAGTACATCGCATCATTCCCGGAAATCAAGAAAAAACTCTTCAGTGCCATCATTAAGTTGTGGAAGGGTATTACTCATATAGGGTGCTGGCTTCTAAGACAGTCTTCGTCAAATTTTGCAAGATAGCATTAGTTCGCGTCTTGATAAGCTAGAGAAAAAACTTGCAAAGCCATCGCGATGGTTTGATCGCCTGGTAAATTCATCGATGCATATGGAATGGAAAGAATCCAACGCAGAGAAACAAAATTAACACCTCACCTGCGAAACGCCATACAAGCGTCGCCTACACAAGGTCGGACTGATTTCTCTCGAGCAAAGACGACTCATGAGGCAACTCATATAAATATGGAAGTGCCCGAATGTCGTCAGTTACATGCCTACTACGCAACTTTTGACAGGGACGTTGACTATCACCTTCGAAACAGCGGCTTTAAGCTCAGTCATGCACAAAGATCAAAGAACTAGTCTTAGCCAGCAGTTTTCCCCGTACTTCATGGTGAAAATTTAGAATGGACACTCCTCCAAAGTTGTCGGTGCAGAGACAGTCAATGCGTTGAAAAATTGCATTGACAAACACTGGGAGCAATACCTCCCATGTCTACAAACTCCTCCTCCAAGACTCACTAACTCTCAGTAGTTAGATCCTTAGATGCCTCGGTAAGCCATCAACTCTCATGCCTCTTGAAGTCTACGGCAATAGCTCGTGGAGGGCCGGAGCTTGAGTACCGGCTGATCTCTGAGAATGGACATGTTAGTCCTCCTACTGCCAGCTATCTAAATGTAATCGTTGTGTAAATTTATTGCATGGTAAATTACAATGTTGAAGCCAAGAACCAATTGAAACTGGAGCTTTGTCATCATAAAGGGAAAAATTTTCGTTTGTGTAAAGGTTGACGAATAAAAAAATAACTAATGATTTTGAACTTTCTCGGCCGTTGTCATATGAAAACTTTAAAAGTTTCAGGTGCGGCTCTAACATTGACCTAAAACAATCTGAATCAATTTTTATCAAGAAAAAATTATTTTTCTCATGAAATGTCAAATTCTGTGGATTTATTTATGTAAAAATGATAATGATTGTATTTAATAATTTAATTTGGTCTTTTATTTACAATGCTGTATGATATAGCTTCATTCTCCTTTTCAAATTTGTCTTGAAAATGAATTCTACTGAATGCGAAGCTCAACTAATCTCTGTATGATTGACTACGGAGATTATGTAGAAAATAAATTGTGCTGCACCGCTTGTTTTGCTGTTTTTACAATTGTGAAGTTTTTATTTGCACCTACGTTGCGCCCCTGCATGTTGGCCTCCAGTAATACCTGCGTTGCGCCCCTGCATGTTGGCCTCCAGTAATACCTGCGTTGCGCCCCTGCATGTTGGCCTCCAGTAATACCTAGGACAAAAATATTTACAACCAGAAACAGTGACTCCGTTTGTGCTCAAGCACGTGAAAATAGAGGAAAACATACACTATTAATTGTGCATCGATGTCGCTGCTCTTTTTTCGAAAACGAAATATATAGACAAAATCTAGCAATCCTTTTCATGGAATTGAACACGTGCATTCCCTGTTGAAATAATTTACATTTGACCAGAGACTTCGTTGCATGAAATGCAACACTGTCAGAACATTTTACAGCAATGCAAGAAGACGACTCTGTTCACAATATCATCTCTGTCACCGGAGTTAGGCGCCACAATTCTCCTTTCATCTAAACTTTCGAGAAAGTCTCGAGCAAAAGTCCGGCCGAGGAAGAGAAGATCTTCCAAGTCAAACTTGCACATTCAAGTTACAACTGGGAAAATACACAACTGAAGTTCATCATGACACGATTGGGCTGAGTTCGGAAGGTACAGTTTGATAGGTAAAGAAAGCGTCTTAAAGTTATTTATTTATTGAGATTACTTACCTCTGTGCTCTCTTTCTATCTCTAGTAACTCACAATTTTCTTTTTTTTTTCACCCTATTTGTATCAGGCTATGATCATTCGCTACAGAAAATTTTTCAACCGTAGGAATACAATAGAAAAAAGTATCCTTGAAGCAAAATAACACAGCCTGGTGTGATTCAAAACAACATAATAATAACTGTCGTGTGTTTACTTGTTAATTTCTTTACATATTTATATGTATACTATATGGCACTTGACTGTCCACTCCTCGCCAGTGAGGCTGACGGTAAATTAATAAAACATCGATAGCATCTTCTCTACTCAACGTAGCGACCTAAAATAAAAAAAAAAAAAACATACCGTACTAGGAGACGCAAGGAATGCCTCTATTGGAAAGAAACACACGTACATAAGCACTGGCCAATGGTAAACTGCAGATTTCATTTTAGCCAATTGTAGGTTATTTTGGTGTCCTACATAAGACTCCATTATCATCGTTCACTGTTGATATCAAGCTACGAATTTATGTTTCTCGCTACTTAAACACATTTCTTGCATGGCCGAGAACAGTTTACTTTTTGTATGAGGTCGATCTGCTGACTGGAAATGATTTTATAGAAGTTTAATCAATTTACAATCAACCTCACTTGCAAATTTGAGTAGGCAGTCAAGTATTGTGTGGTCTTGGTTTATGTAGGCATTTGTATGTTTCGTGCCACGCTCTTAGCAAAATAGATTGGCAAAAAAATAGGTCAGGTTGCAAATTTTGTAATAAAGTTGCGTTTTCATGGTGATCGATGACCAGGTTGCAGAAGATGGAGAAAGTGGGATCCTTATTCCTTTATATGAATGCACTTATTACTTGAAACAGTTCTTGAAATCGAAACAAAGATATTTGCAGATTCTCTTAGCGTTGCCATGAAGTCTGAATTTTTATAATTTTCGCCATACCTTTAAACATATGTTTGCTCTCAGTTCACCACGGAAATTCAGTTGCTGATCAGCGAAACACAAACAAAGCGATGATTTTTCACGGGGAAGTAGACACTATTTATTTTTTCTATCCATGCTGTCTTTCTTTGACGGAGCAGTTTTCGCTTCAACAGAAAACTTAGATGTACTGAATGCTTATCCTTCTATAGGTAGGATGCGCGGAAGGGAATTTAATTGCATTCAGTAATGCTTTGTTGTTTGCTAATGTAAAATATTTAGAGCACTTATTTCTTATGATCATTTCAGTCGGCCGTTACAGCGTATCCACCAGAAGCATATTAGTGACGACAGCATTTTAAATGAAGACGGGGTTTTCACATATTCCTCGCAGTGATTTTTGACACCGCGGGCACTCTAGAAGGGTTACTAAAAATGGCAACCTTGAACTCGTTCCATTTCTCCTTAAATTTCTAAGGTCTACTTGTTATGAATATAGGATAGCGATGAGCCTTGGAATTGTTACTTAATAACAAATTTACCATGTGGATCGTTTTTCAACACAGGATGACAATCAGCTTTGGATCCGTTTATTTCTGTATATGAATATACTCTAGGGCTTTCCTCAGAACTAAGCGACGGTTGGCGACATAGCCTCTCATTTCCGTGTAACCTGTTGGTGAGCAATCATTTAAGTAGTGAGCGAAGAGCTCAGTTTGCGTCTCTAAACAAATTACGGTGCAAGTAAAGTAGGTACGACCCGTGTGGTCTACCTGAGACTATGCACAGAATTACAAAAGTTGCTTGCAATCTGCGAGAGCCAAGCGAATAATCTTTGTATTGAGTATAATACGGTAAAAACAGTGTGCATGGATACTCGCCCTAGGGGCAGAAACCTGCCTGGTCATAAACTTTCTGTTTTGAATTGTGTGGAGCTCACGTACGTAAACATCTTCTATTACCTGGGTCACAAAATCACTGATGATATTCGTGATAACCAGGATATAGAGAAAGAAACGCGGAAGCTCCATGGAGCTGGTAACACCGTTAATTAGAAAATTCAGTCACTGCTCCGAAGAAGTGGAATGTCAATTATTCCGAACCTATTGTTACCCCCTGTACTGTACCTCACTTTGGTGTAACTTCAATAAGAAATCCATTGAGCGCTTGCGTGTTGCTTACAACGACATAATCCGCACATTAATGAGAGTGCCTAGGTCTAATAGTGCAAGTTTAACATTTGCTCAGAAGTACACTGATTATCTCAGTCAGAACCAAAAAATGCGCTTGAGCCTAAAATACAAGATTGAAAGCTCTAAAAACTCATTAATAAAAGTCATCCGCAATGGCCATGGCTACAAACGATCTAATACGTATCTACGATGGCAGCGCATATACTGTTGCCTGACGGAGGCCAAGCAATGGGGCGTAATGATGTCTAGAATATGTAAGTCCACCATGACAAGTCCTTTATTTGTAACCGAGAAATAAGATACATCTTCTTGTGTACCATGTAACATTTCAGCATTGTAATGTCTCCATGAGTATTAAATATATCCTATTCTAACCTCTCCTTACCAAACCAAAACTAGCCTATTCTCACTTTACAAAAGCGAACCTATTCTAACTTAACCAAAACTAACATATAACCTAACATAACCAAAACTAACCTATAACCTAACCTAACCAAAACTAACTTCTAACATAACCTAACCTAACCTCACCTAGCAGTTTCTGTAAATTAAAAGATGCTTCTATACACTGAAAAGTGTTGAGACTAGAACTCTTTTCTCAGTAATGTGTGCTAAGTGTGTTCGTGCATTTGAATATCATTAAAAAACTTCACCCTGTTTATTTGCCAATTTTTGTTTCCCTATATATAACTATGGCAGGCAGCATACCATACCATGCAACACCAAATTTACATTTTTATATGCAGGATGACAATTAACCTTATCGGCAATAGCACAATTTAATGCTGTCAACAGCTGCAAAAGATTCATTCAACGGCATTGTAAAAGAGTATATGGTTATATCGTATTCATCAGCACTGCAGCAGTAACAGCAGCATAATTTATTCGGCAGTAATTATTTGTGGTAGTAAAACTAATTCACTATTGCTTGGAGAACGAGTGGAATACGCTGCAGAAGATTTATGGCTTTATTAATAACATTGACAAGTTAGACGGTGAAGGAACTTGGATAACAATTTTATATTGCAAAATTAAGAGCGCATGAAACAGGTGTAAAGCTGTTGTGTTAAAAGTTAACGAAGATAGTTAAACATGATTAATAATAACTAGCTATTTAATTGTGACACACGAAAGTGAATTATAACCATGCTTTTAATTAAAAGAGGTTTAATTAGAAACTTATTCAAACGCTAAAATGCTGTTTAGTTTTAGGACTTCGATGAGAAGCGAATATTTAGGCTATGGAGCTGTTTCATGCAAAATATTTTACTATAAATGCATATGAAACGATTCTACAGAACTATCTGAAGCTCATTCTTATTTTGCAAGAATACTACTTACACTACTGTTGAACTGATCATTATAGTATTTAAGCTTTTGTATGAGAAAGCAGCAAAATAAATAATGAGTAATTTTCCTGTTATATTATAAATTGTTCTATCGGTATGTCTCATTTACACGTGAAAGAATACTTACAAAGTTTTTCCATGCTATCTTGGACTTTTTACATACATTGTACTAATTGCTCAGTATCCCTTAGTTAAAATTTTCGTAATATATATTACTAGAGTCAGACGGATTGTTCATGCCAAGTTTTACGCAAAGCGTGTAGTTTATAAACTTATTCATGATGTATGTTTCTGTAAATTAAAGATGCTTCTATACAGTGAAAAGTTTTGAGACTAGAACTCTTTTCTCAGTGATGTGTGCTAAATGTGTTCGGACATATGAATATCATTTAAAAACTGTACCTTGTTTATTTACCAGTTTTTGTTTCCCTATAATTAACTGTATTGTTTTGATCTCGAAAGTTCAAAAGCTGACTTGCGTGAAAAGTGATCGAGATCGAACGGCTTAGCCGATTTTCTTAGCACCAGATACAAAATGTGCATGAGGTTTAACGTCTAATATTCGATCCCAACTGGCAGTAAATGTATATTTATATATGAAGATATTAAATTTAGGCTTATTTTTTCATCATTAATCTATTTGTTTGTCAATTTATTTTTATGCTATACAAATCAATAATAAAATCAATACAAAATCCTGAATGGAATAAATACTGAACTGTAGATTTAGAAATTCACATCCTTGCAGCTGCCACCCTGACGTATACGTTACTAGGGGAGCGCCGAACATGGTCAGCACGATGTTGCAGACGCGCTTACACGTGCCAATTAGAGAACTTCTTCTTGTATGAGCGCAAGGGTACCCCAGCAAATGGTTCTGCCCCTATTTCATACAGATATGAGACTGAACTAGCTGCTACTGCGCGTGCATAAAATATCCATGGGTAGAATGATAAATTTTCGAAAGTAATGTCAAATTGTAAGCCCATTGTAGATGGATACAGTATATAGATACATAAGATAGGTACCTCCCCAGTGAGTGAAGGCTTTTAATTATTAATGCGATTGTAATTTGTATTAAAAAACGAGTCCTCGGCGGAGCAAAATTGGAGTGAGACGCACGCAAACAATGCAGCTGAAAAGCTAGCCATGAGCTCTACACAATTAATCGTACAAAAATCAAAAATGTAGCAACATTTTCGAAAGTTATTGTGACATTTACGCAGATGGACCACATACGCAAAATATGATGCAGAACTACTATCATCATGAGGAACGATTTAGATGTAGTGATTGCAAAAGTTTTGGGCACTTGTAGATTCATTGACTTGTGGAAGATAGTGTACTTTTTCAATTAGAAATTATTTCTTTAAAAAGTTAAGCAAAGATAGGCAATCTTAGATGTGATTCTACTGTATATTATTCAGTGGATAAAGAAGCAAAAGAGCTTGAGATAATCAAATCTGGTGAGCTTAATAATACAGTTCTACACTGTTAATGTCTCAGGGTTCGACATGGTTGATGGTCTGCGATAAGAAAGCTTACTCTCTCCGATTCTGTTCAACATCTCCACTGACTGTGTCTACACCCAGCTGAGATAGGGTGACATATTAGTGGTAAAGCTGTAAATGCCCTCAGTTATTATGACGACATGCTTCTAGCCTCTTCCAGTTTCATGCAGTTGGTTACAGCAATTGCTCGCAATCTGCGAGAGCATAGCTACCAAACTAAGTATTGAGTACAATACAGTGAAAACATTTTGCATCTTTTTTGTGCCTAAGAAAAGTATCGTGCCCGCTCACGCACACACACACACTGAAAACAATCAACGTTTGTTATCATGCGCAGAGTGAACGCTTTGCTCATTCAGTTTGCAGTTACTCACAGTCAGCAAAGTGGAACTGGTTATGCTTAGAATTTGTTACGGTTTACCAGTAACCGCTCAAATGAGTAATGTACAGTTGTGACAGCTTGAAGTAACCTGGGGCGTTAAACGTCACAAAGTAGCTTTCACCAAACTGTTGAGTACGTAACTATCAACATCAGCGTATGTTGAATTGGGAACGCCGCGCGCTATTAGTACATCAGATATAACGATTGGACGTCCCACCCACTGATAGTCCTCAGCGTAGGTCGGGGTTGTTTAATGTAGGTTACGATATAGATTCAAATTATTAGTTCCTGGTATTCGATGGAGGTACCTTGGACGCATTCCGTTAGCACCATTGCTAACTTGCTGGAGGCGTACTAGACTCGCTTGGATACACCTTATCTGACTTAGTTCATTAAATATACATGAATTAAACATTGTCTTTGCAAAGTGAATCATTATTTCAAGTTGCTTTTCTTTCCTATTCAATTATCCGCGAATCCTTAAAAAATTATGCAGTAGTTCCTGAACCATCTCCATTTTTTTCAACACCGTAAGGCTATAACGGCGTAACCCCTCAAGTTATATATGAAAAATTCTGGTCTTTTGTTTAGACCACCTTGCTCTTGCACTGGTGTGAGACTCATAACGGACTTACTGTATATCCAACATGAGCAATATTATGGATCTTCCCATATCTGAACGAGGTAGGCTCATTTTAATTTTCCTAACGTGGGCAACGAATGGAAACTCTCCCGCGAGTACCAAATACGCTACCTTACTATATTCCTCTATATCCTAGCATTTTATTCAAATTTCTGATGATGGGAATCTGATCTTTCCCGAAACGTCAAGATTTTTATCAAATTTGTCGACTATCGTATATTTGTTTTATAATATTAGCT
>LQNS02276924.1:6368610-6386438 GCA_001587735.2 Parhyale hawaiensis | reverse complement strand
TCTCACATATCCTGGATGTCTCACATATCATGAATGTCTCACATATCCTGGATGTCTCACATATCCTGGATGTCTCACATATCATAGATGTCTCACATATCCTGGATGTCTCACATATCCTTGATGTCTCACATATCCTGGATGTCTCACATATCATGGATGTCTCACATAATATTATTATCATGGATGTCTCACATATCCTGGATGTCTCACATATCATGGATGCCTCACATATCCTGGATGTCTCACATATCCTGGATGTCTCACATATCATAGATGTCTCACATTTCCTGGATGTCTCACATATCACTGATTAAGTGCCAACGCCTGAAAAATGAGTCAAAAGTCGAAGCCAGGAGACCTGTCTCAAGATTCGGACAAGTCAAGTCTCAAAGCCTTAATTTCGCTGTCCAATCGAATGCGCCCTTAAGCTTCTCGTAGTGGCTTGGGGGAGAATTCCGATAATGTTTGCGAATCTCATGAGCTTCAACTTGCTCAGAACTTGAGCCATGAGTGCTGGTTTCGCTGCTTTGGATCGACTCTCAGGCGTTAATTTAACACCATTGACTCTTGAGATGATCCCCTAAGCCTTTGCAACTGACGGTTGCTGCTTTGCAATTAACACACGCAACTCGGTGCGAAGTAGCGAAGCCTGTGCTCGCGGCTGCAGTTCCGATCATGATAAAGCTAACAAGATTAGTTTATCTCGATGGAACTGCATCAATCGACAACACCTTTGATACTCTTTTAGCGCTTACTCAGTGCGCTATAATTATAAGTAATATTATCTACAGTGATAAAAATTAGTGACTATTTACTAATTAATATTTACCACTCAACTAAGCTTAACTAACTTAACCTCTGGAGTTAGTAACCCGATATTATTTGCTGTCCATGTTCTAAAGATATTGAATTTACAGCGAACAATGTCGTGTTGTGGACCGCCTGTCACTGAAGATAGTTTATTATATTTCAATGTATTAAAATTACTGGGGCCTGAAGAAATAACATCTGGAATCAGCTATACGTAGCAGGTTTGGTACAAACTACATTGTGGTTTTTTTGCATATATGTGGCTACCTATTCTGGGTTTACAGGTTATATTTTAACCGAGTTCTATAACCAGGCAAATGGAAACACGAATATCATCAATGCATGCTAATGTCGGATACATATAAAGCGCCATTCCAATTGTCTACCGCTTCTGAGCCGTAGCACCAACTGATCTGGATCCAAATCTCCTACTGATCCAGGATCGTGATCCAAATGTGGATCAGTGACCCAATTTGGAGATTTGGAGATTGCGTACGCAAACAGCGGATCATTGCGAAGCCTCTCAGCTGGGAGGGAAATAGATCAGAGGGCGAGTCAGGCCGGAGGAGAGCTGCAATCGTCAGCCCTGTTTGGACGACCATAAACCGATAAACGTTCGCCATAAACGGAAAAGCGCTTGTCGTAGTTTGAAAAACGTTCTCCGTAAGCCGATTAACGTTCATTATAAAACAAAGAAAGGTTCACCGTAAGCTGATAAACGTTCGCCGTAAACCGAAACAAGATCGCTATAAGTTGATTTGAAGATTATCATAACCCAAAATATATTCTGTGAGCTGAAAAAAGTTATCTTTAACCCAAAAAACGTGTTGATTAATCCTAAAAAGAACGTGCTCTATAACCCGAAAAACGTTATCTGTAACCCGAAAAACGTGTTCTGTAACCCGAAAAACGTGTTCTATAGCCCGAAAAACGTGTTTTATAACCCGAAAAGGTGATATTAAACCCGAAAAACGTGTACTTCAACCCAAACAACGTTCACCTGACACAAAAGGAAGTAAGTGATGTTACGTCTTACGAAGGGTGGGTCAGAAGACCAAAGCCAGATATTGACATTTCTGAAATAAAAAAGAAATTACACGCACTAGCCGTTACTAATTGCATTATTCAGACACCAGTCCCTAACAGAATCTGTTTTATTTCGACAGGCTGTTGAAGTGAATGAAATGCCTGTCAATTTTCTGGAAAGTTTGTGTGGAGGCTCAGCATTTCTCCTTTACATCTTTTATATGATTATAGTCTGACCATTTTATCAAGGCAGTTCGGTCGTGGTCCAATTCCTCTATAGCGTGCCAATTCCATGGGCATTTCTGAGATTTCTCCATATACAGGTATAGCGGGCGGGGCTAAGATATGGGCCGAATAAAATCTCAAAAATACGGTATATACCCATAGAATTGGCAACCCTATAGAAGGATTTGACCATGACCGAACTGCTTACCTTAATAAAATGGTAAAACTATAGTCACCGGTTGCGACACGATTTTCAGTGTTGGGTAACACTAGTGTAACGTTGGTACTGGTGTACTCGGCCGACAAATGCGACTGCCAAGCATTATCACCGATAACGATTTATTGTGTAAGCCTGTGGACGAGATTATGCCACAAAAGAGAGTCGGAGCAGTTCCATTTCGCCCAAAATACAACCGAAACCAAGAATTTCCTCAAAAGTTGATTCATTTTTGGCTGCTAAAGTTTTTTCTATGAAACTCTACCAAGAAACTATTAAATGTAAATACCGCCCGCGATCTCTCAAGCTTTGTCAAAGCGCCTTATAGTTAACGTTTCCAACTTTGCCACACAAAAGCGTCACAGCAACCTTCGGAATCCAACTCTTGCAGTTTTAGGTCCAAAAATTTTTGATGAAGAACGAATGAGTTTCCTGCTTTATTGCTTAATGAAGACACGAGATGAATAAATATGCAAAAGTCTCTCATGCAGTCTCTCGCAAGATTTGTGTATTTGGACGTTTTCCATTCGCCAGCTCGGATCGAGTAAATCTAATCCGATTAGCTTCAGATTGTCCAGACCTTGATCCTCGAGTGCTGAATTCTCCACTTTGAATCAAGTTTTAGACGTTAATCACAAACCGGTTATGAATGAGATAGTGTCATCGGTTTTCAGTTAAAGCCTGAAACTCGAAGTAAAATTGTGAATAAAGCACTCAAGACCGAAACTTTTGGATAAACTAACACTGAGCGGATAAGACGACCACCTGCAAATGGATAAATCAGAATCACATTTACGTCATAGAGTAGCTCAAGTTACTTACGTAGAGCCTCCTTTGTTACTTTCATAGGCTCTCCCTTGCTACTTTCGTGAAGCCTCCCTTGTTACTTCCATAGGGTCTCACTCATAACTTAGATAGGGCCTGCCTAGTTAGTTACCTAGGGCATCCCATGTTACTTACATAGAACCTCCCATGTCACTTACCTAGGGCCTCCATCGTTACATACCTGAGGCCTCCCTAGTTACTTACAAAGAACCTCCCTTAATTGTTACTTACCTGGGGGCTCTCTTGTTGCATGCATTGGGTGGGTCTTCCTAGTTACATACATGATGCACAAGGCCTCCTAGTTACTTACATAGGGCCTCCCCCAGGATCCACACATAGGGAGACGTATGGAGTTCGATGAGGGCCGTAGGGAGGCAGACCACCAGCACGAGGATGTCGGCCATTGCCAAGTTCACCAGCAGAAAATTGGTTGATGTTCTGAGATCCCTCGTGCTCAGAACCACCACAGGTACTAAGATGTTGCCCAGAAGCCCAACCACCAAAACAGAACTGAGAAGAACCGTCCAAACTACCACCGGTAGGTGGGGAAGTTCTGTTTTATCGTTAGAACTCGCAGAAAAATTAATTGAAGGGAAGGATGTGTTCACATGGATGGGCGTATAATCTGGGTAAAAGCTGCTGTTTGTGGAGAGCAAGCCCAAGTCTTGTGGGTATTCCGTGCTATGAAAAAATACTGGCGGAGAACTGGAAAAACTGTTCAACAAAAATGACGCATTGTGGGCAAGACTGGCGAAGAAATCTGACGGATAGGATCCATTATAAGCGGAAACCGGATCAGTTTCCGCGTCTATTGAGCGACTGTCATGCTTCGCTGGCTGCATTAATCTTTCCATAATGTCTGCCATTCTTCCATGATTGCGGAAGGAAGAATTTGAATAATAAGCAGGAAGAAAATCAACAAGATTGTCGATGAGAGTTGACTGATGACTAGAGCCGTCACTACCCGTAATATTACTCGGAGAAAGACTAGATAGGGAAGCAGTCTGGCTAGACTGACTAGGACTACGTAAACTGACGTCAGAAGGATCACTGGACGTTGAGGTGAAGTTGAAGTAGCTACTTTCTTGAGACATTATGTATTTGAAAAGGAACCTGTCTACCACACGTACATGTAATTAAGTACCATGAAGTCGGTAGAGACTGTCAAGGTATTAACAAAATTTGATGCAGATAGTCTCCCTAGACGATGAGTTAATGTAGAACGATAAAATCATTCAGAACTCCGCAACGTATGTAAAAACTCAAGTAACAGTTTAAAAAATGTTGAGGTATCTACAGTAAGTTAGAAGGTTATACAACGTGAGGCTTTTTCGATAATTTCCAATATATAAAATTTTCCACTCTTGAGTGAATGTCGTCAGATAAGATGAAGTATGTTCGAACTCTTCCACTCAGACAATTTAAAGCAAACCATATAAGGTATATCGCTCTGCGTTTGAAGAGATAATAACGACACATGCGCACTTTATTTACAATAAGGAATAATGAAATACAGGTACAAATTTTTCAAAAAGTCACACTACTGAGATCATCTGGATGTAACTATATATACACATTGCACTTTTACACATCACTATACTACTTTGTTTTAATAATTATACGGTACACAATTTCACATAATAAACGTATTCTCTGTTCTCACTATTTTCAAATTCTTTTCAGTCACTCGCCGCACATATATGCACTGAATTTTCTGCTCTTCTTCATTGCACTATTTCATATAATAAGGTAACATTTGCACAGTCAAAAACTTTCCTACTTCCATACACCGGTAACTCTAGCTACATGAATATTTCCTATATTAGCACCTGCAACAGAAACACAGAAGTTAATATACAGAAGAACAAAATAAGTGAATATGCGACTATTGGAAAAAGCTGAAAAACATTATTTAGGTTATTTTTCAGTAACTTTTAAGGGGACTAATTGAGTGTAAAAAAAAATATTGTCCACTTTCAATGCGGTTATTTTATCAGCAACCAATTAAGACAGTTCTTTGTAGTGAATTAGCAAGTAGAAAAAGCCAGAACGTATAGGAAAGAAAGGCAAGATTGACTACCAAGCCGAACTACATCTTTGGACGCCATGGCATTCAAATTCGTCCGCTACTGGCTTTAATCAAGTACTTGAAACTACTACAAACTCATCGGCAATGGAGATTCTCCACTTTATAGGTGAATAATGTATTGTTCAGAGACTCTTGATGCGATAGCAAGGGAAAAGGAGACTACAATATTAGTCCACTGAATACTTCAATTGAAAACTGAATTCTAGAACAGTAAAGTAAAGTAACGTCAACTTGACCGTACCCCCAACTGGGAAACCCGCATGCACTGGTTTGTGCTGCAGTCATAGACCAATAGGCCCCAGAGGAGTGTACGGCTGCAGTCGACCACAGATGTCTAGAGCTATGGCGCCAGTGGCGGAAGACTCCATGCGACAATATCTGCGACCCCCCCAACCCTCCCCATTGCTAGGGAAGGTCAGTAACCCGCAGCAGTATGCAGACCGGATTCTGACCGATCACATCAAGCTCGCTAAGAAGATGCCCAGATGATAACTGGGCACGAACCAGCGACCTTGAGAGTCGACGCCAGACGCTCTAGTCTGCCGCTACTGCGGGTGTTACTGACAAAAACTGTAAACAGTCCGCTAGAAACTTCTATCTTTCACTTGATTCACTTTACATGGTAGCTAGGAGTCCCTGTAATGAAGCGCAACCAAGTGGGTCATTTCAACTTCCTATAACTATACAAATGTGCTAAGTCAGCAAAGTATCAGCAGAATTCCATGTAACTTCTGCAAGTACATTCGTGTTACAGTGCAGACCATACGACATGGATCACTATGGCCAGAGTTTCCATTCATATACTGAGCTAGCTGGAAAGTGTACAAGATAAAGTTGATTTCACAAAGGCTTCAAGTAGACAACACTATGGAGTTTTCTTTGTATAATGCTGACCGTGCATAATTTGCTCTTAGCCAGATGTTCCATGAAAATAGCAAACGCTGCACAAAATGGCTGGAAACCGTAAAGAAGAACTAATAGTTAAGGCGGATTCACACTAAAGTCTTATGGTTCATGCACCAATCAGCGTCCGAAAATTTTGTCGTGCCATTGTATGTAAGCACAACTGTGTGCGACGTAAAAACTTACTGAAAGATCCGTGCCGCTAAGTCATATATTTTAATAAGTTTCGGGAGTAAAGTTTTTGCATATCACTTCAAATTTACATATCACTTCAATTATAACTCAGAAGCAGTGCACGTTTCTGCTCTTCAAAGGGACACAGCAACGCATTCAGACGCTGAGTAATACCAAAAGGCTATCGCATGAATTTGCTTCACACAGGCATAATTTAGCCATGAAAATCAAGCTTCCTAAAGCCAGGTTCTAACGATAGTCAGCTTGCTCAGCTCAGCGTCCGACTTCGTAGCTGTGTCCATTCAAAAAGCACAAATATGCATAGCTCTCAGAGATACATATACTTCTCTCTAAATCTAAAGAGAAGTCAGATTCATTGCTGGTGACGCAGAGCAACTGACTTGACAGTTAATATATTTATCTTGAAAAGGTATTTTTATGGTACAGTAGACACTCAGTTGTGTGCACGAGGGCACCAGAAAACATTTGGAAAATTAACTAAGGAAATAAGCTCACTAACCATCGTGTGAATAGCTTAACTGACCTGCAACTCCATGGCAGAAGCCTGTATATAAATAGCAGAAGAACAAAGTTGACATACAAATCATACGTCATCAGGAACGCTCGATCTACTTTCCTGCAAAGTACATAGGTATGCTCGCAGAACGTGTTACAGCATGAGAGTGAGACAAGCGTAAAATGTGGCTATAACTTTTACTGTTATTTATTTGTTAATTTTGCTTGTGGTAGTAGCTGAGTAGTGAAAATGAGTCCCTATTTTTCATCTATATTGCAGCGAATATTACGACAATTGTCTATAAAAGTGAAGACGATGTTAAAAATTTAAACTCTTCACTAACCTATGGGTCAATTATTGATTAGAGCCATTTAGTATACATTCCAATAGACAAGACTTCTTCTGAAAGTGTATGAGCAATGCAATGCTGAATTAAGAAAGAAAAAACAGTGTATTGTTTTAATGCCCTGTGATGAATAAACGTTTGTATTCATAAAAACTTTAAACTGAAATATTCAAAAATACATTGGAAATTGGGAGGATAATATTAGAGGCTCAATAACTTAGAACAGTTGTAATAACAAAAAAATATTATTTTTAACTTACGTTCCTAATTAAAAATGTATTCAAACCATTCCAACATATAAAGCTAAGATATTACACAAGGAAATAGTTATTATTTGCCCTACTTACCTTTAAATCCTGTTACAGTATTAAGAAATAATGTTAGTTTTTAATATAAGAATGTTGACAATTGAAATACGTTGACAGTATATTAGAAACCCCCCCTCCCCCATACAGATACTCAACTACATGTTAAGAAGCTACAGTTTTGCAGGATCGTTACTCGCTCTCTTACTTCTATAAACCTGTTACAGCATCAAAAATTATCTTAGAATTTAAACTTCTAATGTAAAGTATTGAAATAAATTACTGGTATATTAATATCACCTTTAGAGACTGACTCAAATTCATTTATATTCAATTCTAGTTTTGCAGGGGAGGCGTATGTGCACCGTAAATTTACGATAAAAAGTTAGTCAGAAATAACAATACTGAGCCTATGAACATTGCTGCTGGCAGGACCACCCAGTTAAACGCAAATAGAAACGTTTTCTAATGAGTTCGTTTGTTGCACAGCCTCTTATTTTGTGTCAGAGAAAATGGAGGGCTTATAGCTCTAGTGTGGTAATGCCCTGGCATTGCTCTAAACCGCCTAGCAAAATATAAGGAGTTACCACACTTTAGCAATCAGCTCCTCACTAATGGGCATGTTAAGCGCTTAAGCCCATGCCCTTATATATCCATCAAATTGCTGCACTCTCTAGAAAAACTGGACATTGATTATAGGAAATTAGTCCCGTTGACAGCAAAGCTGGAGCATTTAAATTGCAGCTTGCAATTATCATTGGAAGAAAAAATACGAAATTAAAGAGAGCGGCCCCTCATTAGTGATGAAGTTAATGTAGCCAAGATGAGAGTGCGCAGCATAGAGATACGGTAGCCAGGCAAACCGGTATGGAATTATCTACAGTAACGTTTCCATATATCGCCTTTCAAGGTCCACTCGCTTCACATATTTGACACAGACATAAGTATGTAAGATATGTTGAAAAAACACTTAAAGTTCATGAATTACACTCCAAGTTAATATTAATCGTTATTATAGTTACACAATCAAAATAATAAGTTATTATTATGTTATAATGATGGGATAAAGATACTGCAATATTATATTAGTACTTTTAATGTAACTGTTAGTGAAACTACATCACTATAAGTTTAATTATAGCAAACGTTGACATTTTATATTAATTAATGATTCCGTTTTATACCAGAGGCAGCTGTGTAAAGATTCCTTGCACATATAACACCATCACTGTTTTGGTTAGCATAAGAAGTTATCATGACCGTTTCGTAATTAATTCAGTTTGATCTTCATTGAAAGCAAGCTCATTGGGCGAACATTCTAAGAAAAATAACCGTAGAATTTTCCGCTTTCAAATGGTTATAGTTGAAAGAAGGTAACGAAAGTTGTTGGGACATGTGAAAGAATACGGTACGAAAAAAGAGAGGTTGCGCTGGTCTCTAACAGGCATTTCGTTAAAGAAGAAAGAAAAAGAATATTCTGTGGGCCATCACCTCATCCTCACTGCTGGAATTACAGCAGTCACACGACTGCAATTGATGGCATCACAACTGTTATCGAAAGAAAATTTATGACCGTAGCGTACAGGTTTTTTAGGATGAGGGGGGAGGGATGGGGAATTCCAAAAGTAGCTATTGATGGAATGCTCGATATCACAAGAAGATTTACGGGCCCATCTTGATAGGCTTTTTCTTAGAGCTCATCCTTGAGGGACTTTCATCTGGAAATATCTCAGTCGGACATTGCTGAGTACTTTGCGAGGACAAGGATGGTTAAATTGAAAGTGTTTGTTTGTTTGTTTGTTTGTTTGTTTGTTGCTCATTTGCTATGATGTAAGCCGAAGATCTGAACCCTACTTGCATCAGGCTATCCTGCCTCTCCCCAGGTGATTTTTGTCCATCAGAATACAATAAGAAGATGAAGAGATGTAGTCAAACAACACAGCACACACACCTATTCATACGAACATACATACGCACCGTGTATTCCCTGAGAAATTTCTACTGATCATTTAAATTAATAAAGAAACAACAGTTTTCTCTATTGCAAAGAGTTCGAAAAAGCACCATTTAAGTTCAGTTAGTCCAGCAAGTTCAAGAACCTCCGCTATAGGCTGAAGTTCTTTGCTCACCCAAGACCTCCAATTCTTACATCATTCTTGGCCGCCCGAAAGTTAAATTCGTAAAACAGCTGCAGGGGCGGCCATTTATTCTACTGAAGTAGATCTAGTGCATTTGCTAATACTTGGAACCTCCCATACGAAATTCCGTCACTGTACTTCTGGCAATAGAGATTATTCTTATTTTTAATCTGCAATATTGCTTAGATGAATGATAGCTGTAATGATATTTGATTTTAAATACAATATTTCGTGACAGGTTAGGTGGCGAAGATTCAGCAGGTTATCCCAGAAAATTTTTGCTTTGGTGATTAGGCAATTCACGATGATAATCGATAATCACATGAACTTTCTTGGTACCTGATTCAACTAATTCCCCGATCCGTATGTTTGTTTGTTTGTTTGTGCTTGGTTGTGGTTTTCATTGCACACATTCCACGGGAAGCTAAATTTTTAGCATTTGACTGAGAGTTGGGTTGGTGGGTTGAAGGGTTGGATGGTTCAGCGTTAGTTCAGGCATAAATGGAGATTGAAATAATTTCTAAAAACCATTGAAATTGATTTTTTTTAAATTAAGAGATTCAAAAGGTCATGGGTATTTTCATAAAGATTAAATGTGTAACGCTTGAAAGAACCGAGACCTAGACTCACCTCTCCTTCAAGAATGGACTTTCGGTCACTCCATTGTCTAGCAACAAGTCGTGTTGTTTTGATAATCAGCTTGGGAGGAATTTCTCATCGGATAAATTTTACTAATTGCTGGGAAGATTCCCTAAAAGCAATATCGCTGATTGCATCCTCGTTATCGCAATGAAATTTATGTCTAGTGATTGTAAGTGCGTTTGGAACATCGCAATAAGTCAAACCCAAGAGGCTGTAAGTCCTCAATGGCCGGAATGGGCAGTTAGGGAAAGACGAATGGAGCTTGTTAGCCATGCTAATGTTTTGATGACGTACGTGGGCTCTCGTAGCAAAGCCAAGAAATACATCACACAATATGAAAGTTTCTCATATATGTGATGAAAAATTAGGAGCCTAGTTTGGTTATCAAATAAAACTGAATTCAAAATGCTAAGTGGGGTCAGTTAAACACTATTTTTTTTTTTTTTTATTATTTGCCGGCACCTGTCCGCCATCGCAACGTTCCTATTAAATTAGCACTCTCATAATTTTCTGACAACCGAAATTTTTCCTATTGTCGTTATTCTCTCTTTATCTTCAGAAATACAGCGTATTTTCATTATCACAGTTTTTCTTCCATCAAACTTCGCTGACAATATAAGGACGCTCGTAATTTTTCACCATCAGACATCTCCCATAATTGCACTAGTCAAGCTATCATCTAAAGTATAAACTATTTAAATCATTTAATTAAAGTTAAATTTCCCACTAGTTGGGTCACCTGCCTCCGAATTATCGTAATTTTACCAATATTGCAAGTTTTCAATTTGCAATTCTCGCACTACCACCAAAACTAATGTAATTTTAACACAGTACTGACAGTAGTAATTCTATCACTATCATTCTCGCACTATCATCAGAACTACCGTAATTTAGCCACTATTGTAATTCTCGCACTACCATAAAAAATAATGTAATTTTAACACCGCAGTAATTCTAGTACTATCATCAGCACTATCGTAACTTGACTGCGATCGCATAAATCACCCAGGATCACTGTAATTTTCACTCACAGTCTGCACACTCTAGTATAGCGATTATCGTCGTTCCCTCACCCACCGTCAGACAGTCCATCAAATTCGTCACGGCTATATAATTGGGAAATAAAAATGTCCGCACCGAATTACGGTCAACGGAGCCAATTCTACAGGAACAATTTTGGCTCACTTCAGAGAAATGAAAGAATTTCTCCCGTCCTCAATCATGACAAGTCGGGCTTTGATTTTGAAACGTTCGAGAGGTCGCAGGAAATTGACGCCGCTAAAACTTTCCAGGAATTATTTTACAGAAGCTGTACTGTAAGTCACGGGAATCTATCGAGGCCATAGGGACACAAGAGCTACTTGCTCATTGGGAATTATGTGGCACTGTTGACCGAAATTGATGACGTCACTGCAGCAAGCATGATTAAGGTAGGCCATAAGACAAAAGGCACTGTCCTTATGAGGCTCCACTACTGCGCCTGTGGTCTAGATGGGCTCGTAGTTCGGTTCTCATGCGAAAATGTAACTACTGGCTGCACCAGTATAATGGCTGCACCAGTATAATGGCTGCACCAGTATAATGGCTGCACCAGTATAATGGCTGCACCAGTATAATGGCTGCACCAGTATAATGGCTGCACCAGTATAATGGCTGCACCAATATAATGGCTGCACCAGTATAATGGCTGCACCAGTATAATGGCTGCACCAGTATAATGGCTGCACCAGTATAATGGCTGCACAAGTATAATGGCTGCACCAGTATAATGGCTGCACCAGTATAATGGAAAATGGCCAACAAGGAGTGGCACTTGCGCAGAAAAGTAGCTACTGACCTTATATTTTTGCTCGGTGGCCTATGTTTTCCAAATACTGATTAAATAGTTTCAGCTTCCACAATTCTAAAGCTGCACCACCGTGCAGGGCCACAGGCGCCAAAATCGCCTCGCGCTATGTACATTTGCGACTATTCTGTGTACGCGTATCGCTGTGCGAGCGGATGGCGTTCAAGTTCGTGTGCTTTGCTGCTCGCTGTGTCGCAGATTAGGTTAGGTAAGGTTAGATTACGTTAGGCTAGGTAGTGCTTAGTGTAGTGGTGACGCGCAAGAAAGCTTACTTGAACACACGCACGGCCATCCACGTTCACAGAATGGCGAGTTTGGCGCCAGTGTCTCCGGGGGTCACCGTTTGCTAGATTTCGTAACATCTTCTACTTGGGCTCTCTGTTTTCTAGATTTCTACTACACGTATCATTGGCAAATATTAAAACTGTGCCCTCTGCTGCCCATTACATTCTACATTTCTGCTTATACCTCAATGTAGTTCCTACAGGCAGACAATGGTGCATGGATGACAGTGGCTATACAAAGTTTTCAGCAAGTTCAGGTTCAATTTTTGCAAGTTTTCTTCACCATGATGGTACAGAAAATACTATATTGAAATGCAGCTATCTCGTCACGTTGACCAGTTCTACGATATGATTTATAGAATTCCGATGTGACGTAGTTCTGTCTCAAGTCTTGGATAACGGAACTACGGATCTTCTAATACTTTCTTACAATTACCTTGGACTGTATTAATAGTCGAATTTGAGCAGTCGAAGAAGAAAACTACCAATTTACGAGCGGGCATGCCGCTTAAGTTTTCTGTTCTTTTTTTAAATATGTCAAACTACTAGGGCTGAGTTTATGTGCCACCATGTCTTTAGTTCGCATGTTTTTTCATAACGGTTTTTCATGCGCTGTTGGAGAAATGATAAGCACAAGAATAAACTTAATCTATCTCTCATTTTCAAATAGTAGAGGTGAGCCGAATATTTGCATTCGCGAATATTCGCATGGTTTCCAATACTTGCATTAACATGCAGACATGCGAATATTTTGTGAATATCTAAGCATATCCACAGATGAAGGTCCTCTGAAATGGTGGAAGATGCACGTGAGTGCTTATCCTAATCTTTCTCAGTTAGCGAGGTCTTATCTGGCTTGTCCGCCAACTAGCGTTGTGAGTGAGCGTCTTTTTAGTGGTGCCGGCCTAGTATACGATGAAAATCGAAGTAACCTGACTAGTGAAAGAGCAGAAATTTTTTTATTTTTTAATTCAATCTGCCAATAGCAGAATTTAGCTATTAGATCCCTAGATTAGATTAGATAGGCGGCAGTAGACGAACCGATAGGCCCATTCCTTAAGAGACACCAGAACTTACGCCCCGGCCCACTATGAGCTATTGCCATTATGTTAGTAGGATATAAAGGACTGGGGAAACGAGAAGCCCTTGTTGACTTGAGAGTGACGTTGCATAATCTGGCCTAACAGCAGAGCCCCGTGCGATAAGTAAATGTTGTCAAAACGTGGGAAATTGTTCCTTTTTATTTTTCTCCATTTGTTTTTATAGTTACAAAATGCCTGTGCACTAACTTACCAATAACATTTTAAACGTTTGACTCTTATCTTGACAAATAAGTAAAAAATTGTATATGCATTATCAAAGGTAACGTACTGTAGTTTCCTTAAGAGCTCATTTTGGTACGTACAAAGCTGCGGCCGCGCTAGAATCAGCTGTAGTAGCAGATTTCCCAGCGTCTAAAATTCGCAAGTATTAAAACCGCTCCCTCCGGTGCCCGCTGCTTGCTGAAGCCCAACTTTCACAGGAAAATATTCAGATAAAAGGCAAAAGTTCAGCGAAAAAAAACCATCTGTGGGTGACCTGAGCTTCCAGAGCGGACGTAGAGAGCAGATAAAAGCAAGAATCTCATTACGTATTCCCATGAAACTGCGTCACTTTATGGCGAACTAAATGGTGTTTGTTTGTGCGCAGTTCTTTCATACACCTGAGGCGACAGCAGCGCTACGGTGTCTAAATAATATTGCAGCCAGAGGGGGGGGTGTCACTTTGTGGCCCCATGCCACTTCATTTGGCCCTTGAGGCCACATGCGGCTACCTGTGGCCACTTGCAATTTCTTGCTGTCACATCCGACAACTTTCGGCCTCTGGAGACCACTTTCAGCCTCTTGATCCCACTTTCGACCTCTGGAGGCCACTGCCAGCCACTTGCGCTTACTTGCGGTGGCTTCAAACTCCCTTTGATCTAGTAAGGTCAATTCCAATTCTTTTTGTCCTCAGCTACTAACGACCTTTTTCGGCTACGTGCAACCAGTTGCGGCCCTTGTAACCACATCCTGCCCCACACGGTCCAGCCCCAAACGTACACCCGTTTCCGCCATTCATTAACTATTCGTTAACCATTCGTTAACCATTCGTTAATCATTCGTTAATGATTCGTTAACCATTCGTTAACCATTCGTTAACCATTCGTTAACCATGTTTTAACCATTTCGCGTATATTTCTAGTGTCATATTTTCATCGTTGATGAAATTTTACGGTGAGGAGCGACCATGTCGGATCTGAAGTGGCCACTGCCTCCATTCAAGGTACGCCACTAGTTGAACGTTTTCTGAAAGCGGTATCTATTAATCTCTATTTTCTGCTAAAATATTTTAAAAAATACAATATGTGCGTCTACTGATCTTACGGAAATTGTAATACCCGATTGACAATTAGTGGCATCGATCCAAAGTTTTCCAAGAAAGCAAAATTCAAAGATCAAGCCCAGATCAGAAAATGAACGTAGTACTGTAGTATAGTATTATAAAGAAATTTCATTACAAATTCGGCAATTTTATTATTGAGGTAAGGACACTAGTTAATAATAAATCAATTCGGAAACAGACACATGCTGCATACAATTAAAATATATATATATATATATATATAGGTATGTAGACATTTTACGAAACATACAGAGATAGCATAGATATCGTAAGGGCATAGTGTATGACAGGGAATACCAAATTGGCGAGGGAAATTCCAGTCGTCGACAGTTTCCCTTTGTCACCCAAGTCGGCCGCTTCAAAGGTCGCAAACGCAACAACACCTCCGAAAACGGCGCTAAAAAATAACTACCTGCCTGGTCTCCCGTGCGTCGGTCCTTCAAACTGCTATCAAAAACTCCACTTGGCTCTGTGAAGTGAGGGAAAACAACAACTTCTGAGGGCACGACGAGAGGGAATGCGAGCGATGGGCTTTGGTAACTGTATATGGATAGTGTAGCGATGCTGTATTGGTTGTACGGAGTGCAGTGGTCAGTGTGTGTAGAGTGCAGCATTGGTCGTGTAGAGGGCAGCATTGATTGAGTAGAGTGCAGCATTGATTGTGTAGAAATCTGCATTGGTTGAGTTGAGTATAGTATCGAGTGTGTAGACAGCAGCATTAACTATATAGAGATGCATAGAGTGTGGTATGCATTGCATAGAGTACAGCATTGATTGTGTAGAATGCAACCCTAACTGAGCAGAGCACAGGAGCAGTGCAGCATATCGCCGCTAACAGCTCGGGTACAATTCACAGCTGTCAGGGGAACTGTACCTCCACATATTGTGTATACATTGTTTCTGCAGCGTGTTCAAATCTAAGAGACGTTAATGATCGCTTGCGAAACAAGGGCCAAACATTCATAAATAAAGTTCGAAGAACTACTCTAAGCCAGCAGTTTTTCTAGTATTACAATGTGAATGTCTAAAACAGACTCCTCTCCGAAATTGTCAGCGCAGAAACAGTAAGTACGTTGAAAAATTGTGTAGACAAATGTTGGGAGCAACACCCTCCATAGCTACGAACATCTCCAGAAGTCACAAGCTCCTGACGGCCAAAACTTCAGTGGCCACCTTAATCCATTATCTTTCACGCCCCAACTAACTTAAAGTCTCGACGAGCTCCAAGAAGTTACAGCAAGAAATCACGATCATCTCCTTCGCTGCGCTTATTCTCTTCTCCTTTTCTTGTTTAAATATCTACATGTATTGACATAATGGCAATAGCACATAGAGGGCCAGAGCGTAAGTCCCGGCTGGTCTCTGTGAATGGGCCTGTTGGTCCGTCTACTGCCAGTTATCTCATCTAATCCATTTCCTCTCTGCACGTTAGAAATGCTGCCCATTCTATGCGGTCAAATAATCTTGGGAATCATTGTCCTTCGTGCTGCTAAAATTACCCTGATAAGAAGTTCGAAATTAACACAATTTTGTAAAGATGTACTTTGAGACTCAGCAGTATCCGAGACACGCCCCTTACTTAATCCAATATACCAGGCAAGTAACCATATGTGGTTACTCCATAATTCTGTTCCTACAAGGGCATTTGTCATAAGCTCGGTAAAGAGATACGCCACACGATAAATTCTGTAGTCTGTATTGGGAGGAATTTGGCCCAAAAAATGCAATGATGTTGCAATTAAACCTACAAAGCCTTGCCACGTGCTGGCGCTGCTACTGACATTTTATTTATGATAATGGGAATTAAAAAATTCCGTCATCTGAGCAGGCCAAGCAAGGGTTCTTCGTTCTACTTCTGAAGCAGGAGAACAGCTTTGAAACCAACACCTGAGGTGCATTATGCAGCAAAAATATCGGTATAGCTGCTCTCACTATACATAAAAGCGATTGCTGCGTGGCCTCCTTACCATATTTGGCTTACGCTGCTCACTACATTTTCCATTCTCACTAGTTGATAATTGCAAGGCAGCACGTATAATTAGAGAAACTGTAGCAGTTCAGAAAGATAAGATGAGATTCAAATGCGCTTTTTATATTAACAGCTAAGGTGTGCGAGATGTTCAACAGCTTCTAATGAGCTCTGACAGAAAACGGCACCGTTATCTTGTCAACATACGAGACACTTGGGCCTGCTGGACAGGTGCTGGGGCGTATACCTACAGGTAGTTTATAGGTAAAGGCTAAATAGAAAATGAGGATACCAGTGCAACAAAAACGAAGGAAAATTGTAAGTATTATTGGACAGGTGCTGGGGCGTATACAACATGAAAAAATATATCAGTGTCACTGGAAACGAAGGACCATTTTGGACTAGATGTTGTCACGTATACTTTTAAGAATTTAGAGAGGTATGAGATTTACTTGTAAAGACGGAAAAAGAGACAAGCGTGACAAAAAAGATTGAAAAGTGACATAGTACTCAAAACACTTGTAAGAATTTTTACCAGCATATATCAGTAGTATTGAAGCAAACCAATAAAATTTAAAATATACTGCGACTGAAAAGGAATTATTACACTTCTCTGTAAGCTGGAGGGAAACATTACCACCACACTCCATTAATATGAAACCAGCAGTTTGACGTCTGCACGAACGTAGTTAGTTCAGTCATGACTTCATGAATAACACATGAACATGTGATACACACGAAACCAATGCCCATCTCACACCCGATTACATTAACGCTGCTTCACATAACATCTGCTTCACATAACCTCTGCTTCACATTACCCTTACTTCACATTACCTCTGCTTCACATTACCTCAGCTTCACATTACCTCTGCTTCACATTACCCCTACTTCACATTACCTCTGCTTCACATTACCTCTGCTCCACATTACCTCTGCTTCACATATTACCTCTGCTTCACATTACCTCTGCTTCACATTACCTCTGCTTCACATTATCTCTGCTTCACATATTACCTCTGCTTCACATTACCTCTGCTTCACATTACCTCTGCTTCACATTACCTCTGCTTCACATTACATCT